>JAPTMW010000003.1:7195836-7213313 GCA_029822955.1 Ostorhinchus angustatus
TATCTGCAGAAATGCATAATGTGAATATCATTAAATGTGAAGTAAATTCAAAGCCATTTAACAGAATTTTTTTTCTAACAGCTCTACTAAGGACAAGTCTGTATCTATTTCTGGTGACTCCAGACATTTAAAACGGAGATTTTTTTTTTTTTTGCTAAAATTAATATGCTGTAAATCATGTAATAGTTTGCTGTACTATGTTGCAAATAAACGTTAATTTTAGATGACATATAGGCTATATAATGTAACTTTTTGGTGTCTGCTTCTCAGTGTCTCTTGGACATGTCTTAGCGGGGCCAAGCGGGTGAAGAAGTCTTTCCATTCTGTGTTCAGTCCGGTTTTCTGACTGCGACTGTGTCTGAGCAGGTTGAAGCGTAGTAGCTAAACGCACACGGTCACATGATCATGTCAATCAAGATATGCCCTCTCAGATATTATATCCTGCAAATTTATTTGACTATCAAATGACCTCAGACAAATTTAAGAACTTATGAATTGATGAACCTATCTCAAGTTGGTGCTGGCTAGTTAATGATATGATCATACAGAACTGTGCTTACGTTAACTGTATCAGGATTAGTAGGCATGCCACTGAGTAAAGAAAATGGATACACACGGAAATTTACTATGGCTTTTTCTGTTAACTACACACTTCCACACTATTTTATTCCACACTATTAATTCACTGGAAAAAAAAATTACCTTCCCGAAATGAAGAACACAGGGCCTTCAATCCACAATGATGACAATCCTAGCAAGAACTGTTAGCCACTTAGCGCTTACTTCTCCCTCCTCTCCTTTGTTTTGATTGGTTGCTTGATTGGACCAATCACAACAGTTTCTGCCCTCACTTCTGGTGTTAGGGCCTTTCCTTTCCGTTAAGAGATGTCTTTTATTTGTTTTGGGAGTTGTGTTTTGCCACGTGTAGATGTGTCTCAGCACTTGCACTTCTCAGCCACCGCGGAACACCTACCCATCTGATCCTTCACTATTAGAACTTTATATTACATTGTATATTACCCTGGTGATACTGAAACCCTACAGCTGAACCAGATGTTACTTCACTAACTCCTTAATCCCACAATACAGGCCCTTGAAAGGCTGAACATGTTTCTGCTACATATTCAAAACTAGTTCAGCTTCCCCAAATTAAAATCCTTTTGTTAAAGTGATCTTTTAATTTCTTTGTTGGACCATATTCATATGAATAGCTTTGTCTCCTCCTCTCCCCTTGTACTGCCACAGCTCTTTTCTTTTTTGCGTAATGACAATATTTTACTGTAACTTCTTTTAATTCGATCTGAATTCCAAACCATCCATCCAGGGTTTTGATCTAAAACAAATATATTGAGCGGTTTGATCCAGACTGAACCGCATCTGATCAGACCAGGGTCCAGGAAAAAAAAACAGTTTAGGTTTAAAAGTAGAATAAATGTGTGGGACACAGAGCTCTGAACACTGTCGTATATTTGTGTCATGTGACCAAAGACACTGTGCATAGTGTCATTTATGTACATGTGATTTACAGTTTCCCAGAACAGACACACTACTGTTTCCTGGTTTCATTAACCCCGTATCTAATTCAGGTCAGTCCTATGGCTGTTGCGGAACGAAGGAGAAAAGAACGCCAGTCAAAAGTCAAACAGGAAAATTATATCGTAATAGCGAGGTGAAATTGACATGTCGTATTTTCATCACTGCTTTTCACCATTTGGCCTTTTTTTTTTTTTGCAAATTGCATATTTCATTTCATTCGTTTATTTGTCTCAAACTGAAATAATTAATAATTAAAAAAAAAAAACAATGAAATCAAGAAATCAATTACATATGCACCTGGCCCTGGTCATTAATCACAGAAAAAGCAATGATTACAACATATTTAACATACGTATAAATATGAATTAACTCATAAACCCAGTTTGAGAAGGAACAGAAAAAAGCAAAAGCTTATCTAGTCCTGCCCCTTCCTTACTTTGTGTCAGATTCATAACCAAATATATTTCCTTCATCGGTTATGTATCACATTAAATTAGAGAACAAGGAATAATTAGCCATAGCACCTTTATATTGGTTGTATCACCACTGGGGTAATAATTCTGAGAAAAATACCAAGAAGAAGCAATAATTAATTTTTGTTTCTTTTTCTAGATGGTTTACAACTTGCCCGATGAGAGCTGTTTTTTGATCAGCACTGTTGAAGGTGAGCTCTGTGTTCATCATATTTTGATATAGACTTGTGTTTATGGACTGTTCCTGTGATTAAACCCCTTCCTTTCCTCCTCCAGATGAACTGGGTGAAGGACTCCATCTCATCCTGAAGTAGCGAGGGAGGGACAGATGGCATCACTAATACTCCACCCTCTGTTTTGGAGAAGACGCCTCCCTCTGTCCCTCTCTGCCTGCCTGTACTCTTCCCCTCTACTTCCTCCTCTCTCTAAATGATTGTTCGATGGAAAGCAGGGACTGCGCTAAAGCCATGTAAATGTTAGAATCTGACATGGGAGTGTCCATTGTTTCATATTGAAAACACTATTAACAGAGGAAATTAGTTTAAAAAAAGAGGAGAGGCGGGGGCATGAGGTTAGGGCAAAGATAATGACGTTCAGTGTATTTTGATTTTATTTTATTTTTTGTCTTTTCTATGGTTCTGTGTGGAGAAGAAAGGAGGGGGGGCTCCAGGAGAGAGGGAGGAGTGACGTGGCCAACAGGAGAACGAAAGAAAGCAGAGTTTCCTTATTGCTCGTTGCCCTTCCTGCACAATGCACACAACCAGCACTAGGCCAGTATTTGATAACCTGTACTGCTGAACAGCATGCGATCTCAACATACTAACTTACTTAAAGGAGAATCACATCATACTCTGTTTGTTTAACATTCTTGAGGGGTTTGTCTTAATAAACCAAACCCATTTATGGATCAAAATGTTTGGTAACCCCTGAAATACTTGGGCCTCCACTAAATCTCTAAGTGGAAGTGGCATCATTTTTGGATGTTTTCACCAACGTTCAGTTTTTCCTTTCTTGGTATTTCTCCAATGAACTGATTTCATTTACTGTTGCCACACACCGTCATCCTATGTGATTTCAGACCCCCAGCCGTCGCTTTCTGTCACGCTATGTTGATGTCACACTTGGCTCAACTCTCTTAAAATGTAACGTCCTGCTTGCGTTTTTACTGTTTTTAGTTGATTATTTATGGGTGAGCTGTTCCTGTTGCTCTCATTGTTTCTGGTGCCATATTGGCTTTTTTAGCTCAAGTCAAATCAGTCGAGTCATTTTTTTTCTTTCAGATTCACACAATCAAAAACAAAGCACATTGCACCTCATCTGGGACTCCTCTGCTTTCTGCGCGGATTTTGAAACACTGGTTTAGAGGTGTGTGGTTTTATGCCTTCTGGGATTTTGGCCATAAATGTACAAAAAGAGAAGCAAACCTCTGTAGAAGCTGACATGCAGAGCATAAATGTCTATCCAAAAACCTACTCTAATGTGGACCAAATGGGTTGCAGACAGATAGGCGTGTTTGTCAGTGGAAAAGCCTCATCACCTCTGAACAATTTAGGCCATTTGAGGAATTCATTGAATTGTTCAGGTGGCAGATTAAACCCTCATCTAGTGGAGTTGCTTATGCACTGCATGTTTAATATCATGAACTCTCCATTCCAGGATCTGCTTTGGAAAATACATTATGCAGCATTCTGGTAGAAATGCATTGGTGCAGTAGCCTGATTTTAGATTCTTTTCCTGTAGATGAATAAATCATGGCAGCTCCACATTCATCTTCAAAATCTTGTATTTTATGTAGCTGAACACAGGAAGTACAGGGTGTGGGCGTGTGTTTGAGTGCCCTTACCTTTGATAAAGTGACAGGATACCTCACAAACACAGGTCCTGGGAGTCTCCATTGGTTTTGTTGACCCCTCCCCAACCCCCTTAATTTTTGGTACAATGTCTGGCAATGTTGAGGTGCACTGCACACAGTGTGTGTTTGTGTGAATTGCACGCCTCTAGGTGTCAGAACGTGTGTGTTCGCATGTGTATCATTTTTTTTGTTCTTGCAAAGAAGACTTAATTTTGTCAGTAGTTGTCATAACTTTTTCCTGTTGGTATGATGAAACTGTGTTTAGCTTGTTGTTTAGTAAAGAGCATGTGGAAGTTGGGAAAGAAAGGGAGGGAGGGATAATTGGGTTTTTGATAAGTGTAACCCCTCCTGATTTTCCAGATATTAGAGACCAAGCCTGCACTGAAAACACAAAACTCTAGCTTGATGTGTAGTCAGTAGTCCTACAGCCACACCCTCTTATCCGAAAAAAAAAAAAAAAAAAAAAAGAATTTTGCGACTAAAAAGCATCTGTGTTTTTGCCTCACCACACACCAGAGCCAGGACTGTAGCTGTTGTGGTGTTTACAAAGACATGAGAACCATGGCACAGTTATGTGTGTTCATCAACTCCAAATAATAGTGAATATAGAGCAGATATAAAGCCAAGTCCCACAAACCCTGATGAGCAGTTTTAGTCCCCTGATGGCCTGATCAAACGTCTGTCTGTGAGTATGAGAGAATGAGCAGGAGAGTTGACCACTGTTCATGTACAGCCTAATGTCAATGATGCTTCTCATGTGCACAGTATCGTATGCTGGAGATGTACACAACCACGTGCTGGGAATAAATGATTTCATAACTTTCTCTAGTGTCTGAATTCATTATTACTGTTAACTGTGTTTGCAAAAATGAACAAAGAATGACCGTCTTAATGTCAATGATCACATGCACTTAATCCTCTTATGTAGGCTATAATTTATACATTTTTGACGACCAATAAACACGTACAATTGCAAAGTTAAACTAGCACATGTCAAAGTCAACAGTGAAAATGTATCTCCCTGATAAACTGTTACAGTAACAAAATTCACCAAGGAAGTTTAGTGTAACGCAACATCTTCATTTAATTTCTCATGAGAAACAAAACTGGGATCGAGCAAATGTAGCTGATACAGTTGGACTTTCAGAATACACAGGTGCATCTGGTATTTTGATGTCTCCTTCATTCCTTGGATTTGTCTACGTTGGCCTCTTGGGAAAAGTAAATGGAACCGCACCATAATTACCGTCATCACTAACACCTGTGTTTACAGGCCAAGCTGTGACAAAGGGCGATTACCAGGGCAGAGGATGGAAGGAAACAATGACCATCTATTTAGTTCATTTCGTTTTACTAACATCTACCAGAGTAACAGCAAAAATATGAAGCTCCCACATCCAACAGACCATCTTCCACCTCTCTGGTTCATTGTGACAACCAAGACATTGCATATAGTTAATTTGACACTGCTCACTACTACTGTTGAATAATGAAAGCTCTGATTAAAATAGAAAACCAACCACTTACAGCACCTCTCTACAGAGATGAATATATTTTTGTTATCCTTTGCTAATATTTGACTCCCTGATGGTCAAGCTTTGCACACATTCATTATGTTTCCACTTTGTTGTGGAATGCTGCTTCTTTATACAGTCTAGGTGATCTGGGAGGATTTCTCTTAAGGGACAGAAATTCAAAGAAAATTTGTGATGTTTAGCATGTAACTTAGGCAAAGCAGAGAAGGTACTTGATGCCATCACTGATGTGAGAAATTTGCTTTTTTTTGTAATATTTAACATGTCGTGGGCAGACATTCAACTTTGTTAATGAACAATATTATATCCAGAATTTCTGGATTTTTAGATGTTGGAGGTGGAGGGGGTGTCATTTTATGATCAAAGAGCATTTTATTACATTTTCTGATATGGATTTGCCGTTTTGACACAGACAGACCTTGTGATGAAAAGTGGCTTACTGCCCTAACGTTTAAATGAAGTACAAACTAGAGAAAGAGCTAAGATCTTCAGCTATTGATCTGACGTGGCGTCCTGTTTACGTCCGTGAATGTATGAGTAAACAAGAGCACATTATATTGTTTTTTATCAAAGCCCTACTGCTCATGCGCGGTGCGCCTCTCCGTTCTCAATGACGTAATTTGACGTCCCCGACCAGAAACCAGGAAGTGTATCAGTCGCTGTTGTTTGTGTTCGTCGGTGGCTAATCGACGGTCTTTTCTGACTTAAAATAGAATTTTTGCGGGCCGAAATGGCAACGTTTATTTCAGTCCCGTTAAAGAAGGCTTCCGAAGTGGATCTGGTGAAACCGCTGTCGAAATTCGTAACAGTGTCGTACCCAGCAGGCGAGGAGCAGTCGGAATACATCCGCGCCGTGGAGGAGTTGAACAAGCTCCGCAAGAATGCTTTGGGAAGGCCGCTGGACAAACACGAGAGCTCCCTGGAGATCCTGCTCAGGTGAGAAGTACTCCTTTACAGTACTTGTGAATTAGTCATGTTGTTACTAAAACTCACATTAGCTACCCTTCACCTGTCGTGTTCAGTAAGCTCTGTCACTGCCGCACCCAGATGTGTTAGCTCGACTGCTAACCGAGCAGCTAAAGTTAGCTAAAGGCTAGGAGGCATTTCTCACCATAATAAATGACTGAGTCAAATGTCATTCATGGCAAGTTTCCCTCGGGAGGCAGCTGAAACTTGACGGGATGTCCTGCTCAATATTAAATACTTGTAATATGAATTTAGGAACAGTCTAGCTAATTTCGATGTTTACTTATAGCTTACTCGAGAAAGAGCACTTTGTTTCCTTAGCATTAAATTTAAGGAGAAGTGGTTTCGATGTTAAACATTAATTGAGTTAAACTTAATATGGTGGCTTTAGCGGGATGTGAATATTAAATACATGTGATGTTCATAGCATTTTATTCGTCGTTACATAAATAAGTCAAAGCAGGGCTAGCTCGTCTTGGAGTCAGATGTCACTCACGGTTTGCTGAGGCCTTCAGTTCACCACAACACGTACTTTGACAGACAGAGAAGGAGGACTTAGTTTATCATTTCAGTAACAAAATCCATTTCATAACGATACAAAGAAACAGTGTAATTCCTCATTGACATTTACGAATATACACATTATATGTAAAGTAGAGAGGGTGTCATAGTGCTAGCTACTTTGCATAGAACTGTGACAGAAATAGGATTATGTTTGGTTCACACAGGAACTTTAGTTACATAATACTACATAACCTCACCAGCTGGTGTTAAATTGGTTTTATATTATTACAGATTTTTTTTTAGAATATAATTTTGTACAGATTTCAACTTCTTAATGACTATTCCCTATTTGAAAATATGTTAACATGTAATATTTTTGGTTAATTAATCTACATGCTTCTTCCAGAGGTGACATATCCATTCAAACTTTGTTCCTTTTCATGTCTGTCTTCGGGCCATATGACTCATGAGTTATTCAGTGTACAGGGATTGCCCAGATTACATGAGTAGCCAGTTATGCTGTTGCAGAGTGCTGGCTCCACTTTTTTTCCTCCACTGAGCTGCTTTCTCACAGCAGTGCAAAGTGGAATTGACAAATGAGTGCCAAGACAAAGCTCTTTGGATAATAAAGACCATAGGCACAGGGTGCTAAAAGCTAGCAGGTGGAATGGATCCAAAAATGGAGTAATTCAAGATCTGCTGGCCTTTAAATAGTAATCAGATAATAGGTAGCTAATAGATGACTCCAAAGCATGTTACAGTTTATGCATTTCTGAGATACCACTGAAAGAGATGCACTGATTTGCATTCATGCTCAAGAATGGTGAAATGAAAGCACTTAGTGTATGTGTATAGTTCATTATTTGAGGAGAAGGAGCCTGAAAAGGAGCAAGATCTGAAAGAGTACAGTTTTTTCTCCCTCTTTCTAATGCCATTAGCTCAAGATGCATGAAGACACAACCTGTTTAGTGTCTATGCGCCATCCCCTGACTTGAGATTTCAGATGAAGTGACTGCTTAGTGTGTGTGTTGCACTGAATGAGTTCTCTTTACAAGCTCCTGTTATTGTCACTTCTCAGGTCTCTTCACAAGTTGTCTGATAGCCATGTGCCAGGTAGCCAGGGCAACCAGTACTACTTTATTCACAGCCAATCAGCCGCACAGCCAATGCATTGCCATGGGAACCTTTTGTTTTGTCTAGGACGCTGTCTTCTTTCACGAGAGGGCACACCTCATCTCAGCTTTCCTATGTGTCTGTATTTGTGGGTGGAAGACTTGTAGAGACAATTGTATAATAAGCAATTCTTTGGTTATTTACGTTTGAACTCCAGTTGCTCAGGGCACTGGAACAAAAGTTACTGAATTTTGATGGGGAATTCCCTAACCAGGAGCTGTGGCTATGTCATTCCTAAAAATACTACTCACAGCTCTGTGTCACGTCCTGGCTTAAAGAAGTGCTCAGTAGCTAGCACTGTTATCTTGATTGACTTGTACATGTTTTTACATTGCTGTATGGTATTTTCTTCCTGATTCATGGTCAGATGTCTGGCAGAGCTTCCTCAAACCAAAAATCTAATATTATGTCATAATATTTAACCCAGTTTTTCAAATATGTCTTAAAGCGCCTGTGTGTGTAGCTAGTGCTATTTAGGGGGATTTACGAGAACATAATTAAAGAAATTGTGTTTTTGCATTTAGTAAACCAAATAGTGCCATTTTTATGGGATTTGCAAGATAAGATTTAACTGTTGATTTAATTCACCATAGTGACTTATGCCACACAGCTCACCTACTCTGCAGCAGGTAATGTTTGAGATAACAGATCAACATATGTAAAGTCCAGTCATTTCACTTGGAAAATCACATCCCCATAGGACGTCACGGCTCTCGTGTGCAGATAGTGAGAGTCTTGGTAAGAAAGGCAACAGCTTTAGAGACCTCCTGAACCCATGTCTTTCCCTGAAGAGCATCAGTGAGAGAATCTCAGTGGACAAAACCAGCTATCTTTGTCAGATTTTTGTTATCTAGATAGTAAGCCTTACTGTTACATTTTATATTCTGTCTTTATAGCTGTCCCTTTCTTCTTCCAAAGAAACACAGCAAAGGATGTAGCTGATAGAATAAGCTAAACATTTTCGTACGCCCTATAAAAGCAACATATTTAATTTTTTATATATAAATATGTTTATTGTTTTTTTCTTTTTTAACACCCACATAAATCAAAATAATAAAACAAAACACAGGCTGGGAGTGGTCAGAAAATAGATAAATAAATTTTTATATATATATGCGTGCATAAGAGTGTACACACATGCAAATACACATTCTATCTAGGCTATACAAATGAAAGGCACAGTACATTATGCAGAATACAACACAATGGAAGCTGGATTAAAAAAATAATATGTTTTATACAAATGCTCTTATCATTATAGCAGATATGTTCACATTAATATAGTCAAGGGATGGTTTCCATATTCTTTTAAAGGCATTGGTCTTGTGATGCATGAGACAGGTCAGAAAGTCCAGGGGTATGAATTCTATTAGTATGATAATCCACCCCGCAACTGTGGGGGTTTTATCTGAAATCCAGTGCTGTAGAACATTTTTGCAACACATTCATTTAACAGAGTATACAGTTGTTTAATGGAATACAAGATATTGACAAACCTATGAACTTACTTATTCACACGATCTGTTTTTATGCCAATTTTCTTTCCTTGTCGGCAGTACTGCAGTGTGTATAGCCTGTATTATACTTTAAAATTTGTCATACTTGTTTAGGATTATAGATAGTTCTTCTTGAGTTGTGACACATTTGTTAGGCTTCCCAAAGCCACTCAACTAAAACACATCCTGGCGATGTTGAAACTGCCTTGTCGGTCTCATGTTAAACAATTAGAAAAGGTTTTGTTAGATGTAGGCTCCTAAATCATGTGATAAGTAATATTTCTCTTTCTCACTTTAGATACTACGATCAGCTGTGTTCTGTCGAGCCCAAGTTTCCCTTCTCTGAAAATGAGGTAATTGCTTGAACACCACGCATGATTGTTGGTTAAACCTCCTGAACAGGGGAACTTGAACACAAAGCGTTTCTCTGTTTCCACAGCTCTGCTTAACCTTCACATGGAAGGATGCATTTGATAAAGGATCACTGTTCGGTGGCTCAGTCAAGCTTGGTAAGTGCAACCCTTTATGAAGTGTCCTCTCTGAGTTACGTGTATATAATTGTTTTATTTACTCACACAGTTGCAGACAATTACAACAGGACAAAATAATGAGTTTATACATGCTCCATATCGGACTTTACCCATGGGTGACATATTTGTCATTCTGTCTCTTAATCGATCTGTCTCACATATACAGACACACCCACCAGGAAACAAAGCTCTCCAACAGTAAATAAGTTCAGACCTGATACACATATCAGTGTTTCATCTACAAATTGGTATGTCTGAGTCCTGGGACTTGGCTCACCAAAAAAAACTGAATCATTCTGATTTTTTGTTGAGTCACACTGCTATACTATTGAGTCCCAAAATAAAACTTTAATTTTAAAAAGTATGTTGTTTGTTTCATAATCTTCATTTTCCATATCAAATCATTCACAATGTCACACATATACACTATTGTACACACATAAACAGAAAGTGAAACACAATCATATTTTCCTGAACTGTTCACCGATCAAACATAAATATTCTGAAAGAATGTCAATTTTAAAACATTTTAGGGTGATCTGACCCAGACTGGTCAGTGATTCAGTCCTGGTGAGTGATAGACAAATCACAACAGAGGCATACGATCCAGTAACTCTGTAGGTCAGTCACTGGATTTACTGTTGAATTTCCTTCAGTTCTTAAAGCCTCCTCTCCTTTTGTTTTTTTTATATCAAATGCCTTTGTAAAGTTGAAGCACACTTGTTTGGTCCCCATTTGAACTCACGTGTTTGTCCGTAGTATCTATATTGAGACGGTTTCTGTGCATCCCCTGGGACTCATTTGATCATATTTTTTGGCATCCTCTAATTTTTTGCGTCTAGGATGCAGGAGTAGATCAAACACCAGCATATGTGTGGCTTAAATTGTATAAAACAATGGAAACAGACTGGGAAAATATTTTAAAAGTTTAGGAAATTCATGTAGAAAAAAAAGAAACCTTTCCAATTCTCACAGTCATTCTGTTCACGCTTGAATCTTTTGTCTTCTGTGCCGATTTGTGGGAGCCCATGACTGTGGGACTTTTTTCCAGTGAATGGGCGAGAAAAATGTAGAATAAAACAGCAGAAAATGTTGGCTGAAGAAAATACCAGCCCCACACAGACCACTGTGTCGAAACTAAAGAATTAAAGCTGCTGAAGCAGCTGTCAGGAGAAGAAATCGGAGTCTCACTTTTTTATAGTTGAGAAGTTTGAGTTATTTATTTGTCTATTTATTTATTTTTGGATTTAAAATTCTCTTTGCTCATATTTAGGAATTTCACTTCAACAAATTAAAGTTATTGCATGATCTGAACTGACAAAAGGAATTCATACTGAAATGCAGTGTTCAGAATTGAAAAAACAAACAGACTAACTAATGAATGCATAAAAACCCTCCTTCAGTATGGTTAACCACATGTGCTAATGTCTAAGTTACCTAAATTTGTTTTCTCTAGTATCTCATTTCAGTGGTTTGACTCATACCCTCCATGCCAATAACATGGGCATACCCCAGGGGTTAGTTTTAGGACCACTGCTGTTTAACCTGTATAATGACTTCCCTGAAACATGTCCTGGCATTGGTTCCCAAGTGTATATTAATTATATGTTCAGTTACATACCCAAGATCGCTTGACCAGCTCTCTGAATCCCAGTGGTCTGCATCAGAGCTCACCTGATATTTTGATAAAGAAGTAAATAATACTACAAAAAATTAAATCAAACCTTAAATGCTTGTAAGTTACCATAAATTATCTGTCAGTCAGCTCAACATAGCTTTATATGCATTACATTGTCTTACTGTATCACTTTCTGGTCACAAGCTTTACAGTCAATCTTAAAACCTGTCATATCATAACAGAATCAGACAATAAAAGCAATTTTCAAAAACCCAAACACTGACATTACGTCATTGTCACATGTTGGAAATACAACACATTCAGCTATGAAAGTTTCATCAAGTATTCAAACATGGTCAGGTTTCCTCTTTGGTGAAGGACTGTGTTTTCCATAATCAACAGTTGAACAGAGGCAGACAGTACATGAGACTAAGGAAATGGGAACTGTGGCATTGAAAGATGCAAAACCTCATTTAGGCATTGAGCTGTCTCTATTACAGGAGCAAAACTGTAGAACTGCTACCAACTGAGTTGAAAACACAGTTTTAGTGTTTTTAGTCTGTTGAAATGGCTGAAACAAAAATAAGTTGCTCTTATTGATATTTTCCTTAAACTTTATAGTGTTTTCAATGCCTGTATTTTTTGTTGCAGTGCAATCTGTCTGTGCTGTAAATTAGTATTTTCACAAAAAGCACTAAAATACAGCATATCTGGTACTTGCTCCTATTACGTCTCATAGTTCCAGTGCTGTTGTTGTCAAATAAATAAAAAAAAATAAAACAAGTGGTGCCAGGCACAACAAACCCCGCCCCTCACACGTATTGTGGCTTGTTATGGCATCGATCCAGCTGATGTCAGCATGTCTATGCATGTGCTGATGTCAGCATATCATATGTGCCAAGTTTGAAGTAAATTGAAACAAAATTTATGTTTTTATAGACATTTGAAATTTTGCCCATTATAAGTAAATGAGAGAAGAAAAAAGAATTTAAAAATTCATAAAAAAATTTTGAACTTTGGCTAACTTTTCCCAAAATGTAAAATTGAATTCAAACAGTGGCTTTGCTGCTAGAATGTTAACAAACACACAAACAAACCAAGCCAAAAATAGTACCCCTTGCCTCCCCTTTGGGGGGTAAGGTAATGGAATATAAAACTTGATGTTATCTCATCTTAACCACAAATATAAATAGATCTAAATGGTAGAAACTGCTGTGTAATAATGGACTTTGTAGTTTAATAAAGTGGCCTCCGACAGTTGCTGACTGTGTTGTGTTTGTGTTGCAGCTTTGGCCAGTCTGGGCTATGAGAAGACGTGTGTGCTGTTCAACGCAGCAGCTTTGGCCAGTCAGATCGCCTCCGAGCAGAATCTGGACAACGATGAGGGACTGAAGGCTGCAGCCAAATACTATCAGGTGGGCGTCATATTTCTGAGTATTTGGTGTCTGTTTTGGAAATGCACAAGGACAACTACTGTTTCAACTTGAAATTTGTTTCAGGGAAACAACATAAACAATATTTCTTTTCTCCTACATGGTAGAGAAATCTCACTTTTTTTGTATCAGCTAAATAGCTGCATGTTTAATAAATAAAAAGAAGTTTTCACAACAAAAATGCGGTTGTAACTATTATTCATCTTTCATATAGTCTTTGTCTCAATTTTGGCATCAAGTTAATTTAAGTTAATAAATTAAGTGTATATTACATTAGGTCATATATAAGTTCAGTGCCTCTGAAAACATGAACATTTCTCTTCAGATGCAGTGTTCGTTTTGTCCTGGGTGTTTTAGTTCAGTGGATATTAACTCAGATATACAGTGGTGTGAAAAAGTGTTTGCCCTGTTCCTGAATTCTTATTTGTTTCTACATGTTTGTCACACTTAAATGCTTCAGATTGTCAAACAAATTTAAATTTTAGACAAACATAACACAAGTAAACACAAAATGCAGTTTTTAAATGAAGGCAGTTATTAAGGGGAAAAAAATTCCAAACCTACATGGTCCTGTGTGAAAAACTAGGTCAGGGTCACCTATTTTCACTGGGCTTCTGTTCCGTGCCAAGATGCATCCACAGTATAAATTTGGTGCAGATGTGTCAATGTATTCCTCAAATAATGCGATTATGTTGTTGAAAGAACAGACAGACAGACGACAAAAGGATTATAATGCCCCTTCGGCCCAAAGCTGGCCGAGGGGTAAAAATGATAAAAGGCAGAAATAGTCCATTCTGAACTCTAGTTGGGTTGTGCCAGTACATAGCAGATTCTGAATGATACCTTAGATGTAAATGAATGAATGAAGACAAATGATAGATGACTGACTGTAAACACTATGGATGAGGGGTGTCTATTATGTTCCTCAGAGGCTGGTTTTCGTCCTATAACATTGTCACTCTTTGCAGCTGTGTCTCATATGTTTGTATCTTTCTGTATTTTTCCATGCAGCTGGCCAGCGGTGCTTTTGGCCACATTAAGGACACAGTCCTGTCTGCACTGAACAGGGAGCCCACCATGGACATTTCTCCTGAGACTGTGGGGACCCTCAGCCTCATCATGCTGGCCCAGGCCCAGGAGGTGTTCTTCCTTAAAGCCACCTCAGGTACCGGTTTAGCTCAGGTTTGGACAGACTTTACATAGATGCTGTAACAGTATAAAGTGCCAGACAGACTAATTTTGGGAAGTACTTGGGTTTAAAAGTGCAGACACATCACACATTAGCCACCTTTGCAGATATGAAGTGGGAGAAATATACGTTAGCATCTTTAATTAGACACATGATGTTTTTTGCCTCAAGATTAATTTCTAACTATATCATAATGAGGCAGTTTTGATCCAGGTTGCACACAGCCTATGCCCCAGTTCTGTCTGCAGAACTGCTTATTAGAGTTTGTAAGCACAGGCGTTTTGAAGGTTACATCATGTTTTGAGATCTCACTTAAGAATTAGAGTTACGTTTTCTGCTGAGAGGGAGAGTTTTTGTTGTAAGTTCATTTCGGCTCCTGCTAAAATGTAAGAGCCGTTTTATCAGGGTGATGTAAGTAAAACTGTTGTAAAACACATGAAATGCAACAATTGAGACTACTGTTTATAACCCAGTGTCAGTACTAGTGGAATATAACTAATTACCGTTTCTCAGGTATATATTTTACCTTCATTTGCTTCAATATTTTCTTCTTCTTTTTACTTATCTCAGAGGAAAATATACATTTTTTTTCTTCGCTACATTTTGTTTGACACACTCATACATGTATCATGCATGGGGAAAAAAACAGGATTCTATAAATATTCTTAGTAGCTAAATGAGTACTTTTACTGTTAACATTCAGTTGGTTGCAAACCACAAATTCACTGCTCCATACCACTGCATCTTCAAGTAAATGGTCTCTACGGTTTACATGGTTGTTGGACTTTAAATGTAACTTGTTTATCTGATAGATAAGATGAAGGATGCTGTCATTGCAAAGCTGGCCAATCAGGCGGCAGATTTCTATGGCGACGCCTTCAAGCAGTGCCAGTACAAAGACAACCTTCCCAAGGTATGTGAAGGGCGCGCACACACTGCTACACACTAACCTAAAACCCTGCAAAATGGCAACAGGCACAGTCACAGTGGAGAGCGTCCAGAGTCTGTATGTTTGGTGTGTATTGTTTTGTGTGTGAACTGACTTGATGAGTGGTATTCAGGCTGTGGGACTGTCTCTGTTCTCATTGGTCCATTTCCATCCTGTTTTCACTCTGATTTGTTGGTTACTACTAAACCGGAGTATAATTTTGGTTTCTAGCATCTAATCATGGGTGTCTGAAGTACTAATTAGCTCTCTGTAACTGACACACACATATTATCTCAGGGTCTCTCATGCAAAAGCAGGAAACTAAATGACTAGCACCAGCTGTTTGTATGTTCACACTTAAACCAGATACATAAAGTGTTTGTTCAATTAATGTTTATGCATCACTAGGTGTGTTGTACAACAGTGGTTCCTAAACTTTTGTGTACCTCCAAATCAGACAAACTCAAGTGCGCCTTTACTAACCCACTGAATTCAGATCTTATGGACTACAAACTATATGTTAAATTATGTAAAGGCAGGACTACATACTACGTCATTTTAGCATCTTCACTGCAGTCTGTGCAAGATACGCAATTTAAATTGAGGCAAATTAACTCTTACATGTCATGCTATTTTTTACTACTTGATACAAAAGGTAAACTCACATTCTCAACTTCTGCAACACATCTACAAGAGAACATGGTTTGTGAATAGTAATTAGTGATATGATAGGACCTAGATTCTGTCCTAACTGAGCGTTTCAGGGTGCCAGGTGTAAAAAAGCAAACAAACATTATGTTCTTTTCGTATTGCAGCATAGAGCTTCAGAAATAATCATTATCTGTCTAACTATAACAAAGTAGTGAAAAGTCAAACTTTATCACAAATGTATCTCGTGAGGCCATCAGACTTTTGTCATGAGCCAAACTGAGGTAATATTCTGTTTCCAGCTAATGACAGCATCAAAATATTCTCAAGAACATCTGATTCTGAAATACACAATGCAAACAGAATATCAGATGGTCATATTGAAGGCCTCTTTATTATTATTTTTATTTCTATAGTCATTAAACAGGGCTCTAGCTTGCATTTAAGAGACATTGGATCATCAGGTTTTTTCCAATATCCTGTAAAAAGTGGCCATTGTTCCAAGACTTGTCCTAAAAATCAACCAAAGCCATATCTTATGTTTCAGCTGTTTGATATTTATTATTTATTCTATATTATCTTGTACTTGTTAAACATTTTTTAATTATCACTTTTAGCTTGCTGTATGAAACATTTATACATTGGATTTCGACAACTATTTCAATGTCTGCGCTTGCCAGTAAGCTTTTATTGTGACCTCTGCAGCGTTGGTGTTAAAAGGGTTTCAGCTGAATATGTCAACAGTCGGTTCAATAGTTTTACTAAGATTCAGCATGGCACTTGTTTATAATCCTATTTGGTTGTTTTTCTCTCTTGAAAAAAGCATGTGGGTTTCTAATTTTATCAAATCTCCTTCACAAGTTCCCCCTGGGGTGCATGTATCCCTGACTGTGAATCACTGTTGTACAACTCGACAAGTATTTCATAATCATCTACTGTATATTAGTATTACTGATTATTTACATCTGCTAATGGGCTGCACCTACTCACAAAACAAGCCTGTGTTTTGTCAACTAACAATGATGAGTTCAGGGAAACTGATCCATATCTGGTAAGAAGCATCTGCGTTCCCTGTGAATGACCGAACTCTCACACACAAACCAAACAAATGGTTGTGGGACGTCTGAGGTGGTAGCAGCTTTTGCTTTAAGGTGAAACACTCATGGCCTGTTCTGTTTTCTCTCTCGTTGTCTTCCTTTCTTTCTGCATCCCTCGTGGTGGTGTTGGCATTGGTTGTGTATACGTGTGTGTGCGCTTGCGTTGTGTTTGCACACCTCCGATTGCTCGTGCCTGTTTGTGACTGGCTTCTTTGGTGTTGTTCGTGGTCCGACCTCGCTGATGTGTGTGTCTGCCATTTTGTGGTTTGCTTTGCCATTGTGCGTGCGCCTGTACATATCTGTTTGCGTGTCTGCGTGTTGCTCTGTGGTTGCCTCTCCCTGGTCAGTATTTTTATTTTCAGGAAGTGCTGCCGGTGCTGGCGGCCAAGCACTGCATCATGCAGGCCAACGCCGAGCTTCACCAGAGCATCCTGGCCAAACAGAAGAAGCGCTTCGGAGAGGAGATCGCTCGCCTGCAGGTAAATGAACCTGACTTTGC
>JAPTMW010000003.1:7253503-7264153 GCA_029822955.1 Ostorhinchus angustatus
TCAACAGAATTAACAGAATTAGTTAATTGTGATATTCTTGCCGACTGGCAGCCCTACTCTACGTATCAAACCTGTCACATTTATGTGAGGGCGTTTGAGTCACTGAGTGTTAAAACGGTTAACTTAAAAACAAGCAAAAAAACCTTGACCAATCAGTCCATCACGTTCTCCTATCTTATGTTGTATCTTTCCTCCTCTGTCTCTTTCTTACTGTCATCTCTTTTTTCATCTACCTCTTGTCCTTCTTACATCTTCTTTTCACTGTCCATTCACTGCTGTTATCCTTCTGTCTCTTTACTTCCCATATCTTTGTCTACTCACTAGTATCTGACTATTACACCGGTGGTGTCAGTCTATTGATATGTTTCATTTTCCAGTATTGGTTTACTTTCTAAATTTCAGCTATATGTATTATTATTATTAGTATTATTTTTTTTTTTACAGTATATAGAGTCTCATTCTGGAACTGTTAAACATCCTGCTTTGTCGCAGGTGTTAGACAGCTACATTTCTAAATGAAAGACCTTCCATATCAGTGGATAAATCACCCATTATTAATTTTTACCTGTTTTTGTCTCAGTTCCTTTAAGAAGTTCCCCCACATGTCGTCCTACCACCGTATGCTGGTACATCGAGTGGCGGCCTACTTTGGCATGGAGCACAACGTAGACCAGACGGGCAAGTCTGTCATCATCAACAGGACCAGCAGCACACGAATGTAAGAATACATAATGTGTTGGATATGTGCATTTTTTGTTTATTGTTTTGTCTCCTGTGAAGTAACAGTGGCTGTTACTTGATTGTTTTAAAGACCAGAGCAGCGTTTTCTGGATGAGGTGCATAAGGATAAGAGGGAAGACATCAACCGATGGAAGTCCATTCTGAAGAGAGACAACAGCTCAGATGACCAGGTCTGTCTTTCCTCTTCTTCCTCTGTCTCTGTAGAGTTTCTTCAATAATTAACATTGATTGCGTCCTATCAGCACGTTGACCTGTCGTACTTTTTGCAGGCACAGACGCGACTCCACCCTTTGCGGGAGAAACAAAGCAAGTCGATGGAGGAACGAGAGGAGGAGTACCAAAGAGTGCGAGACCGAATCTTCAACCAGGAGGTGAGACGGGTAAAAGAAAGCAGACAGACAGGTAGATGTGACACTGTGAGAGAGACAGAGGAGACTCACTAACTTCTGTGCTGTACTTTTCCAGCCGCTCTGCACCCAGGAGAGCGCCCATGCAGAAACCAGGTAACCTTGCCTGCAGTGTATGCTCTTCATGTGCTTTTTCAGCTTATTATATTTAGATGAGGACATTAATATATGCCTGTGTGTGTGTGCGCTGTGTGCAGGGCTGTGGAGGAGTACAATCCATATGCTGAGACCCAGAGGAAAAGGCAGCTCTTCAGGTAGACCTGTCTGCACAGATCCGTAGTCATTTATCATCTTAATCCGGTCAGCCTGGCAGAGCTTTTCAGAGTGCAGCTGAACAGAAAAAAGACCTAGTTTTCATTTTTTTTTAATTTATTTTGTCAGCGCACTGGATTCTCACCAGCATTTAACATTTTCTGTAAAGTTAAGTTTATTTATGTAGTACAGCAGACTCAATGGCTTTAAAAATAAAAAGCAAAAATACATGACATGACCATATAAAATAAGGATGTATTACATTAACAAATGAGGGAAAAATATTTAAGCTAAAGATAAAACGGTAACAGTAAACAAGGAATGAATGGTATTGTAACTCTCTATTGTGTTGTATGGAAAGCATTTAATGCTGGTTTTAAGGCTGGTGTTGGAATTCATTAATCCTGCAAAAAAAAAGAACAGTAATTATCATCCAATTAAATTATCAGCCATGTAATTCAGCATTCGTTCATGATAATATAAAAATACTTACTTTAATATTTTATGCATCTTAGACCACCAAATGTTACAAATAGTTTGAAGCAACAGAGGCACAATTTATTTTCTTTGTCAATACACTTGATTAGCACGAGACATAATTTTAAGATGTATTTTTGCACATTTATTTTATCGGCATTCTGAAAAAGGAAAAACTGTGAAAATACATTATTGTATTTCGTAGGCCTGATGAAGCCTGGCTGATGAAGCCAGAAGAAGGTAATGTCAAACAAAAAATGTAAAACTAAAGGTTTGTTGAAAACTGGGCAAATTGATCTGCACACACCCAGAGTTAAGCCTCAAAATCATTGAGGTTTTACTCATTTACAGTGATGTTGACACATGCATAAAAATATGTTTAAGATACTGATGAAAGAGGACCTGAGATCCACATCAAGAGATGTTTTTTAAAAAAATGATCAGTGTAGGGTTGAAGTTGAGCAGAAAATGACCAGTAGCTAATTCTGGGCTTCTAACTAACTTATCTGAAACCAACTCAAACTCCAATAGCTCCAATATAATAACTCAAAAGATACAAAATGCTCTCACATATTTATAGCATTATTACTTTTGGTTTGTTTAGGTTAGCAGTTTCTAATAAAGTGAAAATTAATTTCAGGCATGCACAATTTCACTGTCAAAGGGAGAAGGGCCAGGGAGGAATTTGGTTGATTTATCAGCTATGTGCTTTTCCATGTTCCATGTACCATCCTTAAAAAAAATCCACTATCAGTTGACCTCTGAAGTGGACAACGCTCAATGAGACGACTATTGACTGGAGTGACTGACTTTAAGCCTTACCAAAAGATTTTTAGCATGATTTCAAAGAAAAGACTATTGTAACAGATCTTACTTGGTGTACTACAGAGGAGAGTGGGACCATAATGTAAAGATGCTTTTAGATGTTTTTCTTCTGTCAATGAATGCCACACAAACCAGAATTTGCGTAGCATATTATCAGGCATTGAAGCCACTTTAATGTCCACATGAATGACATAGTACTTGTCAGCGAGTCATAGGGTATCAGAGTAATGCTCTGTTTGTGTCACAGGGGAAGCCGTGACAACTCGGGCTCCAGCTGGACAGGCAGCAGCAGACAGAGCAGCTTCGAGGCCGACTGTCGCTACGGCAGCGACCCCAGGCCATGGAGCAGCACCGACTCCGATTCCTCCTACCAGTGGACAAGCCCCGCCCCCAAACCCCGGCAGGCTGCCAACAACAGCTGGGACACACGAGGTGTGTGTGTTTTTTTTTTGTTTTTTTTTTTAAAGCAGACGTCAGAATAACATTTACTAACACGTTAACACTTCCCAGTTGCACCTTTTAAGGTGTAAATTCAGTCACTTAGGGTGAGACACTTCACTCACATGTACCTGTGCACACGCAAACTTATCTGCAGACTTCGTCACCTCTCGTGGGAATATCACTGTTTATAAATGATGTCTGTTCTTTATTCAGAAGCATCTAATTAGCAAAAAGCAGTGCAAGTTCTTTTGGTGTGAAATTTTAACTCAATTCAGGAATTTCCACACCATAGCTGTAAATTTTCACACAACACCTCCAGACTTCCTCACATATTCAAAAAAGAAGAAGATATCATCGCAAAGATTAGGATGCTGCGTAGTTCTTTAAACTGAGATGATAAGATGTGAAATTTTCTGTGTCAAGGTAACAAAGTCTTTCCTTTTTATCTCTTCCATTCTTTATTTTCTCATCTCTCATCTCCTCCTTCCCTTGTCTCGTCCTCTTTCTCCCAGGCTCCATCTCTGTGTTCAGATTGCCATCCACTTGCCCCCACTCGTCTTCCCCTCCCATCATTGAAGAATCTGCTCCTAACTCCACCTACATTATGGACAATGGCATCCCACCAGGAAGCATATTAATGAACCCACATACTGGTACATAACACACGCACACACACACACACACACACACACACAAAGTGAAATTCAGTAATCATATTCCAAGGTCAATGTCCTGAAAGGAAACCAACATAACAATAAAAAGTACAGAGAAAAAAATAAGACTTAGACAAAATAAAATAAGACTTCCGACAAAAAAAAAATTCCTGAAACTCCACTGTTTTAAAAAAACTAATTAAAAGATGAGATAAAAGGAGAAAAGAAATGTTTCCATTATTGTCAGTAATATTTTATTTGCAAGCCTTGTGTTTTGGTGGGGTGGGGGGATAGTTGTTTTTTTGGGTTTTTTTGCACAGTACAGTTTCTGACCGTTCTGAATCTTGCCCCAGACAAAAAAACCCATACATAGAAAAATACAGATGCACCGAAACAAAAAAGAAAAAAATAAATTTCACTAGCAAACCCACTTTAAGAACAAATGAAAACTAAACTCAAATTAATACATTTTTTATTACACATTTTTCTCACCTTGAAAAAAATCCTGCGTCTCACCTCGCTTTCCAAAAAAAGACTTAACACCTGAAATCCAGTGTGCAAGATTTAGGGGGAAGATCCAATTGTAGAAATGGGATCATAATCATGTCTCAGTGTATTTTCACATAGAAAAGAGAATTATGTTTTTATTGCCTTAGAATAATTTGTTGATATTTACTGATCAGACTTCTTTTTTATGTTTCTAATGTTTTTTATGGGGAGGGGGGTATTCACTTTGGAATAAATGGCAACTTCACCACTAGAGGTCACTTAATATTACACAGTGTACCTTTCATCTCATAAAAACTTAATTTTAACTCAGCATTTCCAAACTAAAGGAGCAACACCACTTGAATTAAAAAACACACAGAAATTGAACATGAAAAGTAAAAACTGATAATTATAAAACACAGTTTTGAAAAATGCAGAATTATCGTAACCTCTGGCATAACTTGGATGAACCTTTGACCTCTCAGGGCAGCCTTTTCTGAACCCTGATGGAACCCCTGCTGTGTACAACCCTCCAGACACTCAGCAGCCAATCAGAAGCCAGACGCAGCTGCAGGGTTCTGCTAATCCTCCTCAGCAGCAGCAGCAGCAGGTAATGCATACAGAAGGAAGGGACATGTGACTCGCCAGATGTTTTACAACATACATGTCAGTGTGTGTCCTTATCTCTGTCTCCATATGTGTGTGTGTCTCTCAGGTGCTTCAGTACTCATCTGTCTCGTATACAGCCCCACAGATGTTGCCTGTCACTCCCTCACAGCCATACTCTGCAGTACGTATCGCTGTAACGACTGAAAACACTGCACACTAGTGTTATTTTCATGTCTGTACATGTGTGTTTACACCTCCTTTCTCCTCTCTTGGGCAGGTTGAAGACCTCTCCACTCAGTTTGCTAATGTGACCATGAGCTGTCAATCCACAGGGGAGGTCCCGCCCCTTTACCCTCCCACTCAGAGTTATATCTATGCAGCTCCGCCCCCTCCTCCACCACCCCCCAACCTGCCCAGTTACTGCCAGCCTTCACCACAGGTAAGGACACACACGCCTTTTATTTTTCCTATTTCTAATCTTAACCCTATAATCAGGGGTTCCTTTTATTATAAAATGAAGAAATCAAAAAAGAGAGAATAGATTTAATATAAGCATAACCATAAGCATAACAATAGCCATATTAGGGTTTTTTTGTACATACATGGTTGGATATAATTTTTCATTCTATTAAAATTTTTCCACAGTTGCTTACTCGTGATATTTATTTTCAAAAATGAAATATTATGCCAGAATCGAGGTATTTAAGTGATTCATTTGAATACTTTTCTCAGAGCTGAAGGAAACAGAAATCAGGGCAAAATCACCCAGAATTTGAAAATACGCACCTTCCTTTTACTGCACTCTCGTCTCAGTCTAAATAAGAAGACTAAATATAAAAATAGATGAGTGGATGTCATTTCACACCACTGTGGAAAAGTCAAGCTAAAATATTGCGGTTCTAGGAGCTGCCATGTTGCTCCTGTGCTCAGCCACAGGGTATGGTAGTAGAGTCCTGTTGAGTGGATCAGTCACACGATTAACCCCCTACCAGTCTGAAAACACAATCACTATTTTTTTGTCATGGGGTAAATTTTCAACAGTCTATAAATACAGTCCACAGGAGATGCAGAAGTCTCAGGTCTTGTCAGACCACTTGAATCACCAGATGCTGAAAGGTTATTTTATATACCTTTATCCAGGCATCTAACATACATGACTGTTCTATAGGTGCCTGTATACTTCTATGGCCAGTATCCTACCTCAGCTCAACACCCCTGCAGACCTGTGTCCCCAAGCCAGCAGATCCACAGCCAGACAGCACAACCGACAGGTACTGAACACCTGTGTGTGTGTGTGTGTGCGTGTGTGTGTGTGTGTGTCTCAGAGCTCAGACTGTGGCAGTAGAGGAGGGGGCCGTTACACTGTCAGAGATATAGTCTCAAGGTCTCACAGTGAACCGGTCTCTTTTCCTGCTGCTTCTATTCACCAGAGTGACAAAAAACAGACTCCGAATCTAAAAAGGATTAAAGTCAAGCTGCTGAATGTGTTTGAAGCTGTGCAATTAATCAATGAACACTTCCATTTATTTAGTTGAGGACACACATTAATCGAAATGTGATGTAGTCCGTTTCACCTGACAGCAGTAGGCATCCAAAAGTCATAAATATAATACAAAGTGGTAAGTGGTTAACTACATAATGCAGTTCAGTTAAATAGGCCATCAGATACAATACACTTCAATGAAATAAGGTGTAGTACAGTGTAAATGTTAGAGGAGACAACACCAGTATCAGCACTGTTGGTTCTCATTATGCTTTTTCTTACTTTTCTTGGATCAGTAATAGGATTGTAGCTCTTATTGATTGTGGTTGTGAATTCAAAGAGGAGAAAAAAAGCCTGATTGAATGTACTTTTCTAATTAGGTTCTAGATAATCCCTTCAAATCATCTTTAATGGTCCTAAAATTACTTTATAAATATGTATGCACTTGTATGTTGTTTCCACTATTATGTATTGAATAAACAATACTTTATGCAAAAACTCTGCACTATGTAATCATCTGATGAAAACTAATAAAGTCATTACGGCATTATGTAATGACACCAGCATTATGTAATCATAAACAACCTTCAGCTGCTGCATTTGGAATAAATTGAAGCTTTTAGATGGATGTGTTTTTGGGAAGGAGTCACCTCTGCTTGAAAATAGAAAGATGAATGAACTTTTCCAGATTGGCTTTTTCTGAATTTGTCTGTGAGATAAAAATTTGATCTTGGTCATATGTCAGTTGTAAGTCTAGTTCAGTGTAACGTAGGTCTAGTGGATTTAGGATTTTCTGCATGGGTCTAATCACACAAATTAATTCTATTATTCAAAATTCCGTTTTCATTAGTGTGTAATAGAGAAGTGTTGCATTCCTTGACTCCACCATGTTGCAGCGCCATGTTTCTACAGTAGCTCAGGATAGATTCTTCTCTTTCATTTTTCCATCTTACGGCAGGTGGCACCCAGCAAGGTCCATTACTGTCATCTATGTGTGGTCCAGAGTTAAAGTTCACTCAAACAAAACAAATACTGACTGTAACAGTGGACTTCTGTGGCCACTGTAGGGGAGGATGAGGTTGTGTTCATTTGGTTGTACACTGCAGCTTTACCACTAGATGTCACTAAATATTACACAGTGAACATTTAAGCTAAATTGAATTACTTTTATTCAAAATGTAGCATGTGTACAGATATGTGTAATATTTTCGTTATTAAAAAATGTACTCATGCAATATATAATGTACCATAAAATCAAACAAATGTATTACGTGTTGTGCTAAGGCTGTGCATTACAAAGTGTGGTAAATTATTAAGTGTGTGTTATTACATTATGAAGTGAAAGTTTATGTTTCGTTCAGGCAGCTTATTACATAATGTGTTTTTGCACAGATAATTACTTTCTTTGTTATTGCAGTGTAAACATCACCTTGCGCCTCACACAAAACACACTGCACTGATTAAATATGTTGTTCATTTTTTCTTGTGTTTACAGCAGGTTACACCCCTGCTGTGGGGGTGCAGCAGTCTTCCCACACCCAAACACAGGCTGTGCTGGGGACCTACTCACCAATGACCTCTCATCAGTGTAGCATGGTTCAGGTAAACAACTGAGCACCCAAAGGTGCCATTCAGGTCCGCCCCGAACAACTGACTGAGGACTCAGAAGAAGCATTTAGTAGTTGAGAAAGTGCTTCTGATAGCAAAAAAAGAGAAACTTTTCCAACTTTGCTTCTTTTTCTGTCTCTCTGCAGGGAGGAGTATCTGTGTCCTATCCCCAAAGTAAAGTTCTGGCCGGGGTTGGTGGGGAGGCGAGTTACTGCTGCGTCGTGCCTCCACCCTCCCACCACGGCAGCTGCCATCCTCCCAGCTGCACCAACCTCAGTGCCCCGGCCTGGAGCGCGCAGTACTGACGACGCACAAACACCGTTCCTGTGTGAACACACTCACTTCTTTACACAAACACCTTTTTTCACACTTGCTCACTCCCATCACCCTCCTGATGATACCGTTCACACATTCTGAGCATGTGACCGCACACACACACACACACACACACATATATATATATACACACTTAAACACAACACACACCCTCTGTACCAAAGCTTAATAGTATATTATAAGAGCTGCTGTATTGAATGCATAATTTATATACACAAATGGAGTTTTATATTGATATTAAATTATATATTGTGTTTTAAGGAAATGCACTGTGTGAATAGAATAAAATCTGTGGCTGGATTGACAAGGTCACATTTCTATACGATCTTTGTGTTGCGTCTAATCTTTTTCTTGTGATGATTATTATGGATGTATGCATGAGGGGGAAAAGGCAATGAGGATATACGGCTGATTTTGCAAACAGTACTGTAACATAAAAGAGATTTAAGGTAGTTAACGTACCGCTGTCTTCATTATTGGGCTTTAAATTTTGCCTTAATGACTAAATAGTTGCAGTTGTGCACTAGCATGGCTCATCATAAGGATTATTTAAGGGTTTTTTTTTTTATCATTCTTACACAGTGGGTTTTGTATCTGTGGGAAGATGTTCTGTGCTGCAAATGATTAAAATATGAGAGATAATTTCAGCTTTTAGTTTGAGGCCATAGGAAATTTTCAGAGACTGTAGCACCCCCTGTCGGTTCATCATTGACAGTGCACTGACATGTACAGGTTTGTACAACACCTATGTGAATACTTTTGTCCCCTTTTCATCGGACCGGACTGTGAGTTGCTGTTGTGTGTTAGTTATTAAAATACAAATATCAATACAATTCTAGAGGCTCAAGAAAATTACCCAGGATATTTCCTCCCAACTCAGTTCTTTGTCTTAGATTTCAAAGACAGAACAGATTAACTTTTTTAAGATGTTACTGACAACATTTGGGGGCTTTGCTGTTTGTTTAGGTAGCATTTATTTTTCTAATTAATCTAGAACAGAAGCCTTTCTCTTATGCAGTGAAGAGGCTTTCAGTCAGTTGTATGTTTGTGTACCTCAGTATTTGTATTTAGTGTAGTGTGTCTGTTAACTGGTGACTAGTGTGTTATTACCTACATGTTAAAGGTTATTTTACTAGCTATGTTTCACATTTTATCCCACAGCTACGTTGATTGTTCTTAATCTGAATAACATTAAGAAAAATGCCATTGTAACAGAAGAAGAGCTGGTGTAAATGTAAATGTTAGGGCAATATTATAATCTAATTCACCAATCTCATATATCTCAGCATGGAAATCATGTTCATCCACTGAAGACTTACTTCACTGTATTTTGACATTTCTATGGAGACAATGTGGAGCTGCTTCTGGCTACATCTACAATCCAAGTCATAAAATAAGTAATGATACTGAATATGAGCCATCACTGATAACATTTACACCCTTTTACACCACGTCTGTCCAAATGCATCGCCAATACTCATCTAAACATGACTCTTAAAAATCATATATAAGACACTTAAGTATTCAGGTACATGTCTTTTTACACTCTTGCAGTTTTATGCAAGTGTTCAGTCTGCGGATAATTCATTTAATACTGATATATTCTCCCCATCAGACTCACTGAAACATATCCATCATACACACAAGGGCTTCAAATTAAATTTAGATTTCATAACTGAAGAACCAAATGCATAATTTATACAGGCTAAGACCGTCTAAAGCCAGATCTATTTTTGTCCATTCTCTATTCAGATGTGCACAGAGAGAGAGAGATGTGCAGGTTCCATGATCTTTAATAAAAGGCACATGTACAGCCATAGTGAGATGAGTGAGTCCACTGGCATAGAGACGAAGCATTAAAACACAGAAATACAGGAAGTAGAGGTCAGGAGGAGAGAGATCTATCTGCTTTACAGTAGGATCTACTTAAGTAACAACTTCTCGTTCTTGTTCAAGTAAGTCTAACACTAATGTCACCGTCGTAAGTTAAACCGCCTCATCCCCACCACACACACACACACACACACACACGCACACACACACGCACGCACCGAGTTAGACCAATGTCTGATCTTCCAGAAAAAGCTTTGTGGGTGTGAAGTCTTCTTCAGAGGGTTGTCGAGGTCCAGATTGCCCCAAAAAGACTCCATGGTCACAGTTTGGGCTTTATCCCCTGTTCTTATAAAAGGATTGTAATGTTTACAACAGAGATGGGTTTACACAATCTCACAGTTATGATCTGTTCACACGCGCACACACACGCACACACACACACACAGGCAGCGAGTCACACACTAAAAACCCAACTAAAAAGAAAAAAGTTCACATG
>JAPTMW010000003.1:7371302-7382647 GCA_029822955.1 Ostorhinchus angustatus
TGTGCTTGTTACTGTTGCCGGTAATTTCAGGATAATGTGCACATGTCTGTGTGTCTCTAAGGGTGTGGCGGGTGCTGGACGTTCCCAGGATGATGCCATGGTAGACTACTTCTTCCAACGGCAGCACGGTGAACAGCCTGGCAAACACCGCTGGCCCACTGGAGACAACATCCATGACAGCCAGGTATGTGTACCGCTCACTTGTTACAGTGTGTGGAACCAGTATAATAACAAGAGCTAATTTCATGTAATATTGCACTACTTCTACACAGAAATCCATTCTGATTTCTATGTGGTTATTTAATGCACAAGCAGTGATGTTGTTAGGTTTTCAATGTAGTGAGTCCCAGGGACCCACAGGTGGCAATTTGAGTGGTTCCCTGGGGAATTCAATGGGTCCTCAATTTTAAAAATGTAATTCTTTCCATTTCTTATATTCTTCTGTTTCCTAAATTGTAGCGTTAAACTCCTTTGTTGGTATGGTATGACATTATTATAATTAAGACATATTAATATTTATGAAATTAAACAAAATTCCAACTCTGAAACAATAATTATAAAACTGTCAAAGTGGCATGACATGCAAAATTCACGTAAAATAGCATTTTTGTACAAACATAAATAGCACAAAAAATTACTAAAACTCAACTGAAAACAAAATGGTGTCTGTAGTCTCAAAAAAATTTCAAAAAAGTCCTGATTTTAAAACATCCTCATCACCATGACAATCAACAAATAAATTGTCCCCAAAATAACACCAAAATCTTCTTGTCTGAAAATTGACTATATCAAGTGAACTGAGTCAATCACTGTGAAACCAGCAATTAGTTTCATTTTTTTCTTTGGTGGCCATTTTGCGTTCTTTTTCCTGCTAGTGCTCTGCTCGAGAAAAAAAAGCGGGATCTCATCCGAAGCGTGATTTATGCGCAGATGCCGTCTGAGCATAACAAAATGGTGACCACCGTTCAAAATATATTTTTCATCACCGCCACCAGAGTATGCTTAATTTATTTCATTATAACACATCCCCTAAACATTAAAGCATCGACACGAATGTGCACACTATCAATGAGTAGAAATATGAGTTTACTCATGATGAAATTCGTATTTTTAATTGTTGAAATGAAATCCGCAGTGCCTGGTTAGTTGTTTTGGTAGCAGCTAAACTAGCATATCGCGATACTGTGCTGTGTGATACTTGCTAGTTACTGTGCTTTCAAACACGAGTTGTTGTTCACGTATTCATGTATTTTTTCTCGGGAGTAAAAGTAGGTGCGTCCCTGGGATGCATCGATATTGAGTTTACTGCATCCTTTCAGATTTTAATGCGTCGGGGACGCAGGACGCATACCTATCAACATCACTGCACAAGGGAAAAAAAGTGACTTTCTTAGTTGTTGATTTCTTGCTATACAACCTTTTTAATATACATTTTTTTCTGCTTGTTGCAAGGTACAGGAATTTCTCTGTTTTTCATTAATTTGTCATACTTTTACAGGTACGGTCCATGGATGAGCTGAACCATGACTTTCAGGCTCTGGCTCTGGAGGGCCGTGCAATGGGGGAGGTGAGACGTCAGTGTTGATACTTTGGGACATTTATTATTAGTGACCCCCGATACAATATTGATGTTGTTATTTGAAGGAAACACAGATCGGTGCATGAAAGTCTACTCTAGTCAGCGTGCAGAAAAACTAGTCCTTGCCAGTTCCTTTAAATTACAAACGTCGTCCTTCATTAATTTAGAGACTTGTAGTTAGAGGAAAGTCCTTTATATTCCACCAGTGCATCGATCGAGTGGTTACCCTAGTTTTGCCTTGAACAGGAGCAGCTGTAGTGTGGAGAGAAAAAGGCAGTTAAAGCTTGATAATTCTGCTGGAAAACTCATACGCACAGTTCATGAACCTAGTGCCACCTCTGTAATACTGGCTTATATTTGGATTTGACCCAGCAGTACGGATTAAAACTTTTGTGCCTCATGGGTGACACTTTACTGTCCACTAAAATAAATAAATAAATACATAAATTAGAACAGAGCATCTCCTGTCAAAAAGCCCTGGACGAGCTCTGCCAATCTAAATAATCACCAAAAAGAAAGGTTAACCTTTACACACAGGTTAACCTGATGTTTGCTTTACACAAAGTAGAATCATCCAGGTCATTTCAATACATATTTATTAATTAAAAAATCTGAGAATCTGTATGAAAAAAGGTCACTACAGTATATGTGTAATTGTTAAAAACATACTGACTTAGTTCAGAGGTGGCTCCATCCATTTTAAGTAGCTATTTAAAGTTGAGTCTTAAGTACGGTTCTTAGGATCACATGCTTTGAGGTGACATTTAACCTGAAAATGGCTGCCCTGTATTTAATGACTCCACCTGGCTCAATAGACATGTGATGGATTCCCCTCAAACTTGAATAACAGGAACTCCAGGAGAAATGGATCGCTTGGTTGAAGGCCTTTGAGCAACAACGTTCAGAGGACTTGAGGCATTGTTGTTCCAGAATGAAAAGCACTGAAAGATGAGAAGAGACTGGGCATAGATGCTTTTTCATTTGAGCTAGTAGGATCATCTGTTGGCATTTGGACACAGCATGTACTTAGAAATTCTGTTGTGTTGAGCCTGTGCCGACAATTAGTTTTAGCTTGTTAAATTAAGTTGTGTTTTCAAAATCTTTGTCATTTTTAAACAGTTTTTACCTTAAAATGTCTGGCTTTTTATTCAAAGTAACAGATATATTGAAAGACATTTTTATTCAGATGCCAGGAAATAAAGTCTGCAGGTTGCGGGTGCTTAAAGGCAGTGAAAATATTTACAGGAACAATTTGAACAGCTCACAAGAGGCTGAGTATACTAGTATGTGAAGATATGGAAGAGAAACCCAATGAGGTGCCGAATCAGTGCTGGATGTTACAGTGAGTTAAAAGGTATCACTGCACAAATATGTTATAAAACAGATTTGTGTTTTGCTTTGGCATTTAAAATTCATACTGGCAATTTGAGAGTAAAAAAAGAGCCGGAGGGGATGCGTTCTGTGACATGCGTACCCCACAATGAGTACACACACACACACACACACAACATATGACCGTACAAAGTGAAAGTGAAACTTAAGACTTCAGTCTCCTACTGTTGTGTAGCTCATTTTCCTTTTCTTCAGAAACTTTACATTTGAGAGGGCAGCATGTTTGTTTAACTGGGCATTGCTGCCTCTTACCAACCCGCCACCTGGTTGCAAATTTGTTTTTCGGGGGCAGCAGGTGGGAAATGATGAGGTGAGTCCTCCATGTCCTCCACATTCAGGTCTGTCGTGTTACTCTTAGAATAACATATGGTAGGGCTGGACGATGTGGCCAAAACTTGTATCACAATATATTTCTTAATTTCGGTCGATACGATATAGTTCCGATATCAATATAAACAATATAAAAGCCTCAGAAAAACTGGCAAGAATGCCTACAACAGATGCCTGTAAAACTAAAAATTATTTTGCCAAGTCTATGAAACTCCTCCAGAATAACATTTTAGAAATAAAAACTGTACAAATAAATTAATGTCCACCTTTTATTTGTATTTAGCCTTCAAACAAAGAAATTTGAAATCACCATCAAATGCAGATGCTGGAACAGGTTCGGTTGGGGCGGGGGGTAGCAGTAGCGGCCCGTCATTGTCGTTTTCCTGTTCTTCTGACTCCACAACAATCCAAGTTAATATTCCTACAACGATCGACTTCCGTGACTCACCTCGGAGAGGCTCCGGGCGGACAGTTTCTCCGCACTGGGGTTCCAGTTTGAGGCTGGACTACCTCCCGCGAAGGGATTTTCCACACACTTTCTCCATGTCCCTCCCGTAGCAGAACCGTCCAGAGTGAGATCGACACGCCCCGTCTTCCCCAGGGGCTTGCGGAACCAGTTTGATACATTTTAGAATGGTAAACTCGTCCCGTTCCGTCTGTGCGCATGCTCTCCTTATTGTATACTTGCGACTGTTATGTTTTCTTGGGTCGCACACTGAAATATTTTCTCGCAAATGCGACTGAAATGGGCACACTGTAGAGCTCTGTCATAGTCTGTAATGTATATCGGAAATGTGTTTAAAACTCATATCACCATTATTGAATAAAAGTATATTGTGATATATATTGATATTGCATTATTGTCCTGCCCTAATGTATGGCAACACTATGAACCTGTTCAATCAGCTGAAGAGACAGTATCCCAAACAGTATGAACGTCAAACTAAACTAGACCAGCCATGCTGTAGCCAGAAGCAACAGGTAGCGTTTAACAACAGCAAACAACTTTAACGCAAGCATTTAGTAAAGGCACTCTTTATGAGAAAAGTAGCAAGTATGTTCCACATTGATCCTTTTTGGGAGTACCTGGATGATTATTACTCTCATTTTCGACTTCTTCCTCCATCCAAGACCACCCAATACACTGATTACCAGCTGAAAAACCAGCGCTACCATCCACTGTTCTATACGCCTGGAGTATTATTTGAAACCTTTCTTCATTGATATTTTGTTCTTTTTTTTCTACTTTTCATGTTTATCGAAAGCTACCTCAAAAAACAAGTGCAGTTTAGTTTTTATGTTACAAGAGTGCACTTAAGCAGAGTGTCGTTTACATTTTAGTATGTTTATGTTCTTGGCACATGTTGGCAAAATTGCACAAACTGTTTAAGTGTTCTGGAAAGTTCTTTGGGTTAAATTGTCTGGGTTTTTTTTTTGTAGGGTTATGTTTTACATAGGTAAATTGTTTTATTCAGAAACTTGCATATTAGTCTCAAAGATCATTGTAAAGAATAGTGATAAAATTGAGATTGTAATTTTATTTTTAAAAATTGTGAGATATTTTTGCCATATCGCTCACCCCTAGCTGGGATATATGCAGAACTTCACACTGGTGACTTTACACCAGAGATGTTGCTGAAGTTTGTTTGCACTTGTGGCTTAGGTGTTCAATTATCGGCTCTGTGCTGTCAATGTTACCAAACCTAGAGGGACTGGGAGGCCTCAGAGCTTTGACTTTCTAGATTTTATATTCTGTTTTGTAATTGGTTTAACCTGAAAAGCAAATGTTGCTTATGTTTGAAAACTGAAGATGAATGAATGAATGACTAACAAGTCTGGCATCATCCATTATCCTGGAGTATGGAAAAACTGTTTGGGCTGTTTGGTTAGTTTGTATTTCTTTAGATGATGTGCATGGTGTGGCAACAGTGCCTTTGCAAATATGGTATTGGGAAAGAGCCCCTTTTGTTGGAATATTCGCACATGAAGTGAGCTGTGGTATTAAAAACAATAGATGCCTCTTAAGACCCTTTTACACAGCAGTTCTGTTCCGGTAATATTTCACCTTTATTCGAGAACAACGTCTATGTAAATGAAATGGTGGGATCATTGGGTCCCACCTCTGTCATGGCTCTGTAACGCCTCTGGAGATGGAGGTGGAATCATGCTTCCGGAACGCTATGTAAAAGGAACACCTCTTCTGCAAACAAGGTGTGACATTTTGGTGGTGTATTGCGTGTGCGACCCCCACGCTGGGCGGATTTTTAAAAATGAGTGCGGGCTATGTACAAACAACATATCAACAATCTCTCTCTCGATTCGTTGAAATAGGTGCTCAAGGATATGATCGTTACAACAGTAGAGTTTTTTTTTATAATGCATTACGTATTTTTGCCTTTTTTAATCATCCTTAACCTTGCTGTTTTCTCTTTTCTCCTGTGTCTCTGTAGCAGCTACTAACCGGTAAGAAGTTCTGGGAGACGGATGACTCTGGGAAGGATGGACCAAAAGGGATCTTCTTGGACCAGTGGAGGGACAGTGCATGGGGTGCCTCAGGTACCATGAATGCTACCCATCATACATCTGTGATATGGCAGAAAGTACAAAGTTATGAACATGATGGTGATTTGTACAAGCACATCATGACACCATTATAACGGTCATTGTCTGTTATGAAATATATATTTAGATTGAAATCACAACTCAAAAGCTGATTTTAAAGTAGAATCACACTGACGAGACTCGAGATTCCTCCTGTATCAAATTAACAGTACAACAAAAGCTGTGTTTGTGCATATCTGAAGCAGGCTGGCGCTTTACTGAAATGGTCTAGAAAGTGATACATGAAAGGTTATTTGTAGTTTAAATGCTTCCCATAGTTGAAAGAATTATGCAGCAGACAAACTATTCTGTGCACTGTACTGTTCTACTCTTAGAAGTACAGGACAAGCAGGTTCTCGTGAATCTGTTTTCACATAGGACATTTCTTTTGATGAGTGGCTTTTAAAAAAGAAATGCAAATGCAGCCTCATAAAAGAGAAAGACGCAGACATCCTTTCAAAAAATAAACCTTTTAGCTCATAGGAGAAAGTCTGTGGAAATGGATTCAGACATAATCCTCATTCCTCCAGGAGCTGAGTGCGTAATGGAGCCTTAGACCAGAAAGAAACAACTGCAAAAGAAATTTATTGGAGTTATAAAAGTTAAAATAATTGTAAAAACATGAAGCTGTACGAATAATATTGATGTGTCAACCCAAGAATTAAATCAAAGAAGTGATTCAGTGAGAAAATCCATTAGGACTTAAGTGGTCCAGTAGCCTGTGTCCTTGTAGGTGAGGTAATGGTGTTCTTTTAATGACATGTATTCATTGGAAACTGTGCTTTTCCCCACACACGGACATAACTGAACACTGTTCTCCCACGGCAGATCACTCGGTGTCTCAGCCCATCATGGTGTCGCGTCGACCGGGGCAGGGTTTTCATGGCGGAGGTGAAGTTGGCGTGGGCTCGGTGATGTCACCGCGGTCGGAGAGTGGAGGTCTGGGAGTCAGCATGGTGGAGTATGTCCTGTCCTCCTCACCAGCTGACAAACTGGATTCATGCCTCCGAAAAGGACCTTATGTAAGTCTCCCGTCGCTAGAATCTTAGTTTTCAAGTCTGTTTTATAAGTTGTCATATAGTCTTTTATCTATTTTATTTTTGAGGGCACAAGTGGTTTAGTTTTATTTTTGGCAAATTAATTAGTTGCATTTGTATTATGGAGTTTTGGTTGTTTGTGTTGTGTACATTTCACTGCGAGTTGTAGTCAGTCATTTTTGGACATAAAACTTTCTCATTTCCTTGCACTGTTTGTTTTCTTGCTCTGTTAGTCTTATAACTGAACAACTTGCACAAAGCCTGTTGACCTTTGACCTGTAGCTGTCAAACAGTAACTGTTCCCTCTTAGGTTGTCCACATGAGTCTCCTTTGGTTTTATGAAGTTAAACTTTGTGTTTAATTCTTCTGTCACTGTCACATCAGTCTGATAATGGTTTAATTCTTGTCTGTCTCATCGCACAGGGACAGAGAGATGGAGAGGTGGAGGAGGAGAAGAGGGAGAAGCCAAAGGCAGCATTTGAAGGAGAGAAGCTGAAAGAGTTGACGGAAGGAGAACCTGATGTGATCAGTGATGTCATAAACCCTAACGGGCTACCTGTCCAAAATGGCCTCGATGTGGATGTCAAAGAGTTCGGGTAGGGCTCAAAAAGTCATAGAAACTTTTTCTAGGGAAGCACACTCCTCACCTTTAGGCTTTTCCAGAGCTGTTTTTTGTAAATTGTATATTTATTTTTTTAAAACTGAGATTTATTTAAAGGGTAAACAATATTTGTCACAAGGACATTGAAGAAGAATGTTGAAAATGAAGGCAATCTCAGTTTTTCCTTTACCTGATTTTGAATCTATAGCTTTATCATCCTTATTAAACATAACTTTGTATAAAATATAGAAATGAAGGACAAATAAGATTGAAAAGTTAAGTCAGTTTTATTTCTAAAGCACATTTAAAAATGACAGACATTGACCAAAGTGCTGTACAGATTCAAAGCAGGAATATAAATAAAAAATAGATTCTAAAATCTACACAAGTTAATAAACTGAATAAGGAAAAAGGGATATTTAATTTTCATACAGTTATTAAAATCAGCTTCTGATTTTGTAATTGAAAGTTTTAAACACTAGAACATTGATGCTTGCTTCTGTGTCTGGTGTTAGTGTTTCTAGGAAAGGCACATGGACGTATACAGTGAGGTAACCATATAGTTCGATGTTCTCTCTCTAAACAACGAAGCAGTTCTGCGACAGTTCAGACATTGATCCAACTCTGCATTGACACTAGCTATGAACTAACACTAGGTTTAAGCAGCAGCCTACTAGAAGATGCAAACGGAACTTGTTCTTTCTCTGTAGTCGTCCCCCAGGCAACATGCCGGCCCCGGGCCCTGAGGGGGACCTGCTCGGAGGCCCCGGGGGTGTTGGGGCTGAAGGCCTGACACCTTTGGGAGGTGGTGGAGGACCTAAACCCCCTGAAGACTTCTCTGGTGTAGAACAAGGTGGTGTCACCATGGACCCCATGGAGTCTGTGATGGAGCCGCTTCAGTTTGACTACAACTCCCAGATGCCCATGGACTCTGCGCCCACTGTGGGCTTATTTGATTACACTAACCAGCAGCAGGTAGGAGCAATAGGCAGAGAATTTGAAATAAATATGGAGCTGAAACTTTCTATGACAGTTCTCTCATTAGAATGTGACTGACCTGTTATGGTGTTTGCAGCTGTTTCAGAGAAATAATGCCCTTGCAGTGCAGCAGTTAACAGCAGCCCAGCAACAGCAGTATGCCTTGGCAGCAGCACAGCAGCCTCACATTGGTAAGTGTGTACATGGGTTGTTAGCAGTAAAACTGGATTTCAGCATCTCATATGTCAATTATGATGTATTGACACATTTGTGGCCTGACAGTTTCACTTAACTGATTCTAAACAGAAATCTGTCTTTTTGTGGTCATTATAACACCTAAATTCCAGATTCATATCAGAGGGAGGTGGCTTTACAAGAAACAGGAAACCACAGCCAAATTATTTTTATATTGGCCAAACTGTTGCCATAACCTCAGATGAAAAGTAATGTGGGGAGGGGGAAGATTGTAAGAAACCTCTGAAAAACAGTAATGTAATATTTATTCAACAATTTTAGTGACAAAACCATGTTAAACCAGTTTTAAGATGTACTTGTTTAAGTTTCATAATAAGCTTTTAATATTGGGTTAAAGTTTCATTACTGTCAGTGTCATTATTGTGAGGAAAAATAAGTAATGCTTTACAAGAGTTAACTAGAAACTGTTATGGTCTAAGCTCACTCGGCACATTTAAAAGTGTTAAATCATTAGAGTTTTATATCAGTCATGGATTTATTTAATAGATCATCCTGTTGTCTTTGGTGCTGGTTCATCTTTTCCTTCCGTGTGTTGACCAGGTCTGGCCCCAGCGTTTGTGCCCAACCCTTATATCATCAGTGCTGCTCCACCTGGGACGGATCCCTATGCAGCTGGACTCGCAGCAGCAGCTACGCTCGGTGAGGCAGAGCAGGCTATATTAGCTTCAAAGGCTTTGGGGCCCATTTAGAAATATTTAACTTGTTATTCAGGCTTACTAATTTTCCACAGCTGATGCAGAAACACTGACAGTTGTTTTATTTCTCTGGCATTTGTTTGCATTTAGGTCCAGCAGTGATGCCTCCCCAGTACTATGGTGTGACCCCCTGGGGGGTCTATCCTGCCAACCTATTTCAGCAGCAGGCCGCTGCAGCCAACAGCTCGGCCAACCAGCAGGCGGCGGGCCAGGGTCAGCAGAACCAACAGCAGGTTAGTAGGCCGCCTGCCAATTGTACTGGCCTGCTGAATGCCACAGGCTCAAGATGTTTCTGTCAGTGCTCTGCTTATGAACCAGATAAAATGTGCATTCAGTCTTTCTTACTGCTGCTGCTGGACTCTATAATCAGACAGATAAGCACTGTGTAGATGAGCTAAGGAAATGCGTTATCCTCCTGCTGTGAGTTATTTACACTGAGCAAGAATATGAACACACGATGTGACACTTAAAATTTTAATAGTATTAGGTGTTGCACAATATATTAAATGACACAATTTATTTTGTTGATCAATGTGGTACAGATTAGTGTCCGTTAGAACACAATAGTGGTGTCTGGCCTTCAGGAACATTCATGTGGACACGGTGGGGGCTGGTTGAAAGAAATCACTACTCAATAACTTGTGTGTCCACCATTGGCTTCCCGTAGAGCGACACATCGTCTTCTCATCGAGTTGACAGTATTGTCAATTTTGGCCCATGGAATGTTATTCCACTCCTCTTTGAGAGTTACATGGAGCTATGGGATGTTATCCGGAACCATTCCCGCATGATTTGCGACATCTGTGGCATGGTGACATCTTAGGAAATGTGACATTTTGAGGTGTCATTTCATTGTCCCCAGTATAAGGAGTGTCTGAACACTGTAAACGCTGTCTGAGCAGCATCTGGGCATGCCACAGCTGTGTTGTGGGTGGAATCACTGGATTGCTGAGCAAGTGCTCACTCGCAGATATGGACACAAAGTTTGTTTACAAATTAAGAGAATTAACTATGTTTTACAATTATAAGACATTATGAGTAGCGCTGGATAAAAAAAAATCGATAGGATCGGTTTTATTTTAATTTTGCGTTGTCAAGTAATTGTGGATGAGAACGATTATTCAGAGAGGGAGGGCGGGTACCTGACCCGGGTACCGCCGAAGCACGGCTGGCTGCATCTTGCAGGCCCCTGGGGGAGGCGGGCCGTCTCAATGTCGCTTGCAATGGTCTTGGTGCGGGACGGGTGCAGAGGAAGGGTGGGGAAAACGCCTTTATGGGAGGTCCTCCTGGCCCCAAACTCGAACTCACAGTGCAGAGATACTGGCCGCCCAGATCCTCTGGTCAGTGGAGGTTCTCTGAGGTGGGTCGCAGAAGCCGGTCACTCTAGGAATATTAACTTGGATCCACACTCAGCCATAGGTGATACTAATGCACCTTAATGCTAGAACTACCAGCAATAAAACAGAATAAAGATGACGAAGAAGTCTGTTCTGAGCCACTGTAGAAACATGGCAATGTTTCTGTCCTATTCATTATTTAAGAGCAGATTCAGCCGTTTACTGCTGAAGTTTTGTATTTATTTCCTTTCTAATGTCAATACAGATACCAGTATTGATGTGTTACATGGCTGTGATTGTCAAATAATCAGGTTACAGCTCAAAAATTTACTTTAAGATTCATTTAGCGATACCAATCAATTAATACTGAATTGAATCGATATTGGATCAAATCGAATCATGATCAATTAGGTCTGGACGATATAGCCAAAACTTGTATCACGATATATTTCTTAATTTCGGGCGATACGATATAATTCCGATATCGATATAAACAATATAAAAGCCTCAGAAAAACTGACAAGAATGCCCACAACAGAT
>JAPTMW010000003.1:7469456-7479721 GCA_029822955.1 Ostorhinchus angustatus
TAGTCTACATCTAGTTTGAATTTTTAGCCCCTCTGTCCTGTTTTTAGGACCAGTTTCATATAAACACCTAGTTTTATGTGCGTACCAGTGCTAAAAGAAACAGATACAGTATATATGGGAACATGCATTAAAAAAACAAAATGGCTAAAAGCAAGTGCATTGATGCTGTACTAATCAAAATACTACAACTGTCTGGTGGAAAATGTGACTTCTGCTCCTTCTCTTCACCTTATTTACTTTTTATAGAAAATCTACCCTTTCACATGGTTTTTGCCAGTCAGGCAGGGGGCTCAAATATACTATGATGTATGCTCTGATCTCTGGTAGGATTTGTTCAGTTGTGAATTTATTCCTGGTTCAAGAGAGACAACATGGCAGCTCCAACAACTGTGATATTTTGGTTTCATTTTCCTGTGGTGCATGACACGACATCAGGTCATCTAACTTTATAGTGTTTGGATTTAGACTGAGAGCAGAAGCTGCAGAGGAAGGGTTTGTATTTTCAACTTCTGCCATTTTCTGTCCCTGATGACTGGCCCCTGCAGCTTTAACAATGTGTTCAACTAAACCACAATTTTTCAGCATTCCCTGAAAATGTAAAATGCAGGGAGCTCCCAGCAGCATTTCCTTAAATAAAGTAAATTAAGAAAACATCTTTAAAACTTTATTGAAATGTGAGTTTTTTCATTTAGTATTCCCAACTCGGCTGCACCAGATTGTGATGCAGAAAGTATTTACACCGACTTGAGACCACAGATTGATGACTACAGACAGGCAGCTTCATCACATTCAAAGAAACACAATTTAAAAGAATTATCAGATATTGGTGAAAAAAAAACCCCCAAACAATTAATTTAAAAAAAAATGCTGAAAATCATATCTAGGCCAGTAGATGTATATGTTCTGACAATGATTTCCAGGTCTGCACTGTTACTCTTTTTTTTCTCTGAATCAGCATCTATTACCGTTTCCACTGATAATCAGGACTAAAATGTTCGGCTGCGTCTGCACATCTCAGTGTTATTGTAGCTGAAACACAACATTCCTGATTATGAAAATTTTAATTTGCAAATTATGTTGATTTAGATACAGTTTAAAATGTTAATGTCTACACTGACAAATACATCTGAGAATAGAAATGCTGAGATAAACTTTTATTTCTTCACGCAGATGGAGATTACCCAAGTGTACTCCACCCGACGCTCCATCCGCTACAGCACCAGGGGCCGAGGCCAGACCCTCAGTTTTCCTCTGATGCCAGGGTTAGAGTCAGTGGATGGCTGCCTCCTACCGCCTGCACCAAAGAAGAAACCACGAACCCTCTATAGTACTGGTAAGGGAAATGACTGTTTCCTCAAGCATATTTAGATTCAACTTAATGCAAATAGTTCCATTTGCATTGCGTTTGTGTCGGTGTGTGTGTGTGTTTGTTTGCATGTATGCATGCAGATCAGTTAGAGCACTTGGAGGCCCTGTTTCACGAGGATCATTATCCTGATGCAGAGAAAAGAAAAGTCATCGCTGCATCAGTTGGAGTCACGCCACAGAGAATAATGGTTTGCCTGTTCATTTGAAAAACCTACTTTCGACAATAAAGAATAAACGATTTACTGAACTAAAACTAAAGCCAGTCCATTAGCTCATGACTCTAATCTTTTTCTGTTCACGTCCTCTTCCAGTTTGTTTTATTTGACTCTCTCTGTATATTTCTGTGTCTCAGGTGTGGTTTCAGAACCGCAGGGCAAAGTGGAGGAAAGTGGAGCGTTCCATCTCTGCAAAGATTGAACACAGACAGAGTCAAGCTGGATGCAGCAGCAGCAGTTCCCCTCATCATCAGGTCAATCCTGGTTTCTCCAGTTTGGCGCCCAACAGGTCAGTAACGCGTAGAACATATTCTGTTTCATAGATTTACACAAAGTTACCTGTAAACATAAATATAACCTATTTTTGTCTTTTTTTTCCTTCCTAGTAAGGGACCTTCCTCTGTTTCTAGTCACTTTACCTCCAGGCTGCCCCAGCTCGGCCCTACAGCTCCTCCTTTTTCCACCCTGTCCAGTCAGACTTCATCCTTGTATGAAAATCTGCTGACTAGTCCAGGTATGAGAATATGCACTGATTTCAAGTACCGTATTTTTTGGACTATAAGGCGAATTTAAAATCCTTTTGTTTTCTCAAAAATCGACAGTGCACCTTTTAATCCGGTGAGCCTTACGTATTAATTCTGGTTGTGCTTACTGACCAATTTTATGTGGTACACGGTGCTCAAAAATCGGTCAAAATGTTTTAGTACAACTTTGGTAAGCTGCGAAGCCGCACCGCTTGATGGATTGTCGGAGCATTACGGTAGTCAGGAGCCTCGCGGAGTAATACGCAGTACTGTGTCAAATTGCGAGCTGCGTGGGAGCATTGAATGACAGAAGGCGAACACACCGTGCCGGAGGCCAGACGTGACCTCATCACCATTCCACCAACGGAAGTGGGTACATCAGCACGAAAACATAGACGGCGCTCCTGTTTTCTACTGAAAAAGCCTCGGATCTTTACGGCACGGCTCACCTTATCTACCGAACCACTGGGTGAAATATCAGGGACAACGAAGGTTGCTCTTCTTCTCTTTTCCTCTGACAGGCTCACAGATAGGTAAGGGTTTGTCTTCTTCAGACTTCCACGCTTGTTGGATAGCAACAGAATTCCTTCCACACCGCCACCTACTGTTTGGCCCTGGAACACCCAGACTGATCTGAATGTTTGTTTTGCTTAATGCGCCTTATAATCCGGTGCGCCTTATGGTCCAAAAAATACGGTACACTGCTCAAAACTTATGTCATTATGCTCTCCAGTGCAGACACCTTACTTTCCTTTCATTGAGTGTCTTGTCCTCTGTGAGTGCCCCATCATCCTCACGATGATCATTAACTCTTCCGCAGCTCATTAACTTTCTCCATCGAATGGATTTACAGACCAAGAGTCAACAATTTATAATAGCATCATTCTAACATTACCAGTGTTCTCACTCTGGCTCTGTTTAGTGAAACAAAATGATCATATGTCCCTCAAATTTAGTACCATGAGTTTCAAAACAGCTGTACTGGTAACTTTAAAATTCAAGACATTGGCTGTATTGAAAAACTGTCGCTATTTGAAATACAGCTGCTGAAAACAGTTTTATTCATTCATTACACAGTACATTGGTTTGATTTTGTGTTCAAATGCATGTTGAAAAACTATTACCAAAACTCCCTTAAAAATGTAATAAAGGTATTTTACAGATAGTGTTGCAATAATCTATGAATTTATAGCCTTAATGTTGCTATTATAATCATTTCTCTGGAAGTTTATTTTGATTAAAGCAATAATGAAAATAAAGTCATGAGTACTGTCTGAGTGTCCAGATTTAGTCCCTGTTAACCTACAGAAATATTATTTTGCTGCTGCTGAAGAAATAGTGACCCAGCCTAAACCAGAGAAAAGTAGACGAAAATTGTAAGTTTGATTGTAAAAGCAAAGTACATTTAATAAGAAGCGAGAAATGATGATTCAGGTCATGGATTGTATTTTTACATGATGAGATGGTCATTCGATCCCTGGCCCTACTTTATGGAATCAGTAATGTTGTGCTGTCATGTTTTTTCAGTAGCTAAAAACAGACTTTTTTACCCTGTTCATTTTTAACATTTATGGTGGTTGGAATCCAGGACAAAAACCCTGATACAAACACTGCTCCAAATAGTGTTAGTGGCCACCATGGGACGAGGTGTATTCAGTTGGATGTAAACCGCAACCTCACCGTGGGATGTTAATGAATATGACACACAGACACTTTAAATGCTTTAGATTTTGTCTAAGAAGGGATTTAAAAAGTTGTGAAATTAAGTTAATAAAACCTTCAGACACCTTGTAAAGTAGAAGCTTTGTTTTTTTTGTTTTTTTTACAGTCCATGAGTTGAGGCAGGTGAACTTTATGCTCAGTTTACCTTGTGTCTGCTTGTGGAGATGATACAACTCCTCAGACATTGAACTACACCATCTTTAATGTAGTGTTTATATGTTTTCTCTTCAAGGTCAATCCAGAGCAAGAGATGGGGACCAGCACCAGCTTTCATCTCAGGGAGGGTTTGCAGAGTACCACCCCCGCCCCATGCACAGCCCTCCCCCATTGCGGCGAGCTAGCTTCCCCCTCTATACAACATCCTACAATCCTGCAAATCCCACTCCCCCTCTCCTTAACACTCTGGCCCACACCCCACCTCTGTTTCTGGATGCTCTAGAGGGTGGCTCCTCCTTGGCACACCATGACACCCAGACTCTGCAGACTGACACCAGGTCAGCTCCGCTCACAGCACACTGTGACTTGAATACTATGAGATGATTTCGACAGGAACGAGGAGTACAAGTACTGACAGGAGGAGAGACAGCTGGGAGATGTGCAGACATGAGCAGGGATCCTGTGAAATAGTGATAATGATGGCTCACACAGTCAGTCCCTGTAGAAGATGGAAGTTGGTTTTAGCAGTCAGAGACCGTGCTGGGGCATGTTTAATTTAGTAACTGCTTTGTGCATAAGTATTTTTATGACAACAAACAAACCCCCACATGTTTGACAAAAAACAAGTATGAATCTCAATATGCTGTATTTCCAAATCGTACCAATAGGACCCAAATTACACAGTTCTGTGTAAAATCTGGCTGTTCGAGTCCCACCAAGGGTGTTTTTGTTTGGAGCAGCATATTGTACATAAAACACAACACAAAGAAAGCACAGGTGATTCATGAAATCTACACAAAACTGAAAATCTAGGAAAAAGTTGATGCAATATGCTTTTCAAATTCAGTGATTAGGTTTTTTTTTTTTTAATAGAACTATGTCTTTGTGTGCTACTAAATATCTTCCTGTACTTCCAGTTCTTTGTTTGACTTTGGGGAGAAGCTTGACTACACGGCCTCCAGTCAACAGAACAACCTCTCATACCAGCTGCAGACCTCCTACCCCACCAGTCAGACGCAGCATCAACCTCAGGCTTCACTGCCCCGCATGGCTTATCTCACCCCTTCCCCATATCTCACCCCCAATCCTCCAGATTCTAACCCTCCCTCTTACCTGACCTTTGGTCCTGGTGGAAACTCCACTGGGGTGGTGACCTACTCCACTGGAGGCCACGCTTACTTCCAATCCCAAAGCACTGGGCAGATCCTGCTGCAGTCCAGTGGTCACCACGGTGAGTTCCTGGGGAGAGAGGCAGGGTTTGTAAAGGGAAATTGTTTTTTAAATTTCATTTCAAAGATTTAGTTAAAAATAATGTATTTAATGTTCCCTCTATTTGAAAGATGATGCTCTAAATCCCAGAAGAACTGCAGCTCTCTAGTTCTTACTCTATTAACACTGGTTCATGAGTACAAACCAAGTGCAAATTCAGTCAAAAGTATTTAAAGGGTACCAGAGTCAAATTGATCACTTGAAGTAGATTACTATTATGATCAAATAGTTCTATTTATTTCTCATGTAGATTTCATCATGTGTAATGGACCTTTGTATGTTTCTCTAATGAAAAGTAGTGAAATAAATATTTGTTATTAACTGAATTTCATCTGCTTACCTTACAGTAGTTAAAATTGTAGTTAGTTTATCCCTAAATCAGTGGTTTCTGTTGGTCTCTTGGAGGCTTACATGTTGAATTTGCAGCAGGGAATCATGTGGTCATGCAATTTGTTAGTCCATCCCGAGAAGTTTTTATTTTATGTTGAAAACTGCATTGATCTTCACAGAATTTTCCAAGCTGTGGAAGACTTAGGTTTACATTTTGGGAACTTGGTAGTGCTCACACAAAAAGTCACATAATTTAGTGTCACAGTGTTTTGGATCATTAGTTTATCTTTTCTGTACCTTTTGAAAATCTAAAGAAAATAAGTAAACAACACCCAAAAGGCTTAAAAACAAAACTTGCTGAAGATGTTCACTAGGGACCAAGTACAACGATTAGATCTGGGAAAAGTAATTTTAATTAGTTTTATTGCACTCCACATTGATTTACATTAATTTGTTTTAGCTCCTGGCCAAAATGGCTTTGGGTTCCATGCTTAAGCATTATAAAGGAAGGGAAACCCTGTCCTAAATCAATGTTGTTGTGTTCACAAATACAATAACATCAGTTGTGTGAATTGGCTACAAAGCCATGTCTTGACAGTGCTTTGAGTCAGTTTCAAAATTTTTAACAGGCCTGAAAATAAGATGAAAACTACATAAGACAGTCAGGGGAACATCAAGATTCACTGCTGCGTCTTATGGTTTGGTTTTGGCAGCTTGCCTTATGCTTCATATGCTTTTTTTTTTTTTTTTCAGATGAAATTACTTTTGTTTTCTTGCCATCATTTAGAAGTGCATGCTGCACCAGCCTCTGCAATGAAAAGATAAAAAATGACCACTGTTAGCAGACAACTTCATTAATATAAGCAAATTATTTAAACAATATTGGTAAAACAAATGGACTGGATATTTACAGCAGGAATAGATGGGGGTGGGTGAGCTGAATGTCTCCAGAATAGGACAGGCTTCATATATAAATGTCAGACTCATCAGACCCCTGACCCACACTGGATGAATTTAAAATCTCTGAACAATTACCAACTAATCTACAGAAATTAGGACACTACTGTCAAAAATGTACTTTTCTGACATTTATGTTTTACATCACTACATGTGACCTAAAATCACACGATATGCAGCACTATTCATTCATGAAGGAATGAATGGATGAATGATATGCAGCACTATGTGTGCTTTTATTTCAGTGTGACCAGATGCAGGTGGCATATTGAGGGGGCTTCCTAACAAGCAGCTCTGTTTAAAAAAAAAAACAAACCAAAGCCCCTTCTGTTTGATTTACTGTGTGTTTACATCCAGGTGGGATCGCAACTTATCAGTCGTTTCCCTGGAGCAACATGTACAGTCAGCCAACTGTCCACCAACGTCCTCAGTGTCCTCCGTCTTACCCCAGTGGGATGGGGGCTGCCAGAGACCACCAGCAGCCCTCCACCACCACCCTGCCTCCATCTTTATTTTTCCCCCGAGGTGACCATGGGTCGTCACAAACTAACGTCCAGCGCCCGTCACACATCCAGGCCCACAGCAGCAGCAGTAGCGCCACCACTATCCTGCCTCCTGTGTCCACTCTCCGACCGTCTTGCATCAGAGCGGAGAACACTCCACCTAAGGCTGCACCCCTGCTGCCTTCACAGGTCAGCTCTGCCTCCCCAGAAAGCCCTCCAGTGCCCCCCTGTGTCAAAATTGAGTATGACAGCCCTCGAGAGATCCACAGTCACTTCCACTGTGACTTTTCCCCCATACATTTTTGATGGCATGTTCGTGTGTGTTTGAAAAAGTGTGACTTTAAACTATCCTAGTATATCCTGTGTTTGGGCAAATGTTCCTATATTTTTTATTTTGCAGTTCTCTATACAGCATGTAACTACTGATATGTTCAACGGTTCTCAGTAAAAAATAATAATGTCAGCTGTCTGGGCTTCAGTAAATTCTCACTGTTCTGATAATCTTTTAATTTTGAATTTAAAGCTGGAGTGTGTCATAATTACTGACATCTAATTGGAAACCAATCAAATACCCCCATTTCACCACACCCCTTCCTGTTATGTCCTTTCAAAGCTTCTAAATCAAGTAGAAAGAAAAGTCAAAACTCTCAAGAAGCATGGGCCATAGAAAGACCATCCCCTTTTTGTATGAGTGTATGCAAATGAAAACAGAATTTTAAATATATTTTGTTCAGTTTCACTAATAAGATCCCACTAAGTCTTTATAAATCTGGACCTTTGGATGCTGCTTACTGTTTACTTTATCCCAGTGTTTAGGCCACTAGAGGGCACTGTTAATATGTGTGAGATGGCCACACGCTGACTGCAGTCTGACAGTCTGCTGTTTCTCAGACATCCCTCCATCAGGACAGGGGAGGGGTGTAAATGACAGGCACTAATCCGATGGAGAAGAATAAAGACAGTTGTTGAAAGGGGAGAGGCATCCCAGACAATCACTATATACCACAAATCCTTAATCTGTGTTGCCATCTGCTGCGTTCACACACTTACTGCACTTTCCGCTCTGTTTGTTCTTAGTATGCACAGCGTTTGCAGGAGCTTTGGAAACCAAATCTTTATATGAAACTCTCTGAAAGAGCAGAAGGCTTTTTCCTGAAACTAAAAAAGACATTTGAGACTCGCATGTCATTTATGCTCTGAATAGGGAAAGTGAAACAAAAAGTTTCCTGTTTTAACTGTAGTTAATATTCCTGGATGGTAGTCTCGCTGTATGTAAAGTCAAGTTTGAAGTGAAGCTTGAATGATGTGGGAGTAAAGAAGGAACTGTTTGATGAAAAAGAGGAGGTGGCAGGAACTAGGGGAGCAGACGTAGGAGGAGGGAGATGGAGGAGTGCAGAAGTGAGTTGGTCTGGGGACAGGGGAGGAGAGCTGTGATGCACTGTTGCTATGGGAGGAGAAGAGGATGATGGGTGGGCTGTGCCAGTAGGCGTGGGCGGGAGAAGATGATGGGGATGAAGGAGGAGTGTGTTTGTAGCACGGGTTCTGGGATGAACAGAACTGCTGGTTATGTAACTACTGTATTTGGGTTTTTAATGAACCTCTCTCTTCCTGCTCACTGGCTACTGAGCTGTTACTGTTGGCAAGAGGAGTGCAGCATAAATACACACACATAAACGTATTTTTTTGTCAAAGTTCAGAAATGTCTCAAACTCCTGCATAAAGAAACACACACAACACCTTCATTTCAGGAATGAGCCTCCAGTGTGAGAGCTGCTTTCAGACATACTGCACTCAAACTTTGACTCTGGATTGTAGTTTTCTTTAGTGTATATTTATGTCCTTATATCTCCTGAGGTGTTAGTGAGCGTATGTGACTGAGGAGGGTTTCATGTATGTTTAACTTTGTAATTAATTTTTCCAGGACGTCCCTGGTGTGAACAGAGAGAGCTCAGAGCATAGCTGGAGGCTGTGTGTGTGTGTCTGCCGGTAAGCATATGTGCATGGAGCGTGTGCACATATGCACATATGTTTAAGTGCACAAGCACAGGTATGGGATGCTTCAGTCCACCCTGATCCCACTGCGTCAATATTTACTCAGTATTCTGAGATTTGAAGAAAGGGAACTTGTTTCAGTATTTATGGATGTGGTCAAACACGAAATCCTTGCAGTCTTTCCAAACCCAGGCACAGTATGTGCACGCACACACACACACGGAAAAAGTACAAGAAAACCTTGCGATGCCTGGATACAGTCAGGTAATGTAGTTTATTGATATTAGTGGACAAAGTTTATTGATATAACGGATTGAAACTAATAATTTTGGTTGTGCAACAAAGCCAAAACATGGTTTGGAGATCTCCCAATCTTCTGACTCTTTGCTTCAAATGCCTTCAAGGTGTTAGGTTTTTTTTAACCTGTTATTTAGTCAGTTTGTTTTGAAAAGATACAACAAATAGACTTGTGTTGGGATTGGAAGAAAATGAACACGAGGGAGTACACTTGATTAAAAGAGGATTTGCTTACTCAAATCTTGTATAAAAACAAGGACAAACAGTGGAAAGTCCAGATTTGACAGATAAAGAATATCTCCCCTGACCATATTCATAGTAAATACATTCAGTAAAAATAATATTTGATTGTGGCCTTGTATAAAATGCCTAATACCATGCAGTGTGCCGGAGATGGAGGAATACGGTTGTTTTTAGACTTTCCATTTGCTCTGTGGGCCTGGCACCACTATTGTGATGAATACACTCTAGATTGAACTCCCGATGTGGCTGGGCTGTTGGCTGTGACACAGGCTTTTACAGGAACATTTCCTTTTTCAGTGAATGAATAAGCCACGTCTTTCGGTTAGATTTCTATTTTAATGTTGGTAACTAAATAAAGGACTGAAAACAGAACAAACTAAAAACAGAAAGGAAGTGCAAAATCTAAACTGCAAAACTTATAGATGTTTATCTTCTGAGTGTGTGTTGTAGTTATTAGAAAATAGATACTGACAGAGTGGATTTTAAAAACTGATAATTATATTTTGGAGCAGGAAAAAGCAGATTACCATAATTACTCCTTCCTGGAGACAAAAATCAAAGCTGCCACAAGTTAACTATGACTTTGTAAGAAAAAATGGTTAATGTTCAACTGGACTCAAGGTTCAGTATATTGGGAACTCCCTTGAAAATCCGAGGTGAGATCAATTTTTTGCTTTTTTAGTGATTAT
>JAPTMW010000003.1:7483236-7500526 GCA_029822955.1 Ostorhinchus angustatus
TTGATAACCTGCAGCTCCGAGTCCCTCAGTCTCACTTTGTGGCTGTCCCCATCGCCCACCAGGAGCTCCCCTTTTCTTTGCCCTCACCTGCTCTGTCTCCTTTTTGGCTTCTCACTCTGGGACCGTCCACGGACACGCTCAGACCCCTTTCGCGTTTAGCCGTCACCCCCTCTGTCGCCTGTCACTATGACGCCTACGCCACCGCTGTTCTTGCTGCTCCTGCTCGGCCTCACCGGAGCTCATGCCACCGTCGACCTCCGCACAGCTGCTGCCATGGGTAAGTATTATGACCTTTACCCCTAATTACTGATCCTTAACCTGGATTAGGACTCAGAGCCTGTTGATGGTGTGAGTGTTAGATCTAACACTGTATGTATTTTCAAACATTCTAAAATGTAAAAAAAAATAAATCAGTCAATATTTACAAATTGTCTGCTCTGACAGTCAGTGTCTATTGTTAGGAACTTTTTTTCCCCCAAGTACTATTAAGTTATTTTTTTTCCCCACATTCTATTTATATGATCTGTGTGAATTTAGTTTTTGATAAGTGAAATAGCTTTTCCAGAAGCTACTAAATCAAAGGAGTTGAATGGCTGTAGCATGTTTTTGCATGAAATAGTGTATTCCAAACTGGTTCCTTTCATTACCAAATGAATTTGTTCATAGAAGTTCATTGAAGGGCTGTCATGAATATTGCATGTGATGTTAGACGTGCAGATTTGTTAATAGTATTAGTATTTTGGATTTTTTGTGATTTGCAAATGGAATTGCTGTGATGCAAGACAGAAAAAAACAGGCTTGTGTGGACCTAAGAAAAAAAAATACATGGATAATTATTTCATAGCTAAGAGTTTTTTTTTCCAGATATATTTTTTTTATTTCTCTGTCCAGTCATGGATTAAACAATAATCAAATTTGTTCAGATTTGAGTTTCCTGCTGTTTAACTGACTGGTTCCAGTGTGACAGAAGGTGAAACTAGAGGGAGGGGGGAGATAGAGGGGAGGGCGAGAGAGGTGTAGGGTGAGAAGGGAGATCAGTGAGGTTTCACAGAAGATGGAAGTTTTATTTTAAAAGTGTCCTCTACTGAAAATCCCAATCGCCCACTTTATAGTAAGGTTAATTTAAGACACTTAGTTTCCTGACATTAAGGGGCTCTGACATAATCCTTTTCAGTAGAATTTTGTGCATCAATATTTCTCTCTCAATTTTTTTTTTTTTTATTTTAATAAGGACAGCTTGTGGTCTGGGCTTTCTCAGTCTATTTGTGTGTGTGTGTGTGTGTGTGTGTGTGTGTGTGTGTATATAATACTGCACCTCTAACCCCTCCTTCACCCACAGCCTCCATAAATCTGCACTTTTTGGTTGAAACTAATAAAATATGATTACGTAAAACTTCCTCTTCCTGTCCTTTCCACCTGTAGCTGCAGGTTTGTGCAAAACCCGTCCCACAGACCTTGTGTTCATTATCGACAGCAGCAGGAGTGTCCGGCCCTCAGAGTTCGAGCAGGTCAAGGTCTTCTTGGCCAAGGTCATCGAGGGTCTAGATGTTGGACCCAACGCCACTCGTGTCGGAGTTGTTAACTACGCCAGCCGTGTGAAGAATGAGGTACGAGGGCACCAGTAAACATAGAATGAACCCTTTGGTATCATCTCTAATACAGTTCCTTCACGTTATGCAACTGTAGGTGTCTCTGAAGACCCACCGCACCAAGGCTGGCCTGGTTAAGGCTGTGACCAAGATTGAACCTCTTTCCACCGGAACAATGACTGGCCTGGCCATCCAGTTCTCCCTGAATGTGGCCTTCAGTGAGGCTGAGGGTGCTCGCAAATCCAACGAGATTAGCAAGGTCAGACTCATACTTTTACAGTAAAAGAAGACAATGCCCACATGTGTTAAATCTCATTATTTATTTCACTTTTTCTCACAGGTTGCCATTATTGTGACAGATGGGCGCCCCCAGGACAATGTGAAGGAAGTGGCTCAGCGCGCTCGGGACGCAGGCATTGAGATCTTTGCCATCGGTGTGGGACGTGTGGACATGAGCACCCTGAAACAGATGGCCAGCGACCCCCTGGACGACCACGTAGACTATGTTGAAAGCTACAGCGTCATAGAGAAGCTGACCAAGAAGTTCCAGGAAGCCTTCTGTGGTAAGATGTTGGTGAGGTGGTTGGTTTTAGTCATGAGTCATGAGGGGCAAGAGAGGGTGATTGTATTAAAGGGATCAGTCTATAGGGACAGAAAAGAACTGAAAGAGAAATATTAGGACAACAGCAGGGAGGGGTCACATGTCATGTATGCCTTCATCCACATGGAGAGAGCTGCCCCCCTATACTGAGGGTAAGGTGTCATGGCTTTCTTCTTTTCATTTCAGTTAGCTGTTACCTCCCTTTTGTCCTCTGCTTTATTTTAAAAAGACAACCGTGTGTTCATTCAGCTGCTCAAATGTCTTTAAAATGTCCAGAGGGCATCAGGGCTGGAGCAACTTTTGGAATGAAATGTGCTCCTGTTCTTCAGTCACTCTTAAAATCTGTGACTGATCTTTCTGTAATTACAGATCCATAAGTCACAATCATTAAACCTCTAATTAGAAATGCCCTTCGGCGCTCCCAGTCTGCAGTGGCTTCGGCTGCTGCCTGTCACTCACTTTGCAGCAGCCGCTCTTCCCTGCAGATGCTCCGTCCAAGGGCAGAGCTGCATGTTAGCAGTGTTGGATTGTTATTGGACGAGCCTGTGCCTCACTTTCCATGTAGACAGAAAGGTTTATTCAAGGCGACTCCAATCTTTTCCACCTGTTCGTTTTAAGGATCCACTGGATTCATCTGCATATATTCAATTTCTGTTGGAATCAATAAATATGTCACGACATCAGCAGGTCTCAGTGGATCGTTAAAAATCACTGGTAGATTTTCCATTTTCAAACTGACATAGTTTTATTTTCTCCTCCTAACCCCAACCACCCACCCCCTATTGTGTGTGTTTGTACGTGTCTGCACCTCCACATATTTCCTACTGTGTGTACGTGTGTGTTCTGCATGCACACACATACACAGTGTCGGACCTGTGCGCTACTGGGGATCATGACTGTGAGCAGGTATGCATCAGCTCTCCCGGATCTTTCAAGTGTGCCTGCAAAGATGGCTTTACCCTCATGGACGATGGTCGCAGCTGCAGTGGTGAGTGTGTGTGTACTTGTGTGTGTTTGTGCATCTCTTAAAGGTGGAAGAGATTTGCTATTTTGGTGTCAATTTCAGTTTAGTTTAAATCGTATTTTAATTTTAAAGCTTGTTTTCTAGTCTAGTTTAGTGGTTTAGTTTGTATTTGCTGAAAAAGCTTAGTTTTATTTTAATTTGTATTACTTTCATTGTTGGTTTTATCATTTTTTTTTTAGTGTTTGATGATGATTTGTCAGGGGTCAGATTCTGAAAGGTCAAAAAAAGCACTAAAAGCCAGTAAAACATCCACAAAAGACTACAACTTTATATTTCAGTGTGTTACCATGCTCAAGTAATTCATTAGTCCTCAACCAAGTTGATCGTGCAGATGTGCATATTTTGTATTCAGTGGTGTTAGCAGTAAACTAAGTTCAGTGTTCTGTCACATCTATGTACTCATTTTGTTTGCGTTTGATGTCGACAGCTTGCAGCAACTCCGCCACAGATGTGGTGTTCCTGATCGATGGGTCCAAGAGCGTTCGTCCTGAGAACTTTGAACTGGTTAAGAAGTGGATCAACCAGATCATTGACAAACTGGATGTTTCTGACAGCAAAGCTCATGTTGGACTGGTGCAGTACTCCAGCTCTGTCAGACAGGTATGGGTGGGTTTGGCCTATGATGAGAACAACAGTGTAGTTCTTTCCTTCACTGACGCTATGTTTCCCCCGGCCTCCATGCAGGAGTTCCCCCTGGGCCGCTACAACAACAAGAAAGATCTGAAGGATGCTGTTAAGAAGATGGCCTACATGGAGAGAGGAACCATGACTGGACAGGCCCTCCGCTACCTGACAGACAACAGCTTCGGCCCCGGTCAGGGAGCCCGACCCGGAGTCACCAAGGTGGGCATCGTGTTCACTGACGGACGCAGCCAGGACTACATCGGAGACGCAGCCAAGAAGGCCAAGGAGCACGGTATGGACTGGTATAGTAGGCCACAGTAATATAGAGTAAATCAGTTCAGCGAAATTAAAACTGTCAATTAAAAACCGTGACAAGCTGCAATAAATAAGCCCTTTATTTTTACCTGATGTAACATAAATCATCCTTAAAGAAGAACAGCAGAAGGTTTTATTAGTGTGCAGACAATAGACTGAGGAGTGGGTGGTACAGGTTTGTGCCACAGTAGTTCCATAAAATATGACAATAATTAGTATATTTTAAAATGTGTACATATTTATATTTAATTAGTATTTAATCTAAATGTATGTACACTGTTGAAGTGTTGTGACTATGAATATATATTCATTAAGGTAATTAATGTTCATTATGTTCCGTGGTAGCGATTGTATGTGATGACCTGCCTGAGCATTCAGTTAATGAGTCTCCTTCTGAATAAACAAATACACCATGTATGTCAGAGTAATACGACAAACCTCTGTGTGTCATGTTTCAGGGTTCAAAATGTACGCTGTGGGAGTGGGCAACGCAGTGGAGGATGAGCTGAAAGAGATCGCCTCTGAGCCGACTGGAGAGCACTACTTCTACACAGCTGACTTTAAGACTATGACCCAGATCGCCAAGAAGCTGCAGATTAACATCTGTCAAGGTGCTGCAAAACCATTCAATTTATTGATTTAATGTTTATTTCTGAAGGGATCATTATGTTGCATAGATTGATGCCACACACCGACACATTTATAGCTAAGCTAATTTGCAGTGGTTATGCCTAAATGGGCTTTTAGATTATAAAAAACAAACACACACATAAGGACAATAAAGTAAATACAGTAAATTATTAATGCAATAGTAGTTTCATCATTAGCTATTTGACTATGAATACCACTCATTATTGACACCTGAACTTGTGTTTTCTTTTCAAACAGAGGAGGACCCATGCGAATGCGACTCCCTTGTAAAGTTCCAAAAGAAAGTAGAAGATGCCCTACAGGCCCTAACAAAAAAATATATCCTTTATGACAAGTGACACAACAGGTCACAGTGTGTAATGTTGGGAGAGTGGGAGTGTTTGATGATGCTGTCATGTGTTCAGTCTTATTGTTACTCTCCTTAACAAATGTCTCACTAGAGAGTATGTCGAAGAGGATCGCTTTGCTGGAGAACAAAATCGTCTAAGGACTCACATCCCACTCATACCTACACATATGCACACCCACGCACACACAATTTTTTACTTCCTGTAAAATACTGAAGATGAACCCATGTGTGCGTGCACCCTGACCTCTGCTTGTAGCCCGAGCTCTCCCAGAACCACCTCTCCTCTTCTGATCTTACCTCTTCCGCCTCTTGGTCTCCAGAGACACGAAGGGCCTGGTTGTCATGGGGACCACGCCTTTATGTGTGTTTGTGTGCGTGCGTTCCGAAGGTCATCCTCCATAGCCAGCCTGTGTGTTTGTTAATAAAAGTCTTCCCTCATAGGGAAACGGTGACGGTCCACTAAAAGCTTTTATTTTTCTTGTTGTTGTTGTTGCTGCCTCTGCATACAATGTCGAAACTTGCCAACCCCCAGAGTCTGTGTGTCTTGTCAGGATGTGAAATGGAGCTGCACATCACCGTTACTTGTTTTTCTGTCACTGTCACATTTCCCTCTCTTCTAGCTGAGGGCTTCAACTCTCTTCTTTTCCCCATCTCAAAGGTATCTGATATTAAATGGGGTATATAAAGTATATATGCTACAAGTAAATTAATGTAAGATATTTGTCTGATAATAAGGGTATACCATATTTTCCTAAATAAAGATAATTCAGGAAGTGAAATTGTTGAACTATTGTATGCCAAATTAACATAAAAATTCATACAGACAAATATTTTAGGCTTACAATGACAGATCCACACAAGCCTGCAATTTATTCTAATTCTGCAGAAAACAGTATCAACAGTAATGAATAGTAATCTTAGAGCCACAAATGATGGCTACAACAGTTTGAGTTCATTGGAATCACATGAAGTGAAAACAAGCTATGTTTTCATGATCAATATTATTCTCTATTTAAATAGTTATATTACTAACACTGAAGCATTCGGCTCATACTGACTTGTTTTCTGTTCTATAAAATGGAATACTTTAAATTTCGAGAGATGTGGTCGTTTAAAGATATTGGATTAGGTTTAGGCTTTTTTATGGATGTTTGTACATCAGTTGGTCACAATGATCTGATTGTGTCCAATAATGGACAGAAACATTCAGCCACAGCTTCATGTGATATATATGATGCATCATTAGAAATATTTAATATCACTAACAGACAAGGAAAAGTTTAGGCTTACATAGTAACATAACACACAAATAGTAAACCTACGGTAGTAGTATGAATAATATTTAAGGCTATTACGTTCTAAAAAATGTTAATACAACAATTAAATTGTGTGCGCTGCTTGAGGTATCACCCAGAAATGTAGAAATAATACATTTATTTACAAAGAGAGAGATAACCATGAGGATAAAAAATAATCCTAGTATTACAAGAATACAGTAACATTTCAAGAAAAAAGTCAGACGTAGGCTCGTCACAATTTACCACAGCTGTTTTTAATAAAGCATGATCTTATTAAAGTGGTCAAAATTACCAGCTGATATAAACGCAGCACCCTTCATGAATGAATTTAAGACCGATAAAATGACAAAGTAATTGCTGTCATGTACTCAAACTTTGTTCTTCGTAAATATGACCCTGATATCCCCTCGTTTTATAAAAACTGCCAAAATGTGATGGTAATTCATGCAGCCTGTGCCTCATTAGTCCTTAACTTCAGTACGTCACTGTGACGTCAGCGATGAGGAGAAAGCATCTGAACCAAACCAGCGACTAAAACTAACGCTACTTCTCGGTGCTTCTAACAAAGTCGTTTTTAAACTCAGGGTAGTGTTCACACTGGTCACGAAGTCTAGTTGAGACTCAATCCGGTGTCTTGAGGCGTTTTTTTGTCCTGCACTCGCCGTTAAATACGTTGTTCCAACAGTTTGGAGCATCTGCTAAGTGCAGCTAGCTTAGCTTAGCCGTGTTTGTGCACCGAGCCGGTTATGAGCAGAGGAAGGAAGAGCCGAGCCAACCTGAAGCTAGTCCGTAGCTGTTAATGATTTGTGACATAGATGACAGCGCAATAAACAAGGGCAGGTGACTGATACCTCAAGTATTATTTGCCTGTTTGGAAAATTAACGTGTGGATTTAGCAAACGGACAGGTGAATACGTCAGCTAACAGGAGCTAGCAGTAGTTAACTCTTGAGCAGGTGCTCATAAAGGTCCTTCAGTGCTGCAGGACCTCCACTCCAGATGGCCAGTGATTCTTCTGCTGCCGCAGGCTTCACCTGCCAGGCTAACGGACAAAACACATCGACGGGGTGTGCGGCAGGCTCCGGCGGCTACTCATGTCGCCACCGGTCGGAGTCAGAGACCGATGTAGTCCCGACAGCCAAAAGCTTAGCCCGGCTGTGCAGCAGAGACGAGGACGAGCGAGCGGCGGCTCTGGAGGAGCTGAGCCAGGAGGTTCTCATGTGTTTGGGACTGGACCGTCCCGGTTCGGCGCGGCTTGGGAGACAAATGCTGCTGCACCTACTCCGGCTGTCATTGTCGTGTCCTTTGCAGGAGGTTCGGGAAAAGGCGACCGAGCTGCTGCGGACTGCACAGGTAACATTACAGCTGGGTCCAAAGAAACTGAAGAGACTCATTAAAAAACCAAAACAAGTGGGGGTTTCCAACTAGAGATGTACTGATAACAGGATCGGGAGTTTATTTGATTTAGTAACTTTAGTTTTTTTTTTTTTTTTTTTAGTAATACCTGTTCTTTTTCTTTATTAAACTCCATTATGAGAGCGAATGATTGATGATTAGAGCCGGTTCATTCCAGCTGATCAGCCTCAGTTATCAGCTGATTAGCATTTTTCTATCAGGTGAGGTTGCTGTGTATTTCATCAGACGTTGAACTGTAGGAGGTGATGCAAGACTGCCGGGGAGTGCATAAACAAGCGGCCGGACACGCCCCCTCCCGGTGCCCTGAAAAAGCCCAGACGCACCCCACGGTCCCCGTCACAGGCTTCTAGAAATGACACCCAGTTAGTGGCCGCATATTCCTTTGTCAACTCGGATTACCCTTTTAAAAGAAAAATACAAACATACACGTAATCTGCCGCTGGTGTTGCGATAATGTCGGTGAGTTGAGGTTGTGTGATAGTTTATGGTCTGCTTATGAAACCTGTGTCTCCAGTTACAGCCCAGCTGCTCCAGTCTGTGGAGCCCAGGAAAGGAGCTGCAACTGTCCATTTGACATGGTTCCTTTAATCAATTTTCAATGTTCTGATCAAACTTTTTTTTTTATTTTTTTACCAATGTTGTAATCTTTTTTTCCCCCATTTTTTTTATATTGTGAGACTTTCTTTTTATGTTGTTGTTGCTTAGACTTTTCATTGTATACCTGTTTTTTTTTCCCTCACCAGGAGCAAGGTGTTGAAGTACCTCGGGCTCTGGCCTCAGGTCCCAGCGCCTTCATTCCTGCTAAAGAGGTGTGTTTGATGCTTAAAAAAAACACTTTTTTTTTTTTTTACAGATATTATAGGTCTTAATTGTGAAAATGATTAACACATACATTCAAACTGTCTGTGAAAGTGACTTCTATAGAATGTTTTGTTAATGGGAAACGAGACAGATTACAGAGCCTATACACCATGTTGTAAATGCAAAAACAGTGCATGGTAAAGTCAATTCCTTGACCTGTGAAACATACTCCCAGGGTTTGGATTCATGATTCTATTGTCAGTTCTGTCTAAGTTAATTGTGGTGGTGTGGATACCAATACTGTTTGTTATATTTTCAGACCAAGTGTAAAAGCCCTTCAAATATGCCAGATTTTGAGAGGAATAACTGCCTTAATTTCTGAGAAAAGGGCCAAAATGTCATGCTAGCTCCTATTGGTGGAGAAAAAAAATCCAGATTCCAGATCAAGGAGGGTGAAGATGTGGATTTTTCCAAGTCAAAACGCACTGTAGATTTTGATTTACAAGCATGGACAGACAGTCCAATGCACAAATGTAATACCCCCATTGGGGCAAATGCTAGAACAGGAAGTGCTTTTTTTGTTTGTAAAGCACCTGAGGGCACAGCTCCACATCTACAGCATGAACAGGTTTTCCCTCTAACCTTCAAGACTAGCAAAGTATATATACATACTGATATGACAGTAAAACAGTTAAATTAGTTCATAGTTACTTGTGCCAGTTGTCAATATAAATACCCATCTTTAGTAATAAAAATACCTTGATAAAGTTTTTATGTCTAGTAACAGTGACTGATTTGGGTAGGTATGTGGGTGTATATTCTTTAAATATGACTACAGTGCTTCTTTATTTGCTCAGATATTTTATGTTGGTAAGACTGATCGTCTGCTGCAACACCACAGTGCCTGTTGCCTCATGTCATCAGGAGCAGTAACAGTAAATGTGACTCATTTCAAGCTTTCCATCGTACAAATGGGAGTTTTGTTCCAGCTCTGCATAGATTTTTATCCCAGCCAATTATCTCTGGTGATTGAACTGCTTCTAGTCTGTCTCCTGTGAACGTTTTAGTACCAGTCAGACAGCAGGTCCTCGGTGTTTCAGCAGACCCATTGTAGTTAAACATGTCATCAAAAGACGGCACAATGTGCAACTGTTTTTGTGTCTTGGTAATCCCTCTTATGTTTTTTTTGTTATATTTGCTCTGTGTTTAAGTGAAACTTGCTTTTGCTAATCCTCCAACTCATTTGGTGTACAGCTCACACTTTTTCTCGCTACTTCATATCAGGTCAAAGAAAATGGATTGAAATAGATTTTTAATCCAGGCCATTACAGTCACAATACTTTGAAACTGGCAAAAAAAGAACCAATTTATAGTCATGTCAACTCTCACACTTGGTTAGAATCTAGATAACTGATTAAATGCCTAAATGAACAAAACTCTATCACTGAACAAACTCAAAGTAGTTGATTAATACTTCTACAACGTAATATCAAAGTAACCATAAATTAAATTGGAGCAAAGTCTTAAAATGATCACTAGTTTCCTGTTTTTCAGAATAAGTGTCAAGAGCACATTAATATTCTAACATGGCTTGAGTTTACTGTAATTTTTTTGGTCACATTTGACCCTGTGTTGTGTCTTGGTCTTTACTTTTAGATTTTAAAAGAAGGGCTGGATCAGGATATTCTGATCGAATCTTTTCTTTCACTGGGTCGAGTGGACCACATCACCATGGTCATGGCCCTGCACCCTGCTTACCTCAGCTGCTTTCTCAGAACCCAGCATGCTTTGTTGGAGATGGATGGCCCACTGCCCCGCCACTGGAGACATTACATAGCTCTCATGGTAAGAAAACTTTCTGAAGTCTTTTTATGAGGCTGGTACCGAAAATAAACCCTTGACCCTGACTCCAACAGATACACAGAAAAAGTAAAAAAAAATTAAAAAAAAAAAGAACCAGCAAAATGTTCAATAAAATGAATTAAAAGAGAATGATGCTCCTCACTGACTGAAGTGAAGGTGTCTGTTCCTTTACTTTGCTACATTGGCATGTGTGCAGGTGCATTTATTGACTCTAGGTAAATTAGATGTTTTGAAGAACAATCCTGCTGATAGATCAACAATACATGACAGGAGTGTATGGCCTTGGTATGTGTGCTAGGATGCCCCTCTAGTTACACTAGCTGATGTTGCATGTGGGACACATTGCTTACCTCACCTGGATGTTATGCTACCTCGCTGCACTGTAGGTCACTCCTCTTTGTGTCTAGATTGCAAGTTTCAACATCATGTTTCTGTTTGATAATGGCCATCAATATTTTATTTCATCAATTGAAAACATTATTTTTTACATTTTATTTTTTGACATTCAGTATCAGACATTCACATTCAGTACATTGCATGAACATATAGCATACATCTGTTGTCTGCTCTAAATGCCAGAATATTTTTGTTTTATGTTAAAAAAACCAAATAAAAGGAAGAATAAAAGAGAAAAAACTACAAACAAGTAGGGAGTGATCTTTTCCATTCAACTCAATCACTGATTTGTCAAAACAAAATCAGGCCTATAGGGTGTGACATAGTTGACCCAGTTTTCCCAGTATGAGGCAAATTTCTCCAATTTGTGATTAACAAATGCTGTTATCTTTTCCATTTTATTAATGTACATTGTGATTTCCATCCATCCATTTAAAGTTGGGCTCTTCTGTAATAGCCATTTCCTGGTAATAGTCTTTTTACAGGCCACCAGCAAAATGTTCATTAAATGTTTATCTCTTTTTGGCCATTCCTGAGGTATGTGTCCGAAGAACATAGTCTTACTCTCGAGGGGTTTTTCACATTTAAAAATGTCCTGTAGGGCATTGTGTATCTTTCTCCAATAATCTTTCATGGCAGGGCAGTCCCAGAAAACATGGTAATGATATGTACTTTGATTACCACAGTTTCCCTCCATGTCTGTGAGCTGATACACACCCATTGATGCCTCCATATTGTTGTCCATTCTTCCTCAGATATAGTTATCCCATCTTCCTTCTCCCATTTTATTTGAATATATAAAGTTGATTGTGGTTTCAGATGCACCAGACCCTTATACAGACATGACACTGTTCTATCAATAGTTTCTGAATTATAGGCTTTTGTAAACAGTTCAATCAAACGTGTACTTGTCTTGGTTACATTTTTCACCTTCCCGTCAGCATAATGCCATAATTGCAGAAATTGATAGAAGTCTTGTTTTTCTGATAAATATGTCCTTTTAAGCATTTCAAAACTGAGCAGTTTTCCATCTTTCATTACCCTACATACGACTGTTATACCCTTCACTATCCAGTCCTTGAATCTAGAGTCCAATTTATTAGGTGTAAACTCGAAGTCATAAGCACACCATTTGAGCGCTGTAATATCACTCTCAAGTTTATGTTTCTTGATGATAGTTTTTCCATGTCTTAAGGGTATATTTCACCCATGGGTTATTTATGTTATTTATTTGGGTTTGTAGGTTGCGATCAGCTGAGATTGCCTGTATGGGGACGGAGGACATTTTTTCCTCAATGTTTTTCCATTGCGCAGTATATGACAGGTTGCACTAGATTAATTGAAAATATTTTTCAAGTCAAAAGTTCATGATTTTCCTTCACCCTCAGAGCTATTAGACAGCTGATCAGAATCCACCAGATGCAGCCTGAATATGATTCTACTGCTCTAGCCTGTGCTTTGACACAGAGCTTGGCTTCACGTTTCCATTAGAAACATCAGGTCCTTTATGTTTACATATTAAGTCATTTGAGTCGAACTGAGAGGAGACTGGAGGTCCTGCAGCTGTAACATGTGTCCTGTGTGATCACATTGTAAGTCAACAGCTCTAATACAAGGTGTGAACACAGGACACATTAAGGACATGTTCATATCTGATCACTCAGGATGTATCCAGAGGTGATCTGGGACATGTCTCTACAGTCTTTCAACAGTCTTAATAGGAATGCATCCTGGGACAGATTGATGGACGGCCTACTTGGATGATATTATCCGTTTATGTCAAACTCCTCAGTGTTTCAGGACGTATGTACTTCCAGAAATGGATATATTACAGGTTCCCCGTACATATACTTATAACTGCATTTGCAAAGAAAAGCTGTGATGATGCTATACTGTAGATGAGTTTATTTATTTGGATATAGAATGGGAAAGTGAGAGCTGATCACAAATGATTACTTGAAACAACTTTGGAGTTGCATTTTAATGCCACTGTGAACAGATGGGCTTAGTGCTGAACAATTATGATCCAATCATTTGGGAAGAAGTTAATGCCAGTTAATGCTTATCTGACACTTGAAAAGCCATCACTGGCATTGCCTAGTTAGCATGTTGCTACAGCGAGCCTTGAGCCGTACCTCTGCCATGGTCTCACCAGTTATCATGGACACCAAAATAAAAACTCAGGAGGTTATATGACCATCACACACTGAGCATTCTCCATCTCTCTACAATTGTTTATAATCTGACCACTGTTTTCTGTCAAGTGAGGATGCAAAATCCCTGTGACAAAAAAAATACTAACTTGAAAGTAAGAGACCATTATTGATTTAAGATGGAACTAAAAAAAGTCACACTGCAATGTTGTAGGAATTAAACAGAAAAACGTAAGTAATTTTTATGAGCAAAATGACAGTAGTGAATGGACTTGGCAGCTCATTTTCCTGTTGAGGGATATCCAGTTACCCTGAATCGTACCGAGGAACTAACAGGTCAGCCAAAGACCGTGATCTTCCCATAAACATTTAATGACTCATTGCTCATCAGGACACTTTCAATTGCACTTCCACTCAGAAGTACCATTCATCTAAATGGGAATGATCCAGAAAAGTTCAGTTGTGGCATTTTAACCTTTGACCTGCTGATATTTATGAGTAAGGACAGGTATAATGCATCATGCATTTGTTTTTTTTTCAGTCATCCGTTCCACTACATTAACCTAAAACGGTCCTGATATTTTTTCCAGGCCGCGGCTCGACACCACTGTTCATATGTGGTACAGCAGCACAGCACAGGTTTCCTGGAGGCTGGGGGGGAGGAGAGCTGGCTCAGCGGTCTGGAGCACGCTCCCACCAAACTCCGCAGCCTGCAAACACTCAACAAGCTGCTGGCACACAGACCCTGGCTCATCACACAACAGCACATCCAGGTCAGACACAACACCCACTCACACTTTCTCACTGTATTGCACTCTGCTGCTCTTTTTATCACTCCTAAAATCACATCAGATAATCACGTTTAATACACAAGGATTAGTGTATTTTTACTTTTTACTCCAAAATACAATGTAGAAAACAACATGAGCAGGTATGAATACACTACTGAAGCATCAGTTGTGCAATAAATGCCCATACACTGCCTCGTTAGGATTCATTTGTGAATATATTTTGCGTGGTGTTCTTTAGTTACATTTTCTGACTTTATTCTATCAAAGGATTTTCCCCAGTTGCCATGGAGATGGTTTAGTTGCTTCATGAGCATAACTGCACATTCTGAGAGAAGCTACAGTGTGGCTGAAAACTTTTTTTGTGACTCTTGAAAGGTTGAGTGTGTAAGATTTATGAGGATCTAATTACAGAAATGGAATATAATATTCATAGTTCCATTTTTATTATAAGTTTAATCACATGAAAAGGACTTTAGTTTCTTCGCCACCTTAGACTGAAGTGTTTAGTTAGTCGGCCTTTTTACAGTAACACACGTCCACTGTTTTACAGCTAGTCTAGTATTAAAGTGCATTACTAAATATCACACACCAAATTTTATAGTTTTTATCCTCGGCCACACTGGCTGCAGGGTATTCTTACAGTTACAACCACCTATAAAACTGTTGGTGGCAGTCCTTACATGATGCCCCCCCCCCCGTAGGACCTGGTGTATCCTGGAGCTGTGCCGCGCTGGTCTTTGGCTGAACTTATCCATGCTGTTGTGCTGATGGCACACGCCCACTCACTTTGCTCCTTCGTGTGGGGCTGCGGTCTCAATCCAGAACCGGACCATCTTGGAGGATTTACCTTCCAACCTCCTTCACCCAGTCACTTTCCCCGTAGTCCTCATAGTCCTGCTCATGAGGATGGCCGGCAAGAGGTGAGTCCAGCTGTTGTTTTTATCCCCACTAAATAGAAAAGGCAGGCATTTATTACCATCAGCACATCTGTCCTCATGGCATCTTCATTTCCAAAACAGAACTGAAAAACAATCTTATCAAACCTGCTAGAGTTCATCATGATATATTAGAATGGTGCCTTTTGTCCATGTTACTGGAGTAGAAAACCTTTGATATTTTTTCCAGTGTTGTCCACTGCTCAAGAAACTGATTAGCTCTTCTGTTGTCAAAGGACAACCTCACTGAAACTCAGCTAAAATAACTGAAATGTCCCTTTTCTGATTTGAAAGGACTAGGTGATGACAATGGATTACTAAAGGGGAAGTTTGTAAGATTAAGATTTATTAATGAACCACAGGTACTAAGAGAAGCGGGTCAACAGAATGTTACTAGAAAGTTATGTTTGTGGTGTGTGTCCACTACCAAACTGACAGTAGTGCATGAGAGTAGCTGTCAAAATTGGGAGAAAACCTTACAAAGTAGCAAAAAAGGGAAAAACAAAACAACAAAGAAAATGTGATTCCATAAACAGGTTTTGAGCCAATAAACTATGATGTGTAGTATTGTCAGATGGTTTGGGTAGAGGCTCCATTACACATGGCTGTGATAAACTAGAAGAAGTGAAATGGCTGTGTGTTTTTTCCTGGATGAAACCAAGAAATAATTTGACCTCCTCACATGTCCATATTACCTGTTTTGCTACCAGTTCTTTTTTCATGCTTTATGTGAATATGCAGGAAGATGCTGGGGATCGCTCACATGACACTGTTCACTACATGAAAACTTCCATCTCTGCTTTCCCTCATGTGTCTTAAGTCTTCTTCACAAAAGGCAAAAGTGGTCTCATGCAAACATAAAAATGTCTCTGCAAAATTTGGCATTTTTAGCTCATCTGCTAATCGGCCATAAGTTATTGTGAAGACGCTGTGTCTGGTGCCGTCTTCATTAGCAGTTTCTTCAAACATCTTCTCTGATGAAACTACTGGTCAAATTCATTTCACATTTTATGTGTAGCTTCCTTTGGACAGTGTCTACAAAGTCAGTTCACAGTTTTGAGAAATGTAGCTTTTTTTTTTTTTGACAAATTTTTGAACTCTAAAAAGTTTGCCATCACTTTTAGTTGGCTGTATTTTGATGATTTATAACATGGAAATGGTTAGATATTAATCTCGTTACTATTGAGCACTGATAGGAAGTCATATATGGACTTTCATTTACTTTGTTGAATTGTTCTCCAGTGAAAGTACTGCCCACTTCTATTGGGAGATTGATTTCCTGCATCAAGACTACAGGACTCTAACATAGTGTCAGAACCCGACAACCTCACAAATTCTAGTCATTGATTCTTGATAGAACATGTCTGTGAGCTATATGGCTTTGAGTCCTATCTTTTTTTTTTGGTTATGTAAGATAAAAAGAAAAGTATATTCTGAACTGACCCTTTAACAGGACAAGGTCATAAAGCAACATTTGCGGTCCTACCTGTCAAAGTCGGTTTAATGTCAGTAGAAGACATTGCATCACTTTGTGGGGTTACTGTGAATGAACAAAGCCCTCCACTGTGTTTTTCTGTCAGTTGGTTGACGGAGCGATGGAGGTGGAGGTGTTGATGAGGAGGATGGTGGAGCTGCAGCAGCAGCAGGAAGAGGAGGAGTGCACACAGGAAGAGATGGTTACCCGCTTCGAGAGGGAGAGGAGTGAAAGCATACCCACAGGTACAAAGACTTGTTTATCCATACGTCACCCTGTCATTCACCTGGTTCACAGTTGTTTACCTCACCTCCTTTTCGTGTTTAACCAGCGGTTGTGCGGGGAGCCCCACCTGACCTTGTGCTGCGCCTGGTGGAGGATCCAGAGTTCAGATATGAGGACTTTGCCCCTAGAGGGGAGCAAGCACCACCCACAATGAGAGCCCAGGTACTTCAGAGCATGTTGATTGTTCCTGTTGATTATGTGTTACAGATAAACCGCTACATTACCTTTATTTGTGCTTTTTGCTTGTGTACACTACCCGTTGGCTGTTTGCTGTCCTTGGGTTTATGTAACTGTGTGTTATGTATGTAGGATTATTCATGGGAGGACCACGGCTACTCTCTAGTCAACAGACTACTGCCAGACATGGGCCAACTCTTGGATGAGAAGTTCCAGGTAAGTTGTGTATTATGCAAAGCAACACTGGCTACAGGAGCCTTTTAGCTCAAACATGAATACATCTGGTAGCTCGGTGGGATCAAGGTTCCCACCACAAACTGCTCTAGAGTTTGTTTGGGAATGGACTGAGATCGCCTCTGTTTAGTCTGTGTGGTTGTTTTGGTGGGTACATGAGAATCTTTATTGTGGGCCCACCTGCCCAAACCTAATGTACTAAAGGAGAAAACGCACTACAGTTAGAGTCAGACTAGAGGCTTCAGGGGTGAATACATACAGTGGTATGCAAAAGTTTGGGCACCCCTGATCATTTTCAAGATTTTCCTTTATAAA
>JAPTMW010000003.1:7507839-7518519 GCA_029822955.1 Ostorhinchus angustatus
ACAATTACTAGAGACAGTGTGTTGTCTCTATTCTAACTTTTGTAGCAGCTGATTGTTTCCACAGTATGTGTGTGTATACGCCTGCCCTGCTCACTGTACCTCATTTTCATTACTTGCTTTCAGTAAACAAAGAGGAACTCAGACTGTTTTTAACTTAGTGTGTCAGTTGAAGTGCACAGTCCCCTGCTTATCACCCACCCCCACCTCCACACACTCACATAGTCACATCCACCAAATTCACTGAGTAATTCTGATGAAAGAGAAACTCAGATAAATATCACAGGACAATGACATATGTGAAAACATAAAACTGAAAGTGTTTCTTTATAATTCACCTTCAGTCTGTATGCGAATAATGTTTGGTTGTGTAGGAATATTCTCTATGATGTAATGGGCCACACATTTAGTTGTGAGTCCCGAGGGTTAAATGTTTCCTTATGTTCTGTTATTTAAATACTGCACTGGAAGTAAAACTTGAAGTACTTGTACTAGCTTCCCCTGAGTGTTTCAGTTTCCTTCATAGACCTGAGAAGTAAATATAGTACTTTATACTCTACTGCCTTTGTCTGACAACTTTGGTTATTTGAAGATGAAGATTTGTCACTATAAATAATATAAAAAGCTTTTAAAATACGATGTATTAAACTAGAACCTTTTTTTTTTTTTTTTTTTTTTACTTCTGACATCTCACAAAAAGCAGCATGCCATTAACCTCGCTAGTCCTATTTTTGGCCAAATTGTCGTATCGGCGTAATTTTACTCTCCTAACACTGTTGCTTCATTTTGCATCATTGGCTATGACCTGAAAAAAATATGACTTTGGCAATTATGCAATGAGGTTAAAGATGTATAAAGCTAAAATTCTAGTGACTTTTCCCTCTCAGTGTCTTACATTACTTCAATTCAGTAAACATTAAAAATCATTCCATATCTCACAAAAAAATCTAAGATAAGAGAAAAAAAACCCAAACTTTTTTTTCATCTTTCCTTATCTATTAATAATATTATTCCCTCAGCTTTATCTGGTGTCTGTGTGTATAAAACTGGATATAAAATAATTCAAACTTATTGGTATGGTACCAAATTATTGGTACTTTTAGTGAGGTAAAATACTTCTTGTACTACTGTTGGTTTTTCCGACAGACTTTCTGTTTGCGACTTAATTATTACATGCTATTTATGAATTTTCACAGTTTCTGTGTGCAAAGAGGAAGATAACAGAGAGACACATTCAACAACAGGAACCAAACAAAGTCAAACAATGGCTACTGTATACTGGAAATATTTCCCAGCATCAGTGTGTGTGTATGTGTGTGTGTTGATTAATATCAGTGTTATTGCTCTGATTAGGTCTGTGATTATCTGCAAGTCGCAGACAACAGCGACAGGTGAGATGAGAGAAAGGTCAGGGGGGTATATAGATAAAAAGGAAGAGGCCTCTTTTACACACTTCTCCTTTTAAAGGTTCATCAGAGAAACAGCAGCAGCAGCAGCTCTGGTCCAGTGAAAGTGTGGATGGAGGGAAAATGAAAGGTTATTATAAGAGGGGTGTCGGCTGGGAGCAGGGAGAACACTACAACAGAAAAACAGTAAGAGAAAGGAAATGTATGTCTGTTGGGGTGTTTGCTGAGCTGCAGCTGCTTTGTGTGTATGTCTGTGTTCATATGTGTGTTTGTGTGTGTGTGGATGGACCCTGTCCTCAGTTTCCAGGAAAAGGGGGAGGGGGGGGCATCAGAGGGGTGGACAGGAAACTCTAACAGGGCTAACTTCCTGTAACTCTCCCGATGCCTGACCTGATAGTGAGTGTGTGTGTGTGCGCGCACCTAAAGTGTGTGCATACTTTGCTCTGACTGAGCAACAGACGGTTTGGACGTCGCCCATTATAGATTTTGTTTTTTTAAAGATTGAGTGGAATTTCGGGGAATTTGTGGTGCAGATGGAACAACCTGTCGCCGTTCATTCTAGAGCTCTGGCATTTTCTTGTAATAATGAAGCTGAATTACCTTTTGGAGGATTTGTGTCCCTTGCTGCCATAACCTTTATTGTTCTTCCTGTGTGTGACTTCCTTCACATTCCTCAGTAGGTGGGGTGACTTCAGCCTGGAGTTAGTCACTTTGAATGGTTGCCAGTTTGAATCCCAGGGCCTCTCTGTACTCAGCTGTCAGTCTAACATGGCAGCTCCTCATGAAGTTATGTATGATGTTCAGCTTTATTGACACTTTTAGGATTGCGTTCAGCTTTCTGCTCATTTTGGCAGGTGTAGTTTGCGCTGCCATGAAAAGAAATGGTTTTGTACCCAAGGGATTCTAATATTACATTCACCCAATTTATAGTGATGAGAGCAGAATATATTAAATACTGCGGCATTTTAAATTACAATCACTGTCTGCCCTGATCAATGGACAGAGCGCAAACCAAAGCTGAGTCATTTCCTCAGTGACCCAGGTTTGAGTGTAGACCAGGCCTTTCCCTCTATGTAAACCCCTCCCTCATCAGCCTCTCCTGTCTCTCTTGATAGTCACAAAAAAGTTCTCTTTAAAGGTACAATATGTGACATAAGAGAAGAAATGTACATGTTTTTAATTGCACTGTGAACATACTGTAATGTGTCTTAAAAATATATTGTCTAGGTCCTTGATTACATGCTAATTTCTTTGCAGACAACTTCCCTCACTTTGAACCTATCTTAGAATACTGAGGTAGTTGTTTTCTGGTCTGATTTATTCAGAACCCTGTAATAAGCATTCTGGTGGTCTGTCTATAAATTTTAACTGCATTAATAGACGGTTTTGATGTCTGCAACAGCTCAACTGCAGTTGTGGTTTGGTTACACTCACAAGAATGTCAAATATGTTGTTATGCAAATGTCTGGTGAAGTCACTGTTTTACCAAAGCAGTGAGTTGGCATTTAGCCTCACTACCTCGACTTCTGCAGCTCTGTCAATTGTGTCTGATTGTTGCCACCTCTGGCTCCAAAGAATAAACATAGCTACAGGTAAAACACAAACTCCCGGTATCAAAAAAGCTGTCAAAAAACCCCCGTCAACCCAATGGGTGACGTCACAGTCAGTCACCATCATCCTGTTGGTATTCTAGAAATAGAGTTTTAACATCAAAAACTGACCAACTGAAATAGACCCCAACATAAACTAGGAAAGTACATGAGCGTATATTGTACCATTAAATCAGTATCAGCAAGAAATGTAAAATAAAGGCAGGAGTTAATTCACTGTTTGCAACTGCACCATCAGATAGAGCCATTGAGCAAGGCAGTAGCTAACATTTATTGTAGATTTCCTTAAGGAAGTAAGGTTAAAGGTTATATAAGATGCTGGATGTGATAAGGTCTCATGTTGTTGACTGCATGAAAGTGTTTCTTCATACAATTAAAATGTTTAACAGTCCTCTGTGTATGTTATTTCCTCTTGATGTCCTTGGCACAAGTATATGCTTTGTCAACACACTTTGTATTGAAACAATGCGGTTCGCTCAAAACTGGAAGTCAGGATTGCATAGGTGCGTGCACATCAACACAATGATCTTTGCAAAACACATTATCACATTGTCAGTGGTTGTCACCTTATACCACTGACATTGTCTAATAGTCTGCGTCTAACATGTCCGTTTTACCAGAGACTTAAACACACCCTCATGCAGATTCTCTCACATATTCACAGCTGTTGTCCAGTCAAAATGACTGAATACCCCTTCTCGAAACTGTAAAGCAAAAAGGGAAGTGGCTAACCTCACATCTCTCTCTGTCTTCCCTTATCGCTAGCTGTCTCTCTCTCCTTTTTTAACTTCTCTGTCTCACCACGTCTTCTCTCACACGTCTCTGTATTCACGCTTTACTGCATTTGAGTCTTCTCACATTCTCTACTATCTTTTCCCTCTCTGGTTTTCTGCCACTCACCCTCTCTGCCCCGCTCTCTCATTCCATCCCTTGTCACTCACCTCTCTTCTCTCTTTTCCCTCGTTTTTTCCAGTGGCAATGGTGATTGACAGATGATCTGACAGAGGAAGACATCAGGTAAGAAAAAGTGAACTTCTTCTGCATCTTCCACCTTCCTGCCTTACCTCCACCAGTCTTTTGTTCTTCCTCCTCCACCTTTTGCTAAAGGGAAGTTAAATTTTTTATGTCAAGTTGGTAACTTCTCTCTTTACAGTTCTGTCTCTTATTTTTTTTTCTTTTTTCCTTGACAAAAGTGGACCGCTGTATGTTGTTGATGAGTGTTGCTTTCACTTTCTATCAGCTTGACTGTTTTTTTTTTTCAAGGTTTCACTCACAGGGGTGACTTATAGCAACCCTAACCTTTGCTTGTACCTCATGCTGAATAAACCACATGTTCCTTATTTTAATTTGTTGTCATTAACATCTCAAGTGTTGCATTGTGAATCTGTAATTACTGTGCTTAAACTCTGTTGAGTTTGGACAGTGCATTTCTTTTTATTTTATCCCAAAGAAACCTTTGTTGTTACCTTTACGAGGGGGAAAATACTTTAATTAGCTGTAAACAGCTTAAATAAATGCTGCAACAGAGGAAAAAATTAACAGACATTTATATATTTAAAAAGAGTTGTGGCCTATTATTTTATTATTTCTGCCTTTTTTACAGACTCCGTCTCCGTGCCGGTTATTATGGGGTGTGCCTGTTGCAAACAGAAGAAGTCCGCCAAAGCAGCAGCAGCATCAGCAGCAACACCAGACATTACAGATCTGTCTCCTAGCAACACAGATGGAGGCTTGTCCACAGCCCTGACTCAGGGCCGTTACTGTCCCGACCCCACTCAGACCATCCCAGACTTCAACAAAGGCTTCTCATGCAGCACTGTCTTCCCCAACACCAACACAAACCAGCGGCCCGGAGGCATAACAAGTACGATCTGTGTGTGTGAGAACACAGTCAAATTTATATCACTTATATTCCAGACAGTACAAATCAATAAATAACAGAGTGAATAGGCGGACCTCTCTGCACTTCTTAAAATCTGTTTGTTTCTATATGTGCTTTGCTGAAGATGTTGTATATGGCCATGGAGATTCTGACACTAAATAAAATAATCAAGGATCAGCATAGACAATGAAATTAATCCCAGATTATTATTAGAACTCACTGGTGTGAAATAATATGTATAGCATGAAGCTGATACCTGCTGTTTTGTTTGATTTGTGTGTGCGTTTGTGTCAACACTTACAGGCGGAGGAGTCACTCTCTTTATAGCTCTGTACGATTATGATGCTCGCACTGAAGATGACCTTACTTTCCAGAAAGGAGAGAAATTTCAAATCATCAACAACACGTGAGTAAAAATGCACATGGTGTCTAAAAGTTACTATAGTTACATGTCACAGCTTAACACTTCTCAAGAAAGCAAGTATTTTAACTTCTTCTGAACATGTTTGTGAATTTATTCTATTGGCTTTTACCTGCTTTCAGTTCTCCGCAAATATTTCTATTTGTTTAGTTTCTTTTAGAAATTTTATTTAACGGTCTAACACAGGGGTTCCCAAAGTGGGGGTCATGGAACACCAATAGGGGGTCACAAGGTGATTTTCAGAAACCTCTTGAAGTGACCCATAAAGTAATTACAACAGATTAAGGAAACTATTATTGCACTAACAATTTGAAGGGAGGACATTTGGTATATGAGTTTCAAGTAATGAAGGAAGAAGTATTATTATGAAAGAGCCAAAGTTTCAGCACTTGTACATGATCAACTTACCAGCGACAAACAGGTAAGGCATTGTTCGGCCTACAGGTTTGACTAATGGTGTCACATTAATTAAAAAAAAACATAAAAGGGCCAATAAATGTTGTAAAACAGACACATTAACCTAAATAAACATTAGCACAAACCCCCCCTTGAACCCTTGCACATAAAATAGAATACAATGAGTCCAGTACCCACAATGCAATTTGGCAAATATGCCACAGTATCATTGCATGAGTCATGTGCTCACATTTTTTATATGTTTCAGTCACTTCAGGGATAGTCGGGGTCGCCAGTCTCTGGCACAGTAATTTGGGGGCAGCGAGTTTAAAAGTTTGGGAACCCCTGGTCTAACAAACTACTTTTAATAATAGATTTCTTGTATCCCACTGATCTCAATGGCATATTATAGTTAATACATTACTTCTCTTTTTTCAGTCGAATCTGTATGTTACTATATGTTTTTTTCATGTGTGGGAGCTTTTCAAACAAAAGTCCTGTGGTAAGATTAATAATGTTTGTCTAAATGTAAAGGTATAAAATTGAGTACAAATGGTTTACATCTGAATTTATTCTACTTGGTACAAAGCTCATATGCAAATGAAACAGATTTCATTGTTTCATTGTTCACAATATTTTCCCTCTGAAATCAGACCATGGTTTCACAGGTTTTTAGGTCTTTGCAGAGCTATGGCCTAGTTAAAAAAAAAAAAAGGTAGAAAACTTTCCAAAGCTAAGATATTTTCTAAATTGCAATAAAAACTATATTCTGGGATTTATTATATCCCCGAACGGAGTTTCGGGGATATTATGTTTTTGGTCCAACCGCCACCACTGGCTCTGCCCCCCCCAGTTATCCTTCATATTAACGCGATAACTTGAAAAATATTGTGTTTAGAAATTCATATTTTCCATATCAATGAATATCATGGAGAGGACGAACTGATTCGATTTTGAACGATTTACCATTTCTACATTGCCCACAAGGGGGCGCTCAAAAGTTTAAAATCACTAAACACTCTTGTTCATTTCTCTGGAACTATTTGTACTATTTGTCTCATCATGACATCATTAAGGATTGGGGGTGTTTGGGGATATACCCCTAGCCATCGCTTCCGACGGCGTAAGCCTAGTTGATTTTCAAATACATTGAAGAAATGTTTCATATCTTCACTGACCACCTAAGTTGCATTCTCTAAACATAAACACATTTACATTGTGAAAGTTGCAACACACATATAAAGCTGGCAAAAAGACAAAATAAGACTGACAAGTTTTTAGAATATATGAGGAGTACTGTTCTTGGAGATTCCACAATGAACAGGTTTATTGGTAACAGGTCAAATGCTTGATGGTGTCATGAAATCCTTTCTCTTAAAGAATTAAATGAATGAAGAAATTGCAGATTTTCGCTTTTACTCCATTTTAGAAAATGTCCCAACTTCTCTGGTAATGGGGTTTTGGGTTAATAATCTGTAACCTATAGCATCCTTCTCTGAACAGAATACAAAGAGACATATATCTTTTTTTTTATCATCTTTTTTAAAAGCGTGCCGTTTTATGGAAAAAAAAGTTCCTACGGGTTAATTATACCTGATAGTACAATACTGTAATATACTGTGATCTAAAGTTGTGAGCCAGAGCTGAAAAATGGATGTTAATTATACTGTATGCGATCATTGCTAAATGAAGATCAGTTTCCAAAAGGTAATTCATTTTGTTTGCATACATTAAATACTAGAGGCTGCAATTAATTGGCATCCATTATCAATGTGAACTGTCAGAGGTCTGAAAACCCATCTGAAAATGTTAACACATTTGAATTCTTTTACCAAGAATATTTATTTTCATTTTGTGAAACGTGGTTGGTGACTGCTTTTGGCCAACTGAAATTTAAAGTTATTTATCACACTCTATGGTCTTTCTAATCTGACTTTTTCAGCAGCTTTATTTCATGTAGGTCTGCCCATTAAATGGTGATTAATAGTTCTTTCTTTTTTCATTTTTCACATGACAAGATTGGTGGCATAACTTGTAAGCACTGCTCTCCACCTTAAACCTAATGCAATAATAATATTACTGAAAATATTGTCAGTGTGAAGTCAAGGTGGTGGTGCACACCTCACCCCTGCTGCATCCAAACCCATCTGTTGTACTGCCTGTCTACAAACTGATTCTCCTTTTGCGTGCCTGTTGGCAGAGAGGGCGACTGGTGGGAGGCTCGATCTTTGGACACGGGCAACTCAGGTTACATCCCCTCCAACTACGTAGCTCCTGTCGACTCCATACAGGCAGAGGAGTGAGTACACGCACGAACATGAACATCAGATGTCATTTAGATTCTACTGTTGAAACTTTGACTGATTTTGTTGTAAAAACTATGGCATGTAGTCTGAGGGCAGAGGTTAAAATAAGCGTGTTGCTGTGGTGACCCATGCATTGTTGTCATGGTGACAGGTGGTATTTTGGGAAGATGGGGAGGAAGGATGCGGAGAGACAGCTGCTGGGTCATGGCAACCAGAGGGGAACTTTCCTCATACGTGAGAGCGAGACCACCAAGGGTGAGGAGACCACATAAACACATGCATTCAATAAAGGGTTTCAGCTCTAAGTGTGACTGGTGGTTTTACTGATCTCTTGCTCACACTGTACTTTTTCTCTCCCCTCATTTCCCTCCCTCTCTTCATCTCTCTACAGGTGCTTACTCTTTGTCTATCCGTGACTGGGATGACACCAAGGGAGACCACGTCAAGCACTATAAGATCCGAAAACTGGACAATGGTGGCTACTACATCACCACCAGGTCACAGTTTGACACTGTGCAGCAACTGGTGGAGCACTACACAGGTAACACATTCTTCTGTTTTCCCTTCATCAAAGCAAATAGTAATTAGATTTATTTTTTAACTGAACTTTCATACGTGGAAGCTTAAGACCTTCTTGGATTTGATCAGAAATATATTTTATTCTTACTATATTATTTGGTCAACCAGATCAAAGTCATACCTCCTCCAGCATATCCTATTGGAATTTATCAGCAGTGGAGAACCCCAGCCCCATTAAGTAAAAGTCCTGCCATGTATTTGTTCCAACCATTCACTGAACCAGCCCATTTGGATGAGCACAACTCCTCATCTAGGTAGATGACGGAATAATTAGTGGAATCATCTATGTTAAGTGAACAGGTAGAACCGATACATGGCAGGACTTTTACTTTGTGGAGCTGGGATTCTCCACCACTGGTATTTATTTCAGATTTTTTTTTATCCTGTTTGAATCATGATATCCTTTACACTTATATTTGTCAATTTAAAACATGTTTTTACAAGTTAAGAAGGTCGCAGTTTGTTACAAATATTATGTAGAAGATCTAGTTTATTGTGGACCAGCTTAATGGACTGCATGTCTTGTCTCACATGATACATGCCACTGACACTGAAAGGACTGTCACCTTGAAACATTTCACCTCGATTTTTGAGACCAAATAAAGAGTTATTTAAAGAGGTGACATCCGCTACAGGTCCGGTCATGTTGAGCCACAGTAGCATCTTCTACAACTCTGAGCAGACTGTAGAGAGACATTTAGATAACATCACTTACACAAGTTTTGGGTGTGTTGTGTTTGTAATAACATATTTTAACTCATACTTCAACCGTTTTACAACAAATGTCCACTGTCTTGATGTGCACAATTATCTTTGAATTTGACAAATAGGTCTGTAACTGATGGTAGAATTCATCATTTGTTGCTTACTTTCATACTTATTTTTTCTGAGATAAGGTCTATCAGAAGGTATTAAAAGATAAAATAATAGGTCAAATATTAACCATCACAATGTCCAAGACCAGTATTTTCTCAGTCCTTTAAAGTGGATACGAATTTCACTGTTTCAGAAGTTTCTGTAAATTATTCGAGGAAGATTTTCTTTGCTGATCAGTCTTTGCTCATGATCAAGTTGAAACCTCTTTCTGTGACTATTAGTAACTTTTTAAGTTTTGCTCTGTTAGTGATACATGAAGGGTTCACACCCTGCACTTCCTCTACAGTCTGTCAGTATAAATCTGCCCCCTAGTGTCTCTTATTGTTATAGCAAGCACTCTTCAATGTGCACTTCTTTTGACTCCTTCAAAAAACAGCCTAAAAGATTTGAACACATCTATAACTGACTGAACTGTTTTCCATTTGTTTTTCTTACTCAGTTTATTGTCCACTTCTGTCACTGATTTCAATAGAAATCACTGCTGTGTGTGTGTGTGTGTTTTGCTGATGTTCCATGTGTCTTATAGTGCTTTATTTTTTGTTGTTCTTGTCAATTGCATATGTGCAAAAGCAACTTGTCTTGTTATTTGTTATTCATCTATGTGTGCTGCCCTTTTCTCCGCTCTTCTTTTCCTCTTGTTTCCTTTTTTTCTTGTCTGTTCGCCTCTCGTCTCTCTCAGAGAGAGCAGCAGGACTATGCTGCCGTTTGATTGGCAGTTGTAAGCGGGGCATGCCTAAGCTGGCTGACTTATCAGTGAAGACCAAGGATATGTGGGAGATTCCCAGAGAATCCCTCCAGCTGATTAAGAAACTGGGCAATGGACAATTTGGAGAAGTCTGGATGGGTAGGACTGGTGGGACTGTGTAGCAGGGAGAGGGTCATAGTGGGAGCACACCTGGTTAAAAAAGTATGAGAACTGGATTATATATAATGTATTAAATCATTGTTGTGGTCAGATGACAAGATAATCAGTGAGCATTTTATAGTATAAAGACAACCTGGCAAACCGATATACTCTAAAGCCCTGTTTATCTGTCTGCATTGTTCACAGTGTCTGACTACCTGCAACAAATATACGTAAGGATTAGACCACACAGACACTGAAAACACATTTGTGGTTATGAGACAGACACAATTTTTAAAAAAAAATTTTGTGTATTAAATATGCAGCATTAAAATAAACCATTGATAGATACGGTATTGTGGC
>JAPTMW010000003.1:7560939-7573729 GCA_029822955.1 Ostorhinchus angustatus
GTTTTTGGAACTGAAACCTCAACATATTTTCTTCAGTGTCTGTGACAGACAGGAGCGTTTGTGTTCAGAACTGATCACACAATGTGAGGCTCTGTCTCAGATGGACACAGCTCCACAATAAAACGGGACTCTTCACAAAGAAATGAATAAATCTGACACAGCTACACGGTATTGTACGTTTGCAAATGCGTATATAATGTGCTGTCAAGTTCATTTCATCGAGTAACATTTGTATGGTGAGCTCATCCTACTCTAAACATGAAAAACTTGTAATTAGGTAACCGAAATAGGGAATAGGAAGCAGTGTAGGCTATACTTACTGGAGGCTAAATTCTGCCTCTGCATTCACTTAGTAGCAGGGAGAGTCACTCAGCAAATCTGTGGGCACCTATGGGAGTTGTCATTTTCCTGTCAGATTACCATATGGCTCTGTAGAGACACTGGAGTTTACAGAATTGCACAAAGGCTATGATCTATCCAGTTTAATACATTGAATATAGAGGAAATGAATGCAATATACAGACCAATATTTGAAGATTTTATTGAGTCATTTTCCTTTGGTGTTCTCATAAATGGGGTGGGTTTTAGGTTATGTGCTGAGTGCTGCAGGGCTTTAGTTTTGCTTCTGCTTTCGCCTTGTCTGGCTCAGAGTGTATTTATACATATGTGTCTGGTTGTCAGCAGCATGTGACTTACTTATATTCATCATCAACCAATGACTAGATTAATTTGTTTAGTTTTTTTTTAACAATTTAGCTTACTCGTCAAATGACTTACAAATAAATCCTGCATCAACTTTGAACTTGATTATTTTCCAATATGTAGCCTATTATTCTCTGACACAGACTTACTTTAATATTGCAGAAGTCAAAAATATTTGTTACTGATCATAAAACTGCATCATGCATTACAAAAACTGACCTTTCTTGTCAGTTTGTGGTCTTGTTTTAGTATGCAGATTCATCTTAACATCAATTTGAAGACACAGTTATGAATGGATTGCAATTGTACCTGAGTGTATTATTTTTGCACTTTTACTTTTGTTGTGTCTTGTACATTGTATGAAGACTTCAAAAACTACTGAGACAGGTGTTATTTATCAACTGCCTACCTGGTTACCTCAGTTTGTTTATCTGCCAGAATTAAAACTTGCACATATTTTGTACTTGTCATGTATTAATTTGGCACCCTGATTATAAATGTATGCAATACACAGTAAACTGTCTCAGTTTTGTAGTGCTGTAACAGAATTATTCAATGTATGTCCCTTTTTAATTCAGAGATTTCCTCTTTTTTAAATTTTTTATCAGGGTTGGGCGTCCCTACACACAACACCCAACCATGCCTTTGGTTACAAGGAATATCGAGCCTCGGCATGTGTGTCGCCAGACGATCCCAACCAATATCCGCAGTGAGTTGGAATGTGTCACCAATATCAGTCTGGCCAACATCATCCGCCAACTCGGGAGCCTCAGTGAGTATCTGCTCTGTGTGTCTGTGAACTTGTGAGATTACAGTAGATTTGAAATGGTTTAGGACAGAAGTTTATATACAACACGCAGATATAAGCTAATTAATTGGTGCTAATAAGAAAGACTATTTCTATTGCTATTACAATGGTATCAGCAGAACTTTGCCATGATAGTGGCCAATGGTTAACATTAGGTTTCTCAACCGGAAAACATCCTTTCAGCTATACTATATTTTCCTTGATAACCAAGTAATCAGGTTACATTAAAAAATATTAGCCACAGTAATTGCATTGTGAGTTTTACACTATATTGTACAGCTTTATAGTCGTAGTTCAGCTAACTGAATCAGCACAAGGAATCTATCCTGCAATTAAATAGTCGGAGTTGGACTAAAATGAGTTTGAATATGTTTTGACAGTGTGTATGTGTTATGTTTGTTGTTGTTGTAAATTGATTATTAATTATACTTGTGTGAGACAAATGGGTTCATGTGTGCAATGATAAATGGCTGGTGTGTCTCTGTGTTTGCAGGTAAGTATGCAGAGGATGTGTTTGGAGAGCTGTTTGTGCAGGCTGGAGCATTTGCTATCAGAGTAAATACACTGGGGGAAAGAGTCGATCGTCTGCAGGTCAAAGTCACTCAACTGGACCCCAAAGAAGAGGAAGGTAAAGACCCCTGATACTTACAAAGATTTGCAGTACGGTCCTAGCAGTTGCTTTAAATGTCAACTGAAGATCCACTTTAGACTGAGCTTTTATCATCTTTCCAGGAACAAAGGATAAATGTTAAATTCTGCAACAGAAAACTTTCATGATTTCACCTCCAGTACGTTACATATTCAATAAATCATGTCTTTCTCTTAGTATCTCTGCAGGCTATCACTACTCGTAAAGCCTTCCGTAGTAGTCTGACCCAGGATCAGCAGATGTTCACCAGACCGTCTCTGCCAGTGCCTGTTCAGGACACATACACAACCTGTGATCCTCCTCCACCACTCAACTACCTCAGCCAGTATCGGTAAGTCACATATGAAAGCGCATGCCAAGCTCATATTTATTCAGCAAGAGAAAAACGTGCATGGAAAAAGAAGGGCACATGTGTGAACATGTGCTAACACCAAGTGACACACATGATCTGAGTATTTTTATCTTCAGTATTTATTATTCAGACCCATTTCTCTGTTGCATGGCTTCTAAAATGTCTGTACATACTAGAGGTAGACTGATATATCGATTTTTTTATTTAATTTTTTTTCAGTATTGGCTATCTGCCTATATTTTTTTTTTGAAAGACGATATTTGATCAGTAGTAAAAATGTTATAAGATATTTGATTGGACACCTGTGTGGGCAGCACTTGGAGTTCAATAAATGTTAAAAGAGTACTATGTGTATGTTTATTAATAATTTCATCTATATTGCTGCATAAAAAAACCTAATTATCTGAGTGTTTCAATTGTATTTTATTGTCATTGAGCTTAAAAAAAAAACCAAAAAAAAAAAAACGTCTTAAATAATGGCCTCAAAAATTGGCTGTAGATATCTGACCAAATTTTTAAAAAATTGGCATCGGCCTTAGAAGAACTCATATTGGTCGACCTCTAATACATACTGGTTATGAGGTACATTATGATGCTGCCTTTGTTCCATTCCTTTCTATTATGTGAACATTGTTGACCACAGTCTATTGGTGAGCATGACAGAAATAGATTCTACGTATATGAGAAGGCATGTGGACAGAGTGAACAGAAACGCTTCATAATATATGAGTCCAGCAACAAATGGTTCCAGAGTATTTGAAGTCAACCCTTCTGCTTGTCATTTTTCTCCATTTAGCCAAAACAGCACTGGAGGAATTCAGTAACTATCGGTGTCACGACCAGGTTGACATATATCATTGACATCTTGAATATAAATAATGCAAAAGGAAAAACATGTCAATGGAAGTATGATTAATTAACAGCTAGTAGAGACATAGGGTGGGGTGAAAAAAAGGAAGTGCATAAGCAGCACTTATAACAGTGTTGAACAGTGTGACTGTGTGAGCGTATCCAGGTATATTTTCATTCTCTTGAAGATTTGTTTAAATGTGAAATGATAATTATTTTGAGGCGGCCTGGTTTTATTTATATTCGTCAGAAAGTCTGTTTGATTTGAAAGTCTCCTAATTTGGAATCATGGTGAGCTTTGCAGTAGTGATGTCACTTCCACTTACTGTAGAGAAACTGTACGGGTAGTGGTGAAATTATCTGTGTGCGCGCATGACACAGTAGTCACACACACACACGTATCCATGTAACTTATCCAAGCGACCACACTGAAAAAATCTAAATCTTACCAAGTGTATTTTTTCTCATTTCTAGTCAAAATATCTCATCACACTTAAAATAAATCATAATCACCAGAGGAGTAACTTTTCAGTGAGATATAAGAACTTATTTTTAGCCAATAGATCTTGAAAATATTTATTTCAAAAAATCTTACTAAGATAATTTTCACTTGTTCCGTTGACAGATTTTTTTTTTTGCTTGAATTAAGCAAAAAAAAAGTCTTGAATTGAGCAAAAAAAAATTTGCCAATGGAACAAGTGAAAATTATCTTGGTAAGATTTTTTGAAATAAGATTTTTAAGATCTATTGTCTAAAAATAAGTTCGTATATCTCGCTGAGAAGTTACTCTTTAGGTGAGTATGTCTTATTTTAAGTGTGATGGGATATTTTGACTAGAAATGAAGAAAAATACACTTGGTAAGATTTAGATTTTTGCAGTGCAAGTTATTATAAGGTGCCCTGGAATAAATACCTCCTTGCCCAACTGTCTGACTGGAGTTCTGGTTTCAGTTACCTCTATCTGATCATTGAAGTAGCTATCCAGAGTGCCCGACTCTATCAGAATAGTAGAGTGAAGAAGTCATAGACCTTCATTTGATTTGTTTTTAGCGAGGTTCTAATGGCCATGCATGTGCATTTCACAACAGGAACATGCTAGAAATGTGTAAATGGCATTAAAAAGAAAAAAGTAAAAAAAAAAAAAAACAGGCGTTACAGATGACAGTGTTAAGTATTTAGTCCCTTTGTACTTTACATGTCTTGAACTCTTCTGCAGGCAGTATTCGATTCACTGCACTAGTCCTCTGGTGTTTGTCAGATGCTTCTTATTGTTTTGGCTTGTTTTTATCACAGGAGAAGGTGCCAGTCTAAATACTCACTTTAGCCTGCAGAACCCACTGAATTCTGTGTTTTTTTTGGTGGTGTGGTATCTTAAGAGAGTGAGAAATAAATATATATAAAAACAATTAAAGGTGCTTCTGTGAGTGGGACAAAAGAAAGCGATGTGTTTATTAATAGACACATACCACAGGTGGAAATATTTTTGATGAAATACTATTTATGTAAAGATTTGGAATTATAATCACTGTAACTGTTGTGTTTGCAGAGAGGATGGGAAGGAGGCCCTGAAGTTTTACACTGACCCCTCCTACTTCTTCGATCTGTGGAAGGAGAAGATGCTGCAGGACACCAAGGACATCATGAAGGAGAAACGCAAGCATAGAGTGAGACTCACAGAAACATGCTTATATATCTGAGTAGTATCAGGAAGTCATTATGGTAATGGTGCAGAATGTGACCCTCCTACATCCTCTTGGATGTTCTAGAAGCCGGTCATTTGTTCACATTAGCGGGATCCATTTCAAAGCAAACAGTAACTAATGTTGTTCACTGTGGCTGCTGTAGAAGAGCTGAAGAGAGAGAGGTATAATGATTCTTGCAGATAAATATGCCCAAGTCTACTGCAAATACAAGTACTACATCTAAGTTAATATACAGGCTATTATCATAGATGTTCTTACACCAGAAATCTGTTTTCAAATGTTGCATCTTTTGAGGTAGAATCACAATCCACAATTGACTGAGTTACAGCCAAAGTATCTAAGTTTTCCTTTAGTTTTCTGTTGATTCTGGAGGTTTAGGCTGTTTGTGATGAATTCATGTTGTATCTGACTAGAAACTCTAAATATTGTTTCATATTATCCTGCATGGAGAGCTGCAGTGTTTTCATGAATTACTGACATTACGTTTCATGCATTAGTAAGACTCACTGCTCGTTTGAGTTTAGAAGCTGGCCTCACGGGTGAGGGCAACACTCTTTGTAAAATACTGGAATTACACTGACAAACTGGACATTTTAAATGATGATTAGCAGAAGAAAAAAGCTTTGACATTGTCGTACATTTTTTTTTAAATGACACGATCAGTTCAATCCTTCTGAAAAGCTCATTTGACAGATTAAGATTAATCACAATCCAAGACAGTAAGATTGTCCAGCCTTATATTAAACCCTTAAAAAAACAATATGTCGCCATATAAAATGAAAGCTGGTCCTTCCAACTGTCCAGTAAACCATCATTCTTTTTCCTTTTGAGCAGAAGGAGAAGAAAGACCACATGAACCAACGGACGCTTAATCCTCGGAAGATCAAGACCAGGAAGGAGGAGTGGGAACGCCGCAAGATGGGGGAGGAGTTTGTGGTGCCAAAGAATGACATGATGTAAGTTAAAAGAAAGAGTGAAGTTAATTGATACAGAGATGTGGTGATCCACACGACTCAGAATAGAGGGATCATTTAAAGGGATTTAAGTGCAGATATATTATATTTTAAAAGGGAAGTGGAGTCTGTGTTTGTGTGTGTCTGTCTGTCTGTCTCACATCACACATTGCTGTACAGAGCTGACTGCTGCAGTTTGGCACACTTGTGCATTTTTGGTCAAAGAAGAGACCAGCAAAAAGGCAAGTTGATAGGACCAATATTTTGGGAGATATTAGTAATTTTGGAATACAATAGCCTTACAGTCACGTTCCTATGCCCATGACGGTTGATGGGAAGGGTAGTGCCATGCTGCATGATGGGAAATGAGGTTAAAAACAGGAATGACACATTTACTATATATCGGTATTAATACATTAATTGTCATTTAAATTTTAAAGAATGATTTACCAAACAATTTTTATATCAGTACTTATATAAACTATAACTATAGACCAGTGGTTCTCAAATACGGTCCTCGTGGCACAGTGTCCTGCTGGTTTTAGATGTTTCCCTTTTCCATCACACCTGGAAGCCATTCCATCATTATCATTCTTCTGCAGAGCTGGATGAAGAGCTGATCATGAATTGAACCAGGTGTGGTGGAAGAGGGAAATATCTAAAACATACAGGACACTGGGCCACAAGGACCAGATATGAGACAGAATTTTCCCAAAAGTCAGCTCTCCCCAGCATAAAAACTACTACATCTAGAACCCGTGGTTCCCCACAGGTCAACGTGCTGGTGTAGTATAATCACTCAGTAATCATATTTTCACAAGAGTGTAATCTCATGGAATGATCATATTTTTTTGCCTTGGAATGAGCTGTTTATTTTCAGAGAGAATGGGCCTACCATGTTTTGAGATATTTCAACAGTAGCTCTCAATGGACTTATGTTTAATCTTTTTTTTTTGGTTTTATCATGTTTTGTGTCCACTGTGAAAGTGCATTACCGTCACCTGCTTTATCTGAGTGGGAGCTAGATTTAATATCCACTGAATTAAAAGCACATAACGGATAAAACAAACAGTGACTAACAAGTGACTTCTGGATTTAGAGATGACACTTTAAGATAACTAGAAAATTGTAACTTGGTGAATTTATTATTTCTTTCTTTGTGACATAGTGACATGGTTACAGAATTGGTATTCACATGCTGACTCCCTGTCTACTTTCATTTTGTTGTTTGTATACAGCGGCATGTCCTGTCTGAAAATATTCACAGGGGAATGGGTGTAGAGCTGGCCTCTGCAGATCGCAGTAAACAAAAGGACAGGTCACACCAAGCTTCAGGGTTGAAAATGTATTTTTATTGCAGCCAGGGGAAGTAGAATGAATAAACATGAAAAATGTGCAGAAGCATATGAAATGGATGTTTAAAAATATACATGAGAAGTCTTAAGAATTTTCAACAGATCTCTGGTTTGCTATTTAATTCTGTGTGACTTGCACATATCTGAGTTGATGATATTCTTGATAGACTGTAAACCACCAAAACACAGAAGTTTAAGGTGTTAGTGCCTGTGGTGGAAACTAAAATTACATATGAATGTCAAGTAAAAAGTAAAGTGTTCTGATCAGACTCATTCAAATGCAAATTGTAGGACTGTAGGAATTGCTTAACTAGAAGATTCATCTGTTTTTAAATTGATGAACCCTGTTTATTCCTTGGCTTGTTTATAAGTTTGTTATGAGGGAGGGAAGGACAAGCTGCTAAACTGACAGAAGTGCATATCTCACTTGTTTACTGTGTCATAACCTGTTGTGTATTGGGTAATATTTAGCAGCTGTGGGAACAGAAATGACAGTGGTACTATTTGTGATGCTTCCTCTTCAGTTTAGCATTGACTAACAGTAGCTTATGAAGTGGTGCCTGCAGATCTTTACAAAGTCAACTAAAATGTAACACCCAATAGTTTTAATCTTAGGCCTTAAAATGTCTTAAATATGATTTTGATATGTAAGTTAAAATGGATTTGATGTAATGCTTAGCTGAAGCCTGCTGCAGGAAAAATGCCCCAATACTCAACATAAAACGGCATCAGATTCAACACCCCCTCAGGCCACAGAACTTGTATATATTGTCATTGTCATTGCATGGGGCGGTGTTTTAAAACCCTCCTAAGAGGTAGGTCTTCCTGTTATCAGGGGGTTGGTGGTTTGAATCCTGCTCCATCCCAGTCATGTGCCATTGTGTCCTTGGGGCGATGCGCTTTACTCTTTCCTCCAGTGTCGGTCACACTGGCATATGAATGTGTATGCATGTTTGGTGGTGGTCAGAGAGGCCGTTGGCGCTGATTGGCTGCCATGTTTCCATCAGTCTACCCCAGGGCTGCTGGGGCTGCAGACGTAGTTGACCGCCACCAGTGTGACTGTGGAGTGAATGAATAATGGATTCAGTGTAAAGCACTTTGAGTATCTACAAAAGCCATGTATAAATCCATTATTATTATTATTGTAAAATAAAGATGAAAAGCTAACCATGTTGATTTTCGTAGGAATTCTTCCGAGGGTCTGAATGGCAGCATCGGATCAGGTGAAGGCTTCAGTTCTGAAGCTCTTGAGCAGAGTACTGGGTCCTATGCATATGATCCTGGCTCCCCTCTCCCCCCGCCAAGTGATGACTTCCTGCCTCCTCCACCTCCAGACATGGCGTAAGTATCAACCTGCATAAAAGCCAACAGACATACGAAAGCACTCCACTATCAACACTGAGTCTTTTTTCCACCGAGGCGAGTCCAGGGCTGGTTCACAGCCAGTGCCTAATCTTGAACCAGTTTCTGTTTCAACCGCCAAAGAACCCACTGTGGCCAGGAAAACTGGTTCCACAGTGGCACCATCACTTTACTGGTCCAACTAAAAAATACTCATATCAGGGGCAGGACCAACAAGACCAACTAAAACTTTGTGCTACTATTGACGAGTCAGTACCAAGAAAGCCTTAACATATAAACTTAAAGTAAAGAGCCAGAGCCCAAATATTCCGTATTATTCATTTCTAGCATCAATCAGTTGTATTTCATGTTTAACTACTTCAGAGACATATTTCAAAAGGACGTGTGCTTACTGGGCTGTCACATATTTTCCAATCAAGGTGAAGCTTGTTGGCTAAGTTTAAGTATTTCTAAAACATTTTATGACCAAATAGCAGTAGTTTTTAGAAGTACAATAATGAAAGGTGAAGCAAGATACAAAATCTGTACCCCAGTAAAACACTGACGTTTAATGCTAAGTTGCTCATCGTCAGACTTCTATAAATAAACCCTAATATGGAAGCTTTAGTGGTGTACAGATTTAATTTCTTGTTTCCCCTTGTGCTTACCACATTCATTACTGCAGATGTTATGCACGTCTTCACTCACAATTTACATACGAATGTATAGAGACGTTACAGTGATATTGTGACTTGGCTCCGCTCTGAAGCAGCTCTAGTTCCATGTTCATATAGATTGAATAGTGAATGCCCGGCTAACACGTGTACAGCTGCACAGCACACAGACACCAGTAGCAAAGTGGATGATACAGCTGTTCATTCTTTAGCTGAAGCTCCAAAGACCTAATGGAAGGAAATAAAGCCTGTGTTCGTAACATCTGCGCTCCCACTGACAGGTATGATGGACATTATGGAGCACCAACCCAGAACCGAGCCAGCATGCTGAGTCCAAGCCACCCTCCTCCTGCTCCCCCCATGTCTTCTCCCCCAGCCACCACCCGCCCCAGCCTTGCTCCACCACCCGCACCTCCTCCCCCTCCACCCCCCTCTGGCATTGGGGTGCCCCCACCACCCCCTGGCTTCGATGCCCCACCTTCTCCTCCTCCGATGTCCTCCTCTCCCTCTGCCTATCCCTCCCCACCAGCTCCCCCTCCTCCACCTTCTATGTGCTCTGTTTCTCCACCTCCTCCACCACCTATGCCTACAGGTGGTGGTCCCCCGCCTCCACCTCCTCCCCCACCTCCACCTGGGCCTCCTCCTCCTCCATCTCTCAATGGGCCTGCTGCTCCTCCATCTGGTGGTGGCTCAGCACCTGCTTCTACTCCCAAACCCCAACCAGCACCTGCCAGTGATGCCCGCAGTGACCTGCTGCAGGCCATTCGACAAGGTACAGTTGAGATCACACTTCAGATTGTTTGAATGATCATGTAGGAAACATTTTCAGTGTGTGCTTGGATTTTTATTTGCACCGCCGGCCTCCTTGTGATCCTCTTTGTAAGTAAAGAAGAGCAAAGCAGCTTCAGTCGGTCCTGACTGGCAAGGATGGGAACTTTGCCAACATAACCACGTGAACATGCAGGGATTTCTCATTTATTGTTTTGGAAGTCTGTGTGTACAGCCTCAGACTGAGTGAAGTGTCAGCCAGAGTGTGTGTGTTGTAGTTGTAATAAATTTGGCTTCCACGTGTGTTCAGACTGTACGATGCTAACACCTACTAAAACTCAGGCCTTGATGTGAGTCACTGCTCAGAAATCAAACATTAGTGCATGATGTCCATCTGAGCCACTGCAGAATAAACAATGAAGCTAGAGAGCTTGTTGTTACATAGTTGTTTATTTGTACTGGAAAATATTCAAAGAGGAGGAGCAGAATGTGGGTCAGGAAAAAAGGCCAACATAGGGTGACAATTTTACAAATAAACTTGGCGCTACATAAATAAAAACATACCTATAGCATTGATTAATGATCCATTCCTACTCTTATTCTTATTGGTTGTGTAGAAGGACTCAGGCAATGGCAATTTCTGATTCTGTCAGTATTTTATCCCAGACTACATTTGGTCACAAGATCATGACAAAAGCTGTCTTTTAAACTCTCTCAGATTTTAATGTAGGACCACTACATTTCACATCTTTCATCTGGGACAGCCCATAATTGTTCAATATATAGCTGGCTTGATGCTCTTTGCAAGATCAGAAGATCCACATGTACCGTCATTTCTGGTCTTTAAGCCGCTACTTTTTTCTGACGCTGTGAACCCGCGGCACAAACAATGACGCGGCTAATTTATGTTTCACGGTCTAACGATTGTTCCGGCTGTCAAAGAAGGAAATAGAGCTGCTGTACGTAAGCTTGGCATCACTGAATCCATGGTGAGATGTTGGAGACAGCTTATAGTCAGGTGCAGCCAATAGTCCGGAAAGTACGGTAGTGGACTGAATCTAAGAAATAAACTTAACTTTCATTCTTAACAAACTTAGCATGGGTTCAGTGTATCTTTACTATCCCAGAGGGACAATGGGACATCAACCAAACAGCACGCACACCAACAAATTACAGTGTGTCCCAGTACAAGGCTGATAGCAGCAAGAATAAATGACTAAATTGTGGCACAGAACATCTGCATCCTGATGTTGGCAACATAAATTCTGTCCACAGGGAATGGCTCAGATCAACCTGAATTGATTGGGTCGTCTTCATCCTGACCTTATGCAGGACATAGAGGGGGTTCAGTGGTGTGCCAGCAATTTTGCTGCTCACCTTCACAGTACCCGCTAAAACAGCAGTGACTGAAAGCATGTATTGATTGCAAGTTGCATAACAGAAGGTCCTCAGCAGCACTTTAAATATGTTAAACCCTCACTACAAACACTTTAGACTTCTAACTACCAACAACCACAGTTAGACTCAGTTCAGATTCTTCCATATATGCACTTTAATTTTACTAATCTGTGTATGCTATATACTTACTTACATAGTGTGATTTTTGACATGGTAGTGTCCGAACAAATTGAACATGCCCATTCTTCTTTTCTCCTTTAGAATGCTGACTTTTCTGTTGTGGCTCTAATGGCAGCTAGACATTTACTGTCAGTGTCAACACATTTGGATGGAAAATGTTAAATGTAGAAGGGAAGGAATGCAAATGGAGACAGAGCCGTAATGTTCTCAGTGACAGTTTTTCACATGGAAAGCTGTCCTCACAATGTACTGGACATTTTCTACATACTGGACAAGTACAAATATAAAAACAATGAGACAAAATAAAAAAATAACAATAAATGTTTCCTCTTAAATGAAAAGATAACATGGTTTAATCAGGTCTCTGTTTTACACAACTGTAGGTCTCGTCACTAACAGAACACAGTAATGTTCACGTCATAGTAACTATATTCACTGTCTGTGTCTCAGGCTTCAACCTGCGGAAGGTGGAAGCGCAGCGGGAGCAGGAGAAGAGGGATCACACTGGCAACGATGTGGCCGCCATCCTATCACGTCGTATTGCTGTGGAGTGCAGCGACAGCGAGGACGACTCCTCGGAGTTTGACGACGATGACTGGTCCGATTGATCATCGTGCCTTTTTTCCCACCCTCACCACCACCTCCACCTTCAACAACTTAATTTCTCCTCACTTTCAAATTCCATTCGAGCAGAGGTCCGTATTTCGTATGTGTGGTATGTTAATGTGACCTATTATTAGTCACATGCGTTGACTCATGTATTTGTATTTATCCAAACATATTCAGATTAGAGGTGCAGAAGTCCAAAGATGAGTGTGTGTTTTCTTGGTCATATTCCACTTTCCATTGTCGTTATTGGAAAGCACGTAGCTGTTATTGATGTGAGGGCAGAGTGTGTCATGCACAACTCTGCTGAGCTTGCGTATATACACAAACACCATCATCTGATGGGTCCATGTCAGGGAGCTTTCACACTTACTCCATTTAGTCTGGACATTCAAATTTAAAGTTTGATCAGAACCAAATCTGCAGGTGTGAAACCTCCCCCATGGGGATAT
>JAPTMW010000003.1:7707003-7721605 GCA_029822955.1 Ostorhinchus angustatus
GACAAGGCGTGAGCTATATAACAAATTACCGTCCACTCTCGCCAACCAATCGACTGTTGCCACTGCTCCATTTACCTAAGAGGATGTACGAGGATGGTAATGACATCATTTACCAGCTGTCAGTCAAACGCTCACCCGCCACTCACCCTGGGTGGGATTTCTGGAGATTGTGCTGGGAGAGGCACTTCGGTCGGTAAATAATAAGGCGGTAATCACACAATAATGAGTTTGCTGATACTCCCTGAAAGCAATCAAAAAGCCAATCTCACATAGTGATAATGGGGCTGTCACTGAAGCATGTTTCTGCATTTTGGGCCTGAAAACTGATAAAACATGTTTTCTTCCTCACACACACACACACACACACACACACACACACAGAAGCATCCACACATTACACCTACTATAAAGTACGCGAGAAAAGAAATTATACACTCAGATTGTCAACATGTAAGAAAATAGAAGAAATCAATTTCCCTGTGGCTGAAATGGCAATCGCATTCTCCTTCACTGCGTCCATGTCCCATGTTCAATTAATAATTATCTCCTTCAGAGCTGACCATGATGTCATTAAAAATAAAACAACTGCACAGCGATGGACATGAAAGGATGCCGTCTCTTATCATGCTGTACAGAGAGAGGAAGCTGGTACGGTTGTATTAAATTTAGAAGCTGATAAAAATTCATTCTATAAAAATGCAAAAATGTGTGGTGAATAAAAAACAGAACTGACAGGAGAGGAAAAGATTTATTGGCTCCACAGCAAACTTAAAACAAAGCTGCCACTATACAGTTCCTATAAACCCCATTATGATTCAAATGACTGTATTACTGGATTATATTCTAAACAACAGCTCTTAACTCTGAAAGACCAAAAGTATCTATTGAACAAAAATATTTAATCACTATTGAACCATTAATCCTATCAATATATGTAAATAAATGAGCTTTTCATCTTCTTCAGATATGACCTATTTTGGACATTCAGACACTGCACAGTGAATATGGAAATACCGTCATCTTCTGCAACATGGATTCACCAATAAAACCCATGTAGTTTGATAAATAATTGATTGGAGACGCTTGATTTTATGCTCAGTTAATGATATTTTTTTGCAGAAATATTCCCTTTTTCTCCAGTTTTCTCTGTTTTGATATAATAATCTTTGAATTTACTCTGAGCTTTAATGAACATCTACATTATCAGTAAATTAAATATAGGAAAATATGAGATTTTTGCGGAAAAATGCAAAATACAAAGGTAAATGTTATGATAAAAGATGATGATGATATATATTATGTAGGAATGGTTAGATGTGATGTTAAAAATGTGTTTTATTGCATTTGTTAGTTGCCACACAAATAGTTTTAGGTCTTGAAGGGTTAACCTTCATCAGGTCACTATAATGTAAAGCCATCTAATGGTTAGGGGTTTATTTCAGCCCTGTTAACAGTGGGCCTGTTTACATGACCATAAAGATGAAACATTCAAGAATGTTTATTGTCATTACGTACACATAACAAAAGTTTGCTTACAGGTAGTTCTTGGCAGGACGAAAAAAATATAAAAACACTCAAGAATATCTACATCAACATAAAGACACTAGAGATTATGTAGGCTACATCATATATAGAAAGATGTGCAAAACCACAGAATGTACAGCGCAGTAAAACAGAATGTGCAGTTGAATGCAATGTGTGTGCAATATTGTGTGCAAATATGAGCTTAAAAAGTCCGATAACTGGGAGTAATCAGATAATTGTAATAATCAGATGTAATGTATTTACATGGAGTTAAGAAATGTGATAATTAAATACCCTGGTCTAGACGTTCCAGTCCATTATCAGATTTCTTTCGGAGTATTTAGTGATGGCAGACTTAAACTGTCTGCTGTCTTCTGTTCATGTTTGACTTCGTAACTTGTGTTCTCTACAATTAGAATTGCGTTTACACATGCGCAGACGTAAAATAATGAAATAAATCATATTAACCTGTATACATGCAGGAAGACATTGGAGTATTGGGGAGAAATCCAGGTGTGTTCATCCGACTGATCATAATCAGATTATTGTTGTCATCTGATCAAACGTATCAGATTATACTGTTTACACGATGACTTAATCGGATAACTCCAGAAATCGGATAATGATCAGAGTGTTGGTGTGCAAGTAAACAGGCTCATTGATGTAGTTTCTGTTTTTCAGCCACAAGTTAAACATAGAAATTAGTCTAATCGGACTAAGACGTCTAACAGTTCTTCTGTTACAACATGAAAAGAGTGGATGAGGTTAAAAAGGCCGTGTTTGGGAGTCTTAAAGCACCAGTACCAGAGGTCTGGAGTTAAATCTACACTGGTTCCAATCAGTTATTTTTGGACTTGAAGCAGCATTTGTGATCACGTGTGTACATAAGACACTGGGATATTGTTTGTTTCTGGTGTCTGTTTATGAAATGGTAGTGACACTAATCTATGCCAACAATGCCAACTGCGCCAGTCTTTACTCTCCGTCACCCCCACGGCCTGTTCGACAGGACGTTTGTGGAGGCACAACAAAACACAGATTTCTGTCTGACAGTACACAAACACACATGCCAGAGCTTCTCTTTGGTCATAACACAGTCAGCAGCTTCAGATGCTTCTCACTAGTCCTTTGGAATACAATAACAGTCTGTGGTGTTCTGCATGTCAGCTATTGTATCTGTAGAAGACTGGAGGGCTGCAGAGACGACCTTTGTAAATACAATCAAAAACGAAAACATTCTGACTTTGACACGGATCGACTTTTTTCCCGTTTCCACGACCATGCTGCCCTCGACAAAGATGGGGATCATCAAATATAATATAACGATTATGGATGGGGCTGTCAGGATAATCAAATTTCAGTTAACAATTAATTTTTATAAAAGTGAATGTGATGAATGATTTAATTCTGTGTTTTCTGTTCACATTATTTCACTAGTATAGTCAAACCTTACAACTTCCCCTTTTTTTCTGTACACACAGTATACCAAATGAAGAGGAGACATTTAACAGCTTTGAACAATGGGATACTTTTGCAAAATGCATTTCTTTTTACACTTATTTTTTTTTTGCTGCTTTGCACAAAGCATCCACACTATGTCAGCATTTAGAACCATAAAATAGAGACTTTTGAAAATGTTGCTGACCTGTGTTGTGTTATAACATAAACAGACTCTGAAATGATGATGCACTCATACACACACACAACAATATTTGCTGCTCTCTAAATCGCTGCACCCTTGTCACATGATCATTTCTGGAAGAAAATAAGACTACCAGTTGTTGCATGGATAGTGTATTACAGGCCCTTCTGACCTAATTAGTTGTGTTTCCTGTCGTTGTGTCGACACAGAACACGTGTTTCAGTCTCATCCTTCTTGCAGCCGAAATAATTCCAGATACTGACGATACTTTTCTTTTTGGCACCAAGTCTTCGTTTTCAGTGGTTTTCTCTTGTTTGTTGCAAATTTTTCAATGTTGTTACCAGCGACTCACACCATGTGCAGGGGCGTGGTCTGCTTCGGCAAACTGATTAAGAACGATTGTGATTGGTGTGTCAGGTACCCAGGTTGAACACGCTGAGCTCATTTACCTCCGACACTGCAGGACCTGCGATGTGACTACTGTGCACACGTACATCACGATGACGATGCTCAAACGATATATTGTGCAGCTCTACTCCATACTAATTTCGGATGATAACCTACAAAACACTGGGGGAAAACACACAAACTCCCCACAGATTGGCCCTAGTTTGGGTGGGAATCAAACCCAGATCACTCTTTCTGTGGAGACATCAACCTCCATGTTGTCTCTGCTAGCAGCTGTTCTACAGTTAAATTCGGCATTTTATCATGACACTACTGACTACATTCACAGCAGGAAAGCTATTATTTGAGCTGAAACAATTAGCGTGAATGTAGCCCTAAGCTTAATAAGTATCACACAGGGCAGATCCGACATGAGTAATTTTAATACATTCCAAAACCTATTACCGGAAAAACACAATGAACTTACTGATACTGACAGGTACGAGCAGAAGTGAAGCACCTAGAGATGAAGGGGTCACGAGGAGATGACGTCCATAAGAGAGAGCCACTCACATCGAAAATGGTGGAAAATGGTGTGGAAACAGTCCACACCATTTGTCTCATCCAGCCTGTTTTATGCAGGTGAATGGAGACTATTATCACAATTATGTTGAAGCTCCAATCTTAGATCAAAGGTGATTATGTAATAATCGTGGCAGACCTAATTATGGATCAGCAAAGGAGTTTACAATTATACATAACAAGTTATTTAAAGTAAATGATCTACAAGTTCCACAGAGTGCATCATGATACCAGAATGTAATCATTTGTGTGGTTACATCTCCAGAGGGAGAAAACAGCAAGAGGTAAATGCTGCACAAAGGCTAGATTTCAACATTTTCATGCGTTTCTAGTTGGACTCTCCTGACAACCCTGTCATGGCTCTGTGTTAAGTCTGTTAAGAGCAGCTAAGTGGAAAGGGACTACTTTCATCCATTAAAATTTCAATTATGCATCTACCCCCCGCAACACAGATGTAAGAAGTCACTATATCTGGATATTTCAGTGCAATGAAATACAATGGTGAGGGATAAACGCAACTTTAAAGTGCAGGGAAAAGCAGGCCATTTTTTCTCTCAGTGAATACTTCAGGGACCCCTTTGACAACATTACTGCGCCACAGGGAGCACCACAAATTGCAAGCAAGACAGACATCCATGAAATATACACACTTGCCTTACCTATCTACTCAATCATTCCTTCTCTCATAAACACAGACATTATAAAGTCTGAACAAACAGCAGGGTTTGTGGCTATTTCACTCGCTACCACAAACTAATCAAGTATGTGCACATGTACAAAATTCAGAGACCAGCCTATTTCATATGAGTGACGTGAAGACGGGACCGGCTGTTGCTTCCATATTTAGACGGTCAACGCTGCATGTCCAGACAAACTGTCACAAGGAGCTCTATTTCAACAACCTGCTCCATGTGAGACGCAGCACGTACCATATGGGTAATCGCAGGGCAGAGTCGCCTGGGAAATCATCACCGACTGAGAGTCTATCAAGAAATGCTGATGACAGCCAAGTTTTGACCTTGGCTTGTGAACAGTGTTGCATTAATGAGTGCTTTATTGTTATATCGTTGTTGCAGAAAATATGAACATTGTGCATTAATTGTCCCAGTGGGATGGGTAAATTGGTTGTGATTAAATATCTATTCAAGGACATCAGAACAGGTATTACTTCATTATATGAGAGAATCCTCCACAGGGACTACTCACATCCTAAAATCTACTCGTGAACAACAAACATTTATTGTTGGACAGAAGTACTGGTGTTCAACACGGTGGTGTAAATAACAGGTTACAGGCCACGGCATTCCATTATTAAACTGCAAAATTAATGCAGTAGGACTCTATAAGAGTCACTGAGCAAAAATACAGGGTGTCCCAAAAAAATTTACATTATTTCATCACCTAATAATTTGTTAAAATTCTGTTTGCTCTAAAAAGTGTAATCATTACCTCCGAAGGAGGTTATGTTTTTGCCGGCGTTTATCTGTTTATCTGTTTGTTAGCAACATTATGCAAAAAGTTATGGATGGAGTTCAATGAAACTTTCACAGCATGTTGCAAATGTCACACGGAGCAATCAATTAGATTTTGGAAATGATCCGGAAGAAATCCTGGATTCTGGATCACTTTAAAATTTTCGTTAACATTGTGGTAAATGGAGCAAGGGGGACCGCTCAGGTTGGCGGGGGTCTGCGCTCTTCGAGTGCTTTTCTAGTTTTTATTGTTTTGCTTTCAGGAACAGATATGCCGTTTACTGCAACAGAAAAGGCGTTCTGTGTATTGAAGTACGTTCAAACTCAGTCAAATGTGAATGTGCAATGTGAATTTGTTAGAAAATTTCATAAACAAGTGCCAACAGGAAAGCAGATTTGGACGCGGGATAAGAAGTTTCAAGAGGAAGGTTGTTTGTGCCGGAAAAAAGGGTCTGGACGGCCGGTAGTTTCAGAAGTTTGCATTTGAAATAACTTTGGAACATTGTGAAGTGAATAAAAATAATTTTTCATTTGAAATTTGTAGAATAAAACATTTTATCTCCAAAATAAATCCTATTAAGCATCATTTCTCCTGACCATGTCGTCACTCTGATATGGACATCTCAAATGATGTCTATTTTTTGGGACACCCTGTACATGTACTTAAATAACTGCTGAACAACACGGAGCTCATTTTTGTCTGTAAAAAGCTCATAAATGCACATGAACATTCACCTCTGTTGTCATATTTACATGACACAGGACAGAAAACCAGTGAGAGCAAATCAGGGTGTCACACAACAGGTGGGTTTCCAGAAGTATATTTAATGCCCATGTTGAGATTTTGCACTGGAAATGTTTTTATTGATATAACAAAAAATATATAAATATTTAGCAAAACAGTTTTTTTTTTTTTACTCACTTAAATTAGTTTCTGCCATTTTTCACTAAAGTAATTGCACAGAGGAAACACCTTTTTTCAAACAAATTCAACAAACAAGCAAATATTTAACATATATGACTGATCAGCTGACTGATTCACCGTTTGATGATATTTCTCAAATATTCCAATGAAGTGCAAAAACGTCTGGTCCTGCAGATAATATGGACTGATGAGGAGATTGAACTATTGAACTAAGATGAATCACAACAACAGATTGCTCTGCTTCTTCTACTCTTTTATTAGAGCCACAGGTAACACGGCCTGATTTATTTACTCCAAATCCATTTATAGAGGCACACATTCTTTGCAATTTTGTTTTTGCAAGATTTAAAAACAAAAAAAAAGCTTAAAACTTGCTTAATATTTTATGGAAACACATCTACCTTTAGGACTGGAGGTATCAGAAATGTTTCTACCTAACTTTCAATATCACCCCTCCCATATGCCATAACATTTGACTTACTGCAATGAAATATTACATCACAATGGGATACACATTTGGATTCATTTTGTTTATTACAACTCACTATTTTGACATTTTCACCCTCATGAATAAGAACTAGGGTTGCTTCCATTGTATTTATGGTTGTGTTCATTTGATTTGATGTTGCATAAGCCAACACAAACCGTTTCATGTTGTTTTCATCTTGGATTTTTTTTTTTTTTACTTTGTTTTTGCTTTGTTGCGTCTTTCAGGTGTTTATGTTGTTGAATATTTTATGAATATTTTAAAAGTGCACATAACCATCAGCTCTCTTCAACTTTCACCAAAGACTACAATTCAGCCTTTAGTCTTGATAATTTCACATTTAACCCTCTAGGTGCTGGACTTTTTTGGTTGTTGTTGTTCTTTTTAAGCTGTCTGTTTCATTCAGTTATGTTGCTTGTCACAATATTACGGCTTTGGTGCTTAAAGGGTAAATATGACAATTACAGATATCACCTGAAATGATCAATTCATGATGATGTCAGTCATATTATATATAATATAATGTATAATATAATAATATAATGTAACCTTCCTATCACTGGGTCAAGATCTGACTTTACCTCAAGTAACACTTTCACACCAAAAGGCTTTATATGCACATAAAAACCTAAAAAAAACCCAATCTCATTACAGAAAGTGAAGGTGAGTAAAGGTTAGAAAACTTCTGGTCTGACCTAGCTGCTCTGTAGAACGAGTACATGTTGCTTCTGTGTTGTTCTGTCATAGATGTAGGTATACCTTAAACCCACACTTACTGCACATTCTTGTTCTGTGGTTGAAGGTGGATGAGGGGAAACACTGTCAGATTCCTAGACTGATAGTGATACTGAGATACAGGCATCTGTTTCCCTCCATAACGTGTCATCGCCACCACAAAGACAGATAAAATGCATGAAATAAAACCAAGATTCCAGTGGCGATAAATCAAATTCCGATTATAATGTGATGCTAATGATAAGACCTACTGCAGCCGCATCCCAGCATGCCTCCTCAATAAGACACACCCACACAAGAAATCCTATGTTAGTGTTTCAGTGAAGACCACCTAAACCGGGACAAGACCAAAACTAAGAGGGGTTGACATTAAGACTAATAATGATATCGCTACAGCAGTGGTCTTCAACTATAATCCAGAATCCTTTGTACCTTCATAAAGTGGTCTCATAACAAAACCCAACCCTTTCTAGTACCATATTATCATTATCTGTAAGGATTCTACAGTGTCAAAGGGACTACACACACATACTTATGTCTATTTATATACTTGGCATAAAAAAAATACATGGGTAGATGAAATAAAAGGATGAGAAGCCTTGAGTTATCTTTTCTGCTTTGCAATTTGGAATAAGCCACTGCAAAGATGAGACACACTATCATTATCATGATATACAACAAAACGTTAACTTGTCATCTCCGCTCATGCAGCTCTGATGGCTTGATACTAATGGCTGATGATCTCTTTTGCCTGATTAGTGAGCTTAGCTTTGGTATTCTCAGTGTGAGTGGGCTGCCTGAGATCAGAGACTGTCCTCTTAGGCACAAACTCATGAAAAACTAATGCATATAGAACAAAAAAAAAAACAAAAAACAAAAAAGAAAGACTGCATAGAGGAACAGTGAGGGATTCATACTATCTCTCATACATGTATTAATACAAACCATTAGGAAAAAAGTAAACAAACAAAAACAAACTCATAAACATACAAAAACCCAACAAATTTATTGCAGCACAATCACACGTTGTCCAAGTGCATATACACATGTGCAAAAACAATAAAGCAAACCTTGTTAAGGGAGTGGGAGGTGAGGCAGCCAGGCAGAAAGATATAAATAGCCTGTCTGAATTCAACAATAGGGATGGAGGGAAAGAGGTGGAGGGGGGTCGTGAGACAAGAAAGAGGTGGAGGAAAAGAGAGAGAGAGGGAGACCACAGGAGGGAGGTGAAGAGGAGGGCAAAAAAAAGAAAAGCTACATGGGATTACATTAGACGAAAAGGAAATCAGACATAGAAAGATGTAGACAGTTGGAGAGGCAAATAAAACCAATATGGAGTAAAAAAAAAAAAAAAAAACAGCAGGTTTAATCACAGGAGAGGAGTGGAGTGGAGTGGAGTGGAGTGGAGTGGAGTGGGGGGAGGGGCCGGTTTTCCTGTGTCCTGATACGAGTCATACATAGACGTATCGCTTCATGCAAAGCACGGCAGCAGCAGTCACAGTAGTTGGCATATGGCAGCGTGTGCAGCGCCTTCACCAACTGTCCCAGGCTGCTTCCTGGAATCCAAACATGGCATCCAACCAAAACCTTTGGCACCTGCGCTCACATTATTATTGTCACATCACTTCTGAGTGGACTCACCAGCACTCATTTCATTAATCATGTATATGTGCATGTTAACCTCCTGGCAAAGAGGAGGAACTGTCCTGCTGCTAAAGAGCAGAAACCATTTGCATAGATTTGCATCAGGTAACCTTAATTGATTCGCAGCAATTAGACTTCAAAAAAAGTAGAAATAGATAAATGCCAAATATAAAACATTCTCAAATAGCAGAGGAGTACCATACAGACTGAAAGACAAAGGGCTGATTAGAGGTTCACACGGCTGTTGCTGCCATGTGAATAATCCCACATGGGACCGGTCAGTCTTCAACATGGCTGAACAAAGCAGATTATCCCAATCCACTCTGTTATCACCCCAGGCTGCCATAGAAATGTCAAACACCAATAAATAAATGAGTTAGTTTATTTGTCCATAATGGCTTAAAATGGGTGACCAGGTTTAAGGTGTCTTGCTTAAAGCAGCTCTTTAGGGGACATTGATTCTTAGAGATCTTTCAGTGCATGACAAAAGGCAGCAAGTAGTAAATATTTCCAGTTAAAATCTTTCCCCTTGTTGAACAGTAGTTAATACAACAGTAAAAACTAAAGAAAAAAGTCCATAACAATTTCCCTGAGAAAACTTGTGTTTAACAGCTTGTAGTTCCATTGAACTGTAACCCTAGGGTTAGGATTCAGGCTGTAACAGAGGAGTAAAGCTCAAATTAATTTAATGGAATTATTGGAAATGACATCGCTTTAAACATGTTTCAAATGTAGCTCTAACCCGACCGTCCTCATGGGTCATCAGTGACCTTTTGGATGCTCGGAGTTTGCTGAGAAGTGCAACGAAAAGTTACAAATCCTGATTCAGAGGCCACAACCACAAGCTGTTCCGTTTCACAAATGGAAACAAGTGATATTTTTAATCTAAAAATTGCAATAGAATAACTCCAGAATTACTTTTCCAAGAGAACAGGTTATGCTAATGGCCCAGGCACAACTCCTCAGTACCAAACAAGGTGAAGAAAACCTGAGAAAACAGGATGTAATAATGTGTATTGTCCAAAACAAATGCAATCCGGTACTGGCAGGATGTCGCAGACTCTGCTCTACAGTCTGAGGATGACCTCGCTCTAATCCTGTGTCAAACCCTTCTGGCTAAAACACTGGTTGAAGCTCATCCAAAGCTGCGAGACACAGCATGGAGTAAGAAGAGTGTTGTAGTAGTGGCATTGAATTTCTCTGGTGACAAACGGTGGGTGTTGGTGATGTGGAGTAATCCCATTCACAACAAAACCCAACCCAACCCCCCACCACACACACACACACACACACACGCACGCACACACACACACTGACTGTACTCTGGAATACAGATGATGCCTCGAGTATGTGTGTGTGTGTGTGTGTGTGTGTGTGTGTGTGTGGTGGGGATGATGTGGAGATGTGTCTATGAATCCATGTAGATGAGTATTTAGAGTGTGTGATTGTGAGCTGGGGGTGAAATTGTAATCTGGCAGATTATATTCAAGTGACTGTGTGTGTGTGTGTGTGTGTGTGTGTGTGTGTTTCTTTCTGAAAAGGCTGAGATCTGGGTCCTAGTCTAACCTGCTTCTGCTTCACTGAGTGCGCATGGCCCCATCTGTCCCTCCTCTTTCTCCATCAACTCTGCCCTGGTCTCATTCTCCATCCATCCGTCCGTCCGTCCATCTATCCATCCATCCCTGCCTGCTTTTCTTCTCTACTTCCTCTCTCTTTCTTCCTCCCTCCCTTCTTCTTCCTCCTCCTCCTCCTCCGCATCCAGGCAACAACACAAACAGTCCATCTTCCTCCCCTTTACTACCACCTCCCCTTGCTCCATACATTCAGGCTAATTGAAAAACACTCTCAGTTGAATTTTTAGTACTTACATGTCACCTCCATGGTTCCAAGGGTGGTGTGATACTCTCCACAGTGGCTGATGAATCCTTGTTTTTTTTTTTTTGTTTTTTTTTTGCCAAGGAAGGAGTTTTTTAAAGCGCCCGATGGGGAGACGTGAAGGATGGATGGAGGAAGCAGACGTCTCTTTAGAGGAGCAGTGTTGCTGTCAGTGGACAGTTAGCTTTAGTGTTAGCCACGATAAGGGAAGACTCTTCTATCACCACAGCTCCTGCACCTTTTGTTTTTCTCCTTTCCCTTCTTCCCGTCTTGCCCACTTGCTCTTTTAGTTCTCCTGCCCTATCCTTTTTTTTTTTTTTCCTTAACACATCCCCTTTAACAACAAAAACTCTCCCTGCTTCTTTATCAAACTCCCCTCTGCTCTGATATGTTGTTTTTTTTTGTACACCTCTCAATCTGCCTTCCTCCCTCCCTCTGTGACTCTAAGAGCATCAGCCAGGCTGCTCTGCTTCGCTTATGTTGATCTCCGGGCTTATGCCCTGATTGGACACACGCCACGATCAGAGACACCAATGGTGGTGCAGCAAGTGGATCACATGATAGGTGTGTGTGTGTGGGAGAAAGGAGTGAGGAGAGAGGTTTAGACAGAGGGGGAGGGAGTGAGGGATGAGAGAAGAGGTGGAGAAGAAGGAGGAGGGGTATCGTGAGTGGCTGCAAGCCGCTACATCAGTGAGGGATTTTTTTTTTTTTTTTGAGCGCCTGAGCAGAGAGATGGATGCTTTTTCCTCTCTCTCTCTGATGGGGAGGCGGAGGAGAAGGAGAACCTCTCTGCACAGACGTGTGGATGAAGAGACGACAGGCGGCATTACAAGACAGAGGCTCTGATAGATGCTCGTGCAACACAAGCAGTGACGCACATAAACACCACCGTGTACAGTGGAGAAGTGGCTCCATCTTTACCGAAACCCAGCAGTAGACTAGTGCAGCTCAGCATTGGTAATTGGACAGAGGTTGCTATGGAAACAGGGGAAACGGTTGCCTGGCGGTCGGAGCTGTGCCCTGGGAGCATCAGACTTGCCTCCATTAAACACACGCAGAGATCATGCACGCACACACACACACACACACACACACACACACACACACATGCATACACACACATACACACTTCATCTCTATAACCATGTCTTTATTAAACATTCAAAGCGAAGAAAAAAAAAAAAGCGAATAAGCAAATCAGGCCTAAACACCAAGGTATTTTAAAGCTTCGTTTAATCCTTGGTAGCTTTGTCTTAAATGAGGATAAATTTACAGAACATGAGCATATGTGTGTGCACGGGGCAGATGCTCAGTCAGCCATGAAGAGCTCGCTGCTGAGAGACCCATCAGCATTTTAAGAAATGCTCACACAGTCGCAGACCGCAGCACCTCGCCCCTTCCAACCATCAATAAAACCTGAACAAGGTGTTTCAGTATTCCATACCTCGGAGGGCACCGTACGCACAGTGTCTGATAAGTACTGTAGCTGCTGCGGGGGAATCTAGACATACACTAACTGGGCTTTGAAGTGGATGTCCTCAGAATTATCCTCGACACGGTTTATTATCCACCCACACAACCTAAAGAGAATATATCTACATACCTACATACTGTCCATTGTACGAGAAGGAGGGACTATGTGGATGATTTAGCTGCAACTGGGGCCTTTAATGACACAATCACACTGACTTACTGTTCTAAAAAGCAGGGCTGGACTCAGTAGGATAGTCATCCACAGGGATCTACTGAAATACTGTGGTTATTAAACACCAAAGCATATTTGTGAATATCATATTCCACTGATGACTAATAACTTAAAAAAAAGAGTTTTATCCTTCATGAGACTGTTAAAGAAAGAGGCAATTAATTATAGCTGACTCAAAGATGAACCACAGATGAAATAACATGACTAAACAACAACTAAAAACCCAATAAAACTCCATTCTTTGCAACAAATTGATAGTACTTAAAATGATCATGCTGTGGCCTGGTAGTCGAGTAGTTATGTTTCTTGCTGATTTTGTTTCCTCCTTATTCTTTAGTGACCACTATGAAAAGTGTACAAACACATACAGCATATTTAAACAAAAAGCCTAAGAGACAGTCAACACAAGTTTATAACCTTGATAATAGTTGTAACATTTGTGCAAAAATGATCTCCAGTTATTCTGAATATTTTTCATACCTTTATTTGCTTTTTCTGTTCCCCCTTTTTAAAAAAAAATAAAAATATATATATATACCGGTATATATATATATATAGAGAGAGAGAGAGGTTAGCCAATATGGATGTTTGAAGGCTGATGCAATAATGATAGTTTGGAGCAGGAAAAAGGCAAAATCTACAAGGTTGAAAATCAGCTATTTTCACTTGATCTGAATGCCAAAGGGAAAAAAATGAATAAAGAAATATATTATCACGAAATCAAACTAGCATATAACAGTAGTTACTGTCTGATATCAAGGCTAAGTTCGGCTGTTATCATTTTTAGGCCGTCTTCCTCTTTTACATCATCTAAACATATTCTTTTCTGGCATGAGCTGAACAAATCTCTGAAAAAACTGAAATTCCAAATGAATATTTTTTTTAAAAATAGATAATTAAAAGGAATATTCCACTAATATTCCTGTTTTTCATGCAGTTGTGCATTCCTTGACTAAAAATAGTTCCACTGTGAAACACAACCTCTTTTTGCTCATTCTAAACAGTTCCAAAATTGTCAGCTTTTAGATATTTGTGCTGATATGATATGTAATATTGTAAGTCATAGTGTTTAAAAGTAGGTGTTTTTCTCCTCCCAACCAGAAATGTGGATTTGAACATAGAGGATTCATTTTTACCAGAGAGGATCTCTTTCTAATTTGCAGGTCGAGGCACATGTGCCTGAAAGCAGTAATTCTGAATTCACTGTAAACAAGTTCAAAGAATCTTAAAGAAAAAAGAATAATGTCTGCATGTCCCACATGTCTTAGCTGGAAAATGCTCCATTTGTAAAAAAAAAAAAAAAAACAATGTCCAAATGGAATATGCTGTTTGGATGACACTTTAGAATAATGTCATACTTGGAATAAAAATGTCATCAGTGACTGTTTCAGTTACAAACAACTTTGCTTCTTGTTGACAGAACTGGGTAAAAAAAATGACAACTCTCAGATCTCAGGGGCTCAGAGTGTTTCTAGTCTGCGTTATATGTTCATAACGAATACAGACTGAAATTCAGCATTGGAGACTTAAAGTGCAGAGCTCCACACACCATTTATCTGATAGCAAACCCTTGAGGCCAAACAGTCTATCGACAAGCTGCAGCTGAATTTTCAAACTCCGAAGT
>JAPTMW010000003.1:9166458-9178434 GCA_029822955.1 Ostorhinchus angustatus
ATCCGAACAACCAATGATTTATAAAGGAAAATCTTGAAAATGATCAGGGGTGCCCAAACTTTTGCATACCACTGTATATGCTAATATATGGCAGGAGAAATGCATTCAGAACTAATATATTACAGGAAACCAACAGGTGATTTCTTTGTTTGTGGAATGTGAAAAGCCTCCAGAGGAATAATATTGATTTTTGCAATTTTCAAAGGAGGGATTTTCACAAACTGCAGCGTTGATTAATCACATTAATTTGATATGTTGCCCGGCCTTAGTTCTGTTGAAATTTAATGGGAACAAAACATGCATGAAACATAAGCCCCTTTTCCATAGCACTTCTGTTCCCGGAATATTTCGCCTTTATTCCGCAACGATGTCTTTGTAAACAAAATAGTGGGATCATTTGGTCCCACCTTTACCGTGGCTTTGTAACATCTCTGGAGGTAGTAACAGAGCTGTGATAAAGGTGGAATCATGATTCTGGAACGCTATGTAAAAAGAACGCCTCTTGTTCTGCAACCAAGGTGTGTCGTTTTGATGATGGCGACCACCTCGCCGTAGAGACAGTGGGCGCATATGAGGGCACTGGCATGGCTTTGTGCCACTGGTGCTGCCACGGCTACATGCCAGGGAGCCACGGGTGCAATGGGTGCTGCTGCTGCTGTGTGCCATTTTCACCCATGGCACAAAGCCGCTGCACCCAGGGTGGCTGCCGCAGAATCCATGCTGGTACCCTCATATGCACCCACTGTCTCTCCCGCGCTGGGGGGATTTAAAAATGAGTGCGGGCCAGGTACAGTAAACACATATCAACGTGAACAGAAAGATCTCGAACTGGGCAGACACCGAGATCTGCAAGTTGTCACTTTGAGCGGAGGACTCTATCCATGTTTACATTTGTGGAACAGTGAAAGACTCTGGAGACTCATGCTCAGGGTATTTCCAATGTGGAAGTGATACGTTGCGCTTTGTCACCGCCCCTTTGATTCCGTAATGCAGGCCCACTGTGTAAAAGTCCAGCCTGTCTCACCTCTGTTACTCCTTTGGCTTGGCTGTGAAAATCGATCAATAGTGGAAAAAAGGTGGGATCACCATCTCACCTTTTTTCAGAGATCTGTGTGTAAAAGTGGCTATAGAGATCCATGCCCAGGCCAGTTTGCACACACTGCCCTGTTTTTGCTGCAGTATCTTTAATGGAGCCACTGTGGGTGTAATCCAGGCTGTTGACAAGTAAAATGGCCCTGTTGGGTTTCCTCGATTTATGTAAGGTGGCAAATATTACATTATCTTGATACTTGATAAGACAGCATTAGCTTTCACTTAAGTAATTGTTAGGTGACTTTAGGTTGAACTACTGTAATCTTTCATCATCATGTCATAATTCTTGCAGCTTGTGTTCTCGCAGGCAAGTTGTGGTTAGGAACATTAAACGTTTCTTTCCCTGTGATCTTGGTTTTGGTAACATTCACAGGAATGCCATGGTTTGGAGTAGGATTCAGTCTTGCATTGCATTATATGGTAGTGTCTTGAATTAGTCTGTAAATATTCCACAAGCAGTAGGTTAAATATTTACAGTATGAGTATTATCTTACACCCACCTCTGGGTGTCTCTCTACATTCAGTTTAAATCTAACGAGGTTCATTGTTAACGAAGTCTCATTCTCCATCACACACAATTAAATTAGCAGCATTTGCTCATTTAATGCTTAATCAAAGTGATGGTAATGTTTAGTAATGAAAGCCATCTTATTCGGCACACAAAGCTGTGTACACTGATTTAATGATGGTGGACTAATGTGTGATGTGAAACCCATCCACTCAAATGCCTTTCAGGGCTTATGTGTTTGGAACGTATCACAAAATGTCATTATTTGTCTGTGACTACAAACAGTGTCTTAATCTGAATAATATGTGCCACAACAGGGATGAAAAATAATATTTCTTAGCTTTTAAGTGGGATTTCTTTGTTCATAGACACTGGGTCATAAAATGACAGAATATCAAAGAGTGTGAGTTCACCAGGAGGTATGCACTGTTAATGAGATCTGAACAGAGAGGCAGTGCAAACACCGATCATGTAAATCCTCCATCAATAGTGCTCTGTGCAGCCTAATGACGGGTGACTCACCTCCCACTGTGTCTCTCTTTCAGTTTTGGTAGACTGAAACTCATGGTGAGTCACGAAATTACCTAACTGAACATAATGGCCCTGATGAAAATGAATGTAATGTGTTGGTACAATTAAAACAGACTTTGCATACGTTGTCATTTACTAATGGATTAGTTATATTTAGATGTTTTTTTCCAAGGTAAATAATAATATTTCCCCTAATCACTGTTTAGAAAAAAGACCACAACACCTGCACACCTAAGACAATTTTTATAGCTGTAGTTGGACAAAAAATCTGGTGTTTTCAGCCTTCTTTAAGGCATTGGTTGGTCTACCTGTGTCTGTCTGTGTCAGAGCTGATAGCTGAAGTGTCAGGCTCACAGCTACACCTTATCATCATCTCTACAGCTTCTGCATCTATCATTCCCTTTATCAGATTACAGTGCGACACATTCACAAACACAAACACACAGCCACGGTTACACGGAGCTTCATCTTCTTTCCTACACAACTGTTACTAGTGCCACTGGGATCTGTTGATAAAATCCAAATTGTATGCAAAGACGTGTGTGTGTGTATGTGTGTGTGTGTGTGTGTGTGTATGTGTGCGCGTGCTTGAAACAGACAGGGAGAATAAGAACGTTGGTGTGTGTCTTGTGCAGGGGCGAGGCAGTGTGTGTGTGGGAGACCAAACCAAACACTGGTTCTAAGAGAACATATTAGATGAGGGGCCCTCGGGTGTAGTCTACTGCTGCTGAAGACAAACTCTACAACCTCGTATTATTGCTGTGGGAATAATGCTGAGTTTACCCCCAAACAACCACCTGTTTATACAACACATTCAAAAAAGACGTCATACACAAATGTATTCACAGATGCACTTGGGCTTAGCAAAAAAAAGCCTTGACAAGATTAACAACATTATCTATATACATTGTGAACACATGTACACAAAGCCGCCACATTGCTACACACACACACACATATATATACACACACCCTTGCTAACATCAATAGAAGGGTGTGTCTGGAAGCTATTTTAAATGAAACCACATGAAAGAGAGAACGGGGTGCAGAGAGGGAGATGCTCAATACAAAGACATGCAAGCAGAGGGAAACTAGAAAGATGGATGGGAAACTAAAACTGGGAGATGCAACTGTTGAATAAATAATATTTGCACTGGAAATACATGCATTTACTTTACGCTCACTATACCAAACACAGCAACACATAATGCCTTTTTCTGTGGACTGAGGTTTTTACAATTAACTGGTTGCTATATCAGTAAAATATTATGAAAAATGTATGCTAATTTAAACAAAAGTAATGTCATATCTTCAAGTTGCGTATTTATTAATATCAGTAATTTATAACTTCACAGGTCTACAATTCAAGGTAATGTAAATTAAAGAGTATCAAATCTCCTCATGCCTATAGCTGTTTCCTCTTGGATGTAATATTAAGTTTCCATCCCTGCTGCAGTAGTTTCATACAGTAAATGTGAAAAATGCAAGTAAGTTCTTGGAAAATGTGCAGCTAAGCAGTTGTGTACACAGAGTGCAGAGCTTTTTTTAGTTAACCAGGGGGCAGTGTGGAGAGGAGCACTGCTCTGGAAGGAACATGTTTTCTCTGGAGGGTGTTTGATCAGAGTAATGCACTTTTCTGTTGTAAGTAAAGTTGTGTCTGTGTGTCTTCAAGGTCGGAGGAGGACTCTGAAGGCAACAGAGACATCTGCAGTGAGATTCTTCAGATGAAAGCTCTCGAGAGACTCACTTCCACGGTCAGTGAGTGCAGGTGTTTCTGAAGGTTGAGAAACACAGTGTGTCCACAAAGTCTCTTTACAATTTAACACATTTATTACAGAAGCAAATGAATAGACAAATCTGTGGAAATTATTACAAAATGAAAAGTAGATATTGAAGTGTTTTCTGCCTCATTTAATTCACTTCTATATGAACACTATTAGTTGCATGAAGCACAGCCAGACGGTACTGGATTGTTTACATGTTGTCTGTATCATAGACTCACCAATGTTTCAATGACATCAGTGATCTTTTACTTCAGGTCATCGATATCCTGTATCTTTGTTCAATACATGATATCTTTAACATAACCCCATAGACAGAAATCTATGGCAGTGATGCCTGGTGAACGAGGTGTCCAGGGAATTGGACCATCCCTTACAATCCACTGGTATGGAAATGCTTGCTTTAGGAACCCACCAACATGCAGTCCCCAATGTGGTGGTGCGCATATAATAGACACATATTCAGTCAAAAGGTCAAGGTCAACATTTGCAGCAATTGATCTTTCGTTGAAGAAAAATGGACCAATGATATGATTGCATACGTATGATCCCACAATGTGGTTAAAAACCATAGAACAAATCTGATTAACATATTTCATCAATTACTTTTGTAATAATTTTTTAAGTTGTAGAGACTGTGTGGACACCTTGTACATCTAGTTTTAAAACTGCCAGCTTGAGTATAGTGTGTTTTATTTTATGCAGTTTCTTTATGTGTTACATTTGCTTTAACAGGTACAAAGTGAACTGGCAGCTGCTCTCGCCCGAAAGACTCGCAAAGCTTGTAAGTATGCACCTGTTCTGTTTGCTAGTGTCATCTTGAGGTTTTTCCAGCCGCATTATGACAATATTGGGTCAAAAGCACAGTCACAATATAAGTATTTCTGTTTGGTTGCAGTATCAGAGCAGGACTCTGACACGACAGAGACGAGCCACCAGGAGCCTCGTACACCCACTGAGGAGAGCAGCCCGGTAATAAACCCACTGACACACTTTTTACTCATATCATGGAATAGAACTGTCATTATCTGCGCTTTTACCCTCAGTCCTGATCCTTTTATCGACTGTGATACAAGATCACTTCTTCTAACGAGAGCAGCTCAAGATAGCAGTACAAGCAGTTTCACATAAAAGCAATTTTAAAAAATTATTATTTCAGGTTTTCTTGGCTTTTACACTACTCACTGAGCCAGACACATATTTTAAAACATGAATCATATGTTTGAAACATTTCAAAGTTAAGGGTCAAATGTATAAGATTTAGGTTGATTTCAGAGGGCCTATGTGTAGAAATGGAATACATTAATCATAATTATGTGGACATTAGTGTATCATCACTCTATAATGACAATTGTTGACTTTATGTAGCCTTAGAATGAGTCATTTTAATCTACTGTTCTATGTTTCATACTACTTTTCTTACAGTGAGAGAGTGAATTGAGGTAGTTGCAACTTGCAACATCACAGCTATATTTTTATAAATATTACACACTGAACCTGCAAGATAAACGTGAATATGGTTACATTGCATATGCATTCATTATTTACAGGTAATCTATAGTTGCATTATTTATTCACACTATAATTTAAAGTCCTTGCATGAAGTCTCCCTTAAACCACCACAGGTTTAAGCCACTGGCAACACAATGATATACTGATATTTGTTTCATAACCTCTTAACCACTAAACCTGTCATTACATTGAAAGAATTCAGATAAAATGCAGTTCTTCAGCTTTTCATTGTCATCAGATATGACCCATTTGGACGTTCAAATGCTTCGTAATGAACGTGGAAACACTGTCATCTTCTGCAACACTGATTCACCAATAAAACCCATGGAGTTTAACAAATGACAGTAGTTGGAGACACTTATTTTTACATTCAGTTATTGATTTTGCTGAAAAGGTCACTTTTTCTTTCTTTCTGTTTCTGATGTAATAACTTTAATTTGAGCTTTTATGGACATCTACATGATCAGTGAATGAAATATAGGAAAATACCTGATTTTCAATGAGAAAACACAAAATACAGAGGGTAATAATTAAAATAAATGGTATAAATGGTACAGAGTAAATATAGAAAAAACATTTTTTTGGAAACTGCCACAAAAGTAGCACTGGGTCTTTATGGGTTAACCTGCCCCCACAGCAACTTAACTTGAATCTGCATTTTCCTGTATTAATAAATTATGTAAATACAGTATAAACAACCTGATTCACCTGGCCCTGTTTACTTTTATGAGCAATTTTAAACATTAATTGAAAAGGTTATTTGGAACCCAACTCGTTATATTTTTTTTTCCACAATAATCTCCAAACTATATATGTTGTCTACAAAGCATAGAGTGTTATAGAACTAGACTTTAGTGCTGATATCTCTCTATAATTCTGTAAATCATAAACTATAATTCATAATCAGGACCACATCTAAAAGGCTGAAAGTGCTGCGTTCATTTCCTCAGTAGAATGTTCTACTTCTCTAACCCGATACTCCAGACAAAGTAATTAACGGTGACGTTTCCTAATGATTTATAGACTGAAATTCATCTCACAGTTTGATACATCTACCCATAAATGTTTCTTCCTGCTGATATCCTGACTGCTACCCTACGGATGATAGAAGGCCATTATCTTGCTAGTTAGTAACATCAGCTAACAGCGTTTTATGTTAAAACAGCACGGCTTCGCAGTAGTTAGTTAATTGCTTATTACTGTTTGGTGAAGAAGCTCCGGCTGTCACTTACCTTTTTTTGCTGGTGACATGACAGTAGTGGAAAATACTATTTATTGATCTAACTCCACATCTATGACTACATGCATGTCCATCTAATGGACAATGGACAATGAAAATAATTTGTATATGGGTAGGGAAATCTGTACTGCGGATGGATGGATGTACTTTATTTATCCCAAACTGGGAAATTACAGTGTAGCAGCAGCATGACACACATTCAATGACAATATAATACCACAGCGAACATGAATAAAGAGAAATATAACACAAGAGCAAACACTATACACTGTACACTATAAATTAGAAGTATGAAAAAGACCTGGGTAGTATCTGGATAATAACTGTAATGTGCTGAAAAATAACTGTAATGTGCTGAAATAGAACTGGTGCAAAACAAGTTGAAATATTCCAACCGGGAATGTGTAAAAAGCATAACCACAAGGGATATGGTAAAGGAAGAGTAAGAGACAGTAAAAAAGAGGCCATACTGGCAACATCCATAACACATACCCCCTCAGGTTAAGGATTATGTAAAGCAGCCACATGTTTCCTTCATGGCAGTTTGAAAAATACCTATAAAGGTATTCAAAGACAGGAGTGTTTCTAGGGCAGTGGCATTTTGCAGCTCATTCCATGCCCAGGGTGCATTAAAACAAAAAGCAGTTTTGCCTGACTCAGAGTGGTTGTTTCATCGTCTTCAATATTAGTAACTGATAAATCTCACTGCTCTCTGGTTGTTCATGCGGGCTCTGTAGTTTCAGTAAATCTTCCTGACAGCTGTCAAACCATGAATGATTTAAACACAAGAAGTGAAATGGACCTGGTTGAATGTGACCAGCACCAGCAAATTGAAATATTACCTGATCGACTCCAGCAGACACAGCCTTGGGACATTCATAATGACAGATAATACACGCGGGTTCTATCTACGTTGCTTTCTCTCAAAGCTCATCCAGCACAACCATCTCTGTGTGTGTTTGTGTGTGTGTGTGTGTGTGTGTGTGTGTGTGCGTGTGTGCGGTTCTCACTGAAGCGACTAAATGTAGAAACCAGGGTCAGGACGCACTGCAGAGGGAGGCCTGTTTGCTTTCTGGTCCCATCTCTGTACAGTGGAAAAGTCTTCTTCTCCATCAATTATTTATTCTCTGTTTACACCAGAGAGATGAAGAGAGAGGAGGAGGAGAGAAAAAAATGAATCTTTTAAACTTGGTTACACATACAGTACAACGCTGCAGATCAGTGATTTCCTTTTTTTTTTTCCTTATGGCCACTCAGTGCAAAACATTTGCATACATATATCAGCAAGGGTGGTCGACCCACGGGTACGTTTTGTTGTCAGATTATTTTATTTGAGCACTGTCAAGCAGTAAAAGTAAAGCAGGAACAAGAATAAAGAAAAATTATTTATAATGTGGGAGGGCAGTTCATCCAGAAATATATTGTGTTGCTTGGAATCAGTGTGTATAAAAGTTAAAACCCTGTGCACTTATGCATCGTTTCATCTCAGTGAATAATAAATACCTGCCAGGAATCAGCACAGGCACCATGATTTATTCTAGATGACTGTTACAATGACTTGGATACTACAGAATTGCGGCATTGTTATAGCATCATGATAGTACTGTAGCGGTATCAATTTACTTAACTTTATTTAACAAGACTAGACAGAGGACATCAAATTAAAATACTAAATGTCAAGAATGATCTATTGAAGTCTTATTAAATTACTTATTTGCCTTGTGCACTTTGTGTTACACTTTTGATGATTTGACAAAATAGTGGTAATTGAACTGCAAGTGCAGTTTTATTCAAACTGGATCTTATATGTCGGTGGCAAAGAACATAGACTGGGGGATTGTTTTTTCAAGACTCATGACTGTCAAATCAAATGAAGACAGTTTAATTCAATAATATTGCAACAATCTGTCACTTTTCACATTGGACTGTAAGGGTCATAAATAATATATTATAACAATAATCACAGTTGATAGGTCATGATTTGTTGTGTGTAACGAGTCGAGCTTTGACACATATGAGAGAGCCAGCTGCAATTTATTTATTATATCAGATGTGAATCCTGGACAGTAATGGGTCTATCCCTGTACACACGGCAGCCACACTAACTGACCACAAGCAGGTTTATCTTGGTGTGTTCTACCACTAGAACAGGAAGTTGACAACAGATTTACAGGAAGTAGCGAGGGACAGGAGACTGTGGCTCTGATCTAATGTCTGTATGTGTGACTCCACGGCAATTTTTTTCCCAGATAAGAGTTGTCATTGGAGGCTGTTTTCCTAGTAAACAAAATGGAGCGTGGGAGTCTGCCACCGCCTGTGTGTGTGTGTGTGTGTGTGTGTGTTACCCTCTACTGGAGCATGGTAATGTGGGATATCGTTGAGCTCACAGGAAGGGTTACCCAACTTACCCAATTGACAGCCTAGTGAAACTCCCCTTTCTTTCTCTTCCAAGGAAAACAAACAGACCAGGCTACCCGCTACTGGTGATAAACATCATACTAGCAGCGCCCTAGGGTGAACACAAACACACTCACAGGGATGTTTTATGTCATTAAGGCTATCCAAGGATAAAGCTATTTGTTATCCCAGTATCCTGTAGCACTTTTAATGAAATACATTTGTTTTTTCCTTTCTGTCTTTGTTCTTCTTTATCTTTTTCAGTGCACCTGTCTTGTTTTTCTTTGTATTTCAGTTTTGTTAAATATCAACATTAGATACTTTTAGTCCAAACTCTGGAGGGGAGGAGACATATGGGTACCACATATACACACCCCTTTACACACTCTTCCCACACAGACATACACTCCCGCCCACTTATAGTACAAATCACACACTCACTCAGTCTTCCAGCAGATCCTCTGACACAGAGCAGTCAGACAAAGAGACAGGAGAGGTGGAACAGATAAAGGGAATTACACACTGTAATGGATACACAGAATAAGAGACTTTGTACATGACAATGAGGAATTGTGGAGATAAGAAGAGAGACTGAAAGACCCCGGATTAGTATTTCTGCTCATTCTCATCACATGGACTCAAAAGGGAAATTGGATTGCGATTACATGTTTCTGGATTATTACCAAAACCCCTTTCATTTTCTGTGGAAGAGAAACTTTGAACTTTCTGTACCTCTATACCACACAAACCTTATAACTTTTCCACCATGTCGTGGGACTGTGGGCTAAGATATGTGTTCATGCCTCCCGTATTGCAGCTGGGCAGTGTGTGTGCATTGCGAGACGGCTGTGGCAGTGGCAGCGGTGGCGGGATGGGGACCGTGTGTGGCCGAGAGGAGCTGACCAGCCGGCTGGGCCTGGAGGCAGTTCAGAGGTTGGCCAAGGACGGCTGCCGGCTGCTGCAGAACCACAACTACAAACTGCCTGAAAGGAACCCAGCGGTGAGTAGAAAGAGTGGTACTGGAGTTAATGTTTTCAATATCAAATCATCAGTAACCTACATGAACTCAGGACAAAACATGATTCCAAACTAGTTTTATTTACTTAAACTCTACGCTGTAAATGTGAAATACCAAAAAAACTAACCACAGTAAGAAAAGGCAGCACTTGTAATGATGTCCATGTTCATTATGTGTTCAAAAAAGAAGTGAAGCATTGGTTGGTCTGTAAGTAACATATTCACAATATTCTAAAGAAGTAGGTTGAGTAACAAAGCTTCCCCAAGGAAGTATTCATCTCAGTTTTTTGATTTAGTCATTCTTCATGATTCTCAGAGAGCAAACACTTGATTAATTGAATTAATTCATCCAGCCCCAATTATGATGCAGTGATTATGATGTCCTGTGAATGTGATGGTCTATCCCCATGTAATCTACAGAATGAGTTGTGGCTATATGGTCAGTATGAGTAGAGAGCAATGGACGTCATCAAGTGGTAAAAGTTGTAATTACTTTTGTCAGTACACACACACACACACACACACACCTACGCATACTCACACCTAAGGTCTGTGTTAGTCACAGATTTGGGTCAAGGATCATGTGCGTATAACCTCATCAGAAGTGCCATGATTTGTGTTTCTGTCGGTCTAAAGGACAGACATGCACTTGCTGAGACAGTTTTGCACATCATCTAACTATGAGGACACATCTGTGTTGTCAGACTTAAATACACACAGTAGTAGTTATCAGTTCAGACGCACACACAGCTTCAATTAGATTCCTTTAGATTAAACAACCACCAGTGCTCTACTAGTCTAATGTGGGTGTTAATAATGGCTTAGTGCAATATGAGCTCATACACTTTTATGGTCTGTCAAGTGGCAGACATGCTTTATACGTGTGTCTGTGTCTATACTGTGTCTTCTGTGTGTTCACTTGCTATTAAGTTTGGTGGCTGGGGCTAATCATGTGTGGGAGCTTGTGTCTGTGTGTGTTCATGCACTGCTGGCGCTGTGGCAGGCTGAGTCAGTGTGTACGCATAATGAGCAGGGTGTTAGTGAAGCGTTGTGCTGTATAATCCTGCCCTACAGTACACCTGAGGGCAGGAAACCAAGCGAGTGTAGTCTGCTTTCACTCTACATTGTGATGCATGTGTTTGTGAAGTCTGTCGTGTAACTTTCGCGAGTTTCACTGAAGCCCAAATGCAGGCATTTTCCATGGTACATGCAATTTCACATGTTACACACAAAAGTGAGAATACTGTATTTGACGACAGCTTTAGTTCTGAGTTAAACCAAGGATGAAAATGCAATGTTAATGCATGAAGGCAGAGAAACGGTGGTTATTCCATCCAGGCTTGTGCTACCCACATAACTGACACTGAACATTATCATTGGCAAAATAATCTACATATTCTGTGGTAAATATAACTTTGATATTATGTAAATTCATGTAATATACAGTATCAGGTAGTTGGTATCCTCGAGTGTCAGTTGCTCTAAAATGACACCAGTGCAGTATTTTAAAGCTGTAATACCTCTGAGTCCCACTGGGATTGTCTCCCATTCACTCCAAAAAACCCAGGCTTCCATAGACTTGCATTGAACTTGTCTGTAAAAATACCAAGTCAATCACTTTTTTCCAGGACTTATTCATTTCATCTATTTTAGTTGGAGTCTCTAGTAAGCTATCTGGCCCATCCTTACATTTTTCCTCCATGAATCAGATCATAGTCTGATTGATGTCTGCTGCGTTGTGCTTTAACAGGTCTGTGTGACAGCCCGCATGGCTGCAGAGCCTGGTCCGAGATTCTGTTTATTTAACCCTGTAAAGCCTGAACCATTAAATTGTTGACCGAAAATTCCAGTTCTCTGAAACTGGACCCTTTATTGGTCCTTGTGAACAACCAAAAAAC
>JAPTMW010000003.1:9270278-9282116 GCA_029822955.1 Ostorhinchus angustatus
TACCATTCTGGTGTTTTGATGGTGGACAACAAATTTAAAAAAAAAAAAAAAAAAAAAAAAAGAAAGAAAGCGTGCAGTTTTCATGGGTGAAAACCTGAACACGTTGCTGCCATAGTCGTCCATCAGCCTCGTGCTGACAGACGGCGGACGTGTCCTCTCCACGCTGTAATTACAGGAAGCCAGAAGAGGAGCTGCTCCAGGCACATCCTGGCATCCTCCTCCTCACCTGGACCACTGCTTTCAGTCTCCCATAAAACAAGTTCAGTTGGTTTTGTTGAAACACTGTGGCTCTCAGTGGCAGCAGAAGTACAGCACAGATAGAACAGCAGCTGCAAAAGTACACACTCTAGTAACAAAGGTGTGTAAAAAAAAAAAAAAAGAAAAAAAGAAAGAAAGAAAAAAATTATTTCTTTGCTGAAATCCACAGACTGAAGGACTCAAACTTAAGAACAAAAACCACGTATTTCCTCTGTGCTTCATATTCCCTTTATGTTGGTTTCATGATGTTGCGTCACTGTTTTAAATTTTTTCTTGTTTTGCATCTTTTATGTCAAGTTCATCTTGTTGAAGAAGATCTAAAATTAGAATTCTTTTCTTTTATTTTCATTTGATGATTGATGCTGTATTTCTTTTACTTCTACAAACTCCCATCAAATCCAAATAAATGAATATTAATGTTAAATCACAGTCAGAGACCGCAGGTGTGTTTTTGTTTGTTTCATTTTTCGTGTCAGTTTCATCCTGTTGCTTTTTTTTTTTTTTTTGCATTATTTTCATCTTATGTTTTTCTTATCTTCTCATATTTTTTTTTTTACAGTTTTGTCTTTTTTCATCTGCTTATGTCTTTTATTATATTTGTCTTATTTCATCTCCTTATTGCATCTTTTATGTGTGTTTTTTTATTGTTATTTCATCTTTTCGTGTCTTTTAAAGTGTTTTTGTCTTATTTTGTCTTCCCTCATCATGTCTTTAATATTTTTTTGGTCTTGTCTCATCTTCCTCGCATCTTATACATCACTTTTGTCTTACTTCAATCATTTTCATCTCATTTCTTCTTGTTGTTTTGTACCTTTCTTTTTTTTTTTTCTTTTTAATGATTGTGCTTCTCTTTTGCGTAGTTATGTCTCATTTTGTCTTTAACACTGGTTTTATCTTGTTGTCTTTTACTTTGTCTTGATGTTGCACTGGAAAAAATCAAAATCTTACCAAGTGTGTTTTTCTCATTTCTCGTCCAAATATCTCATCACACTTAAAATAAGACATAATCACCTAAAGAGTAACTTTTGAGTGAGATATAAAAAGCTTATTTTTTGACAATAGATCTGGAAAATCTTATTTCAAGAAATCTTACCAAGATACTTTTCATACTTTTTTTTTTATGAATTAAGCAAAATAAATAAAAAACTATAATCTTGAATTAAGCAAAAAAAATAAAAAATAATAATAATAACAATAAAAGCATTTTAAAAATCTGCCAATGGAACATGTGAAAATTATTTTGGTAAGATTTCTTGAAATAAGATTTTCCAGATCTGTTGTCTAAAAATAACTTCTTATATCGCACTGAAAAGTTACTCTTTAGGTGATTATGTCTTATTTTAAGTGTGATGAGATATTTGGACTAGAAATGAGAAAAATACACTTGGTAAGTTTTAGATTTTTGCTGTTTGGTAAGACCCAAAAAAATTCTGCAAAAAAAATTTCTAAAATTCCTTTCATACTTATTAAAACTTGAATCACGAGCCTGTAAGTGTTAGTACAGATATTTGTGCTAAAATGTAAAAAAAAAAAAAAAGTGTCAGAAGAAATACTGAAGAGCACATACCTGAAAACTCTCAAGGACAACAATGAAGTATTTGTACTTTACTTTCCACCTCAGACAGAAAAATGAAAAAATGGCTTCTATTACATTTAATTTGAAAAAGCTTCTATATACAGAATATGTATATTTACACCAAGTACCTGTATCTTTTTTCCACAGATTTGTACACAGATCTTAACTTTACACAGATTAATTGTCCAACTCCGTGGTTGTAATGAATATTTTTTGTGTCATGTTTAGCAGCTCGGCTTTTGACTCTGTGATTCTCCCGCTAATTGTCTCAGCAGGGCAGCTCAACAAGATGGCTGCCCTGCCCTGTGGATCACTGTGACCATACTCCACTCACAAAAGAGGAGATGAGGAAAACACCAAGGAGAAGTTAAATACTCCACCCATCCCTCTCCCCGAGAAGTGCCAGATCTTTATTTCACCCTTTTCTCTCTGCTTTTTCTGTTTCAGTGCCCACAAATCGATTGGAAAGCACACGACAATCTTTTTTTGTCGACGTCCGATGGTGCGTGATAATGTGGTCATTATCATCACTGAGGGAACAGGTTGGGGCTCAGACAGGGTTTCATTGGGGGCCTTTAAACAACACACACACACACATTACACACACACTTTCAGTGTGGGAAAAGAAAGCTTCTAAAGGAGGGACAGCTGTTTGGGTGGCTCATGAGGGTGGCGATCAGGTTAAAGGATAGACGGCCTACTGTAAACTCCACCTGTGTGTTCAGCCAGGCCTCAGGCTGTGCAGGAAAACACAGGCCGGCGTGGGAGCCTGTGATTTTGTCAGGTCCACTGGGAGGTGTGCAATAGTGTGGGCAGACGCTCCCAAACAGATCCATAATGGAGAATACATTTTGTAATTTACTACCAGGAATTTACCCCTGAAAGTCCCGAGATCCCCCTGGAGTATTCATGCACCTGTGAAGGCACAGATAAATGCTATACTCATGTCCATCTATGGCATGGGAAATACTTAAAACATGGTTTAAATTATGGAAATACTCATCCTAACATATAAAACACTGACTTCGCCTTAATTCCAGACATTAGCCCCACTTCTAATGTTTCAGCAGCCGAAAATACTGTTCTGTTCCCAGTAAAAATAGGACCACATCGCTAAAAAATTTAAAAAATATATGCAGTGTAGAGTCTGATGAAGAACGCTGTGTGCACAGTGCTATCAATATTCATATTAAGTGCTTTCAATCACCATGGGTTTATGTGTCTGGTGGTTTGAGCAAATGAAGAACTTGATTAACTTTTTTCCTGTATGTGTGTCCAGCTGACTGGTCATAGAGCAGGAGGGATGAGGAAAGGGCAGGGAAGCAAATAATACCAAACAAATGAAGGAAATGGATTACATCCTGCTGTTTTATTAAATCTGAATTTCAAATGAAATGCTCCCCCTGTGCTGCAGATGCTCATATATTAAGAGGATGAGGATTGTTCTGAGCTATTTTAGGGTGTGTGTCCTCACAATAGAACAGAAGGTTATCAGCTTATAAAAGTTGTTGCTCGTAGTGTGTACAGTCCAGAGATCTGTTTTCAGGGGTTGTAAAGTTGAGGGGAAAGCACAGGAAGGGGTGGTTTCATGAAAGCCAGCATTTGTTTTGTGTTAAATGAGATGAAATTGCAGAGGCAGCGGCGGTTGTCCTCCTCTCCCTCCCCCAGGGCTGACTGGATACGCCCCAGGGACGAGATGGGATGGACTGGGCCGGCCTCTCATTCATCAGCCTCAGCCCTTCACAACATCAGTAAAAACAACATCAGTCTGGAAGTGACACCAAAACACGTCCATCATTTCACTTCCACACGCATTTCATTAAACGTTCCAGATCCTAAAGTGTTTCCCTTTATTCTCTGGAGCTCATTTGACTGAAACAAATGTCACGCTGACTTTAGGTTGGAATTTTTCAAACATTGCTGAAATTGCGCATATTTATGCATATTTTTAAATGACTACAAAGTAATTTCTTCTCTGGAACCCCTGGAGCTGCTTTGCATGGTTTATGCACCATTTCACAGAAATATCCACTTATGGGATGGAAAAACGTCTTAAAATGTATCTCATTTTCTAACAAAAAATTAGACAACATTATTATCAAACACTTTGGACAACATAGGACAGCTTACTGATTACACACACCACTGATAATTTGACATATACTGCATTTGGCCATTACTCTTAATCCAACCACATTTTTTTCAGCCTTGGTAAAGCCTACTTACTGAATAATGTAATTTGTTTTCTATTTTTTCATCAGTTCCCTGAGAATAAAGGAATAAAGAAGGAAACACTAGTAATTAGATAAATGAGGACATTTCTCAGATTTGAAAAAAGGCAGTGGGGATCATGTGTCTTTCTTAATAGATCTTCAGGAAATATGTCAAAGGAAGTTAAATGACATAAGACATTTTTGTTTTGACAGTGAAAACAGTGGCTACAGGGGAAGCACATTCATGATAAACGTCATAAGATCTATTGAACACTTCCTTCTTCCAAAGCTTTGCTATACTTTAATAATTCTACATTAATATTTTCCTGCAAAATACAAGACATAATCTCTGCGTGAGAGGACATGGATTTCTGTACTGCTTAGAAAACAAACAACCAAACTGTAATTATTTTATTAACATACTATTTATTCTACCATGAGAAGAATAAATAATAAAAGTATAATAAGAGAAACTCTCTTAAGTTTTTTGTAAGTTTAATGCAAAGTCTTCAAACGTGAAAAAATTATGTTTGTAAAAGGAATGACCCTATAATGGGATGCATTTTGCTTCTGCAGCTTTGACTGTATAACAGTCATTAAGCTGGAGCTGATGTGATGACACTGTTAAAGTGGGTGAAAGGGCAGTGGACATGTTTGGATTCTGATTCACATCAGCTCCAGGGCTGGTGACCAGCACATCCAGTCTGTTACTTCCTCTGATTCATCAGCTGTTGTGATGATTCGGCTCGTGTGGATTTACTGTCCTACCTGTTGCAGATGCGGAGCGCGCGGCCCCTGAGACGTCACCTGATAATTTACGACGACCTCGAGCGCTGCTGTGTGGAGACAGCTCGAGCTGCTCTCTGATTGGTCGTCGGGCCCTCCGCGGCACTTCAAAGCCACTCACTAACTCCGACTAAAAGCGGCCGAACAAGAACACACAGCACCAGACCCACGGAACAGCGAACACACACGCAGCCACGGAACAGACCCACGCACACAGCTCAGCGGAAAACACCGCAGCGCACATATGGCTGCAACACTGCTTGGGGTAAGTTTACTTTTGAAACATGACTATTTGCTCATACTTCTGTTTTGGTATAGTTTCACTGCGCATGGCTGTTTAAGGTCAGTTCATCTGAAGCTGCTGCGCCCAGTAATTTTCAGGATATTTATATAATCGTTCTTTAATCATAAGCTTTCTTTGGTGGATCTATTGTAAAACAAATTAATCTGTGTCACACCTAATATATAGCCTAAAACCTAAAATTTAGACAGGGCCTGTGGATTTGACAAGCTGGGCTTTTTAATCCAGCCTATCCATCATTTGTGCGTATTTACGCACACCGGGTCTATCCATGATCTGGACTTGGAATGAGAGCCCTCTTGTCTGTGTTCCCGCAGGAGGAACCCCGGCTCGGCAGCACCCCTCTGGCCATGCTGGCCGCCACCTGCAGCAGAATCGGTGAGCCCAGCCCCTCATGCTCCCCTGCGCTTTCCGACGGAGCCCCCGGACTCATCAAAGGATTTCAGCCATGGAAGCTGAGCGGCCCGTGCGCTGGGGGCCTGGGGACCAGCCTGGCCTCTTTCGGGGTAACCTCTGGAACACCCAGGAGTACCGGGACAGGACTGGTGGAGACCTCCAGCGCATTTTCGGTGACCACCACGAACACAGCTTTTGGAAATGACTTTTCAATGTACCAGACCGCTGTACCGTCAGATAACAACGTTCCCGACAGCGCGCACGCGCAGCGGTCCATGTTTCTTACCAAATTCCCCTCCTCTGTGGACGGTATAGGAGGGATTTACCAAAGGATGCACGCGCATCCCTATGAGCCATGGTTCAAGCCCGTGGGGGAGGTCGGGAACGGGTCCTCTGCTTGGTGGGACATGGGCTCCAGCTGGGTGGACACACAGAACCCAGCCGGCCTGCCTCCTCCTCTGGGCGGCTACACCACCGACTACAGCTCTCTGCCCCACGGCCCCTCCGCTTTCAGCGCGGGGCCCTCTCAGCACCTGCTCCCCGCCACACAGCACCTGTTCGACGGCTTCAGGTCACCTGCCCCGGCGCCCTTCACAGAGTCCAGCTCGTCCGGTTCACCTTCGCTGACTCCTGGCGTGTCTTTGCCCTCGTCCGCGCGCTCCTCCTCCAGGCGCTACACCGGCAGAGCCACGTGCGACTGTCCAAACTGTCAGGAGGCGGACAGTTTGGGCCAAGGGGGCACGAGCCCTCGGCGGAGGGGCTTGCACAGCTGCCACATCCCGGGATGTGGTAAAGTTTATGGTAAGACCTCTCACCTTAAGGCCCACCTGCGGTGGCACACCGGGGAGAGGCCGTTTGTCTGCAACTGGCTGTTCTGTGGGAAGCGCTTCACGCGCTCCGACGAACTGCAGCGGCATTTGCGCACGCACACCGGGGAGAAGCGCTTTGAATGCTCCGTTTGCCACAAACGGTTCATGCGCTCCGACCACCTGAGTAAACACGTGAGGACGCACAGCGCAGAGGACGGCGGGGACCCGGGTCTGGGTAAAGGAGGCAGTGACACGGACAACAGTAGCCCCAGACAGTCCCCCGGGCCGAGCGGGCGAGAGGCTGGACAGAGCACCGGGGACAAGGGAGTAGTGGAATAATAATAATAATAATAATAATAATAATAATAATAATGATAATAATAATAATAATAATAATAAAGTTCAACACGGACTTAGAAAATGATTGGGCATTTGTTGACACCGGACCAGCCTGTGGACTGTTTTCATGAAACTGAAATGGCACTTTATGATGAACACTGTGTCCTTACCTCATCTGTTACCCCCTTCTTTATAAATAAATTTTTACTTTATGAACAAACTTGTGTAATTTGAAGACTTTGTAAATATGCTAAATGTTACTACAGTTCATTAAGGACTAAACTGCAGACTGTTTTAGCTGAGTTACTTCCTGACATTTTTGGGCATCAACATTTTAAGTTTTAATGTCGTCAATTCTGTTTCCTTGATTAATTTGTCTGTCTTTGTATTTATTCATTATTATTTTCGTCTATTATACTGGGATTATTTGTTAATTTTACCTTTGTCTCAGGTGTATAATTGGCGTCGGCATCGATGGTGTTAAGGAACTAAATAATTAAAACAGTATGGTAGCCTACATAACATCTAAGGAAGAGTTCACATGAGTCAGATTCAGGTTGAGTCTAATACATTTCAGTGGTAGTTTCTGAATTTGTTAATTCAGGGTTTTTTTTTCTTTACATGCTTGGTTCATATGTTATGTCAAAGGTGAGTTTTACTAAAACTTTTACTACAGCCTCAGTTTTTGGCTGAGATTAACTGAGACCGGTATAAAATGTTTGTATGTTGGTTTAAGATTTGGATGTGGTTTTAGATTTGTTGTTCTTTGGTTAGTGCAGAGATCAACCCTGCAAGGCTGTCTACTGTAGCACACATTTAGTGAGTCCGCTTACATGACCACAACAATATGATAACTGGGAGTAAACTTTTGTTCGATTTTTCTTTTCTTTTCTTTTCTTTTCTTTTCTTTTCTTTTCTTTTCTTTTCTTTTCTTTTCTTTTCTTTTCTTTTCTTTTGAAAATGAAATAAATCAGATTAACAGGGATACGTCATTGGAACATTGGTGATAAATCCAAGTGTAATTTCTCATAATCAGACAACTTCCATTATTTGATAAAACATATCTCATTATGCTGTTTACACGATCATTTGAATATTCTGATGACTGAAATCAGATTCTAATAGCGTGCATTTCAGGGACCCACTGAAGGTGGTCAGTAGCTCTGTTGGTGTGTATCTCCACCTAGTGTTCACTTTATAAAGTCAACTTGTGGCAGATATAGGATCACTTGCCTCCTCAAGTTAAACATTAATTTGGTGGAATGTTTCACTACACTCAGACACTTTATCATTTTACACTGGAATACTAATGAAGGCAGGTTTACAACAGAAAAACTGCAGAACTCAGGAAATTACAAAAACTCTTGCATGTTTTTATTGTGATGGAAACATTTTTGCTACACAATGAGTCACATTAGTTGAGAGTAAAACTACACAGAAAAGTGCTGTTGTTATTCCGAGCACAGTGCCCGATCAAATGAGATGATTATTACCTTATTGCTGAATTATTATCATGGTTAGAAATGCAAACTGTCAGAAACAGTAACAGTACCCAAGTATACCCAAGTAGCCAAAAGTCTGATCATTTTTCTTGATAACCGTCGGTATAAAATAAAAATAAAAATCACAATAAATAATAATTAGTGTTCCTGACTTAAAATAAAGCAGCTATTGCTGTAAACAACATTAAGTTAAATAAGAACTGAAGAAGATATAACACTGGGCAAGCAAAAATCTCACAAGATGCCATGGAACTGGCATTCTGGATCTAGAGGATCTAGTGCATGAGGGGTGAGAGGAATGTTTTCCACCTCTAATCTCAGTACCTTTAGAGCTGATTCCAACCTTTTTGCCCAGGAGTTGGTCTAGGAGTCTAAACCTCTACGTCCAGTGATGATGCGTACAAACAGAAGTTCTGCCTGTAATATAGAGATGTTTGGCTTTTCATGACATGGCTGCCATAAACTGTCAGTATGAAGGCATTTCAAATATTATTTTTCAGTCCATTGTCATTCCAGTGTTGTGGATTTGTTTACATGAGCTTCAGAAGCTTTGAAAACATAATGCATGGATGTCTCCTAATGCCCAAAATAATGCAAACGAGTTTTCCCAAACCCACTTGAACAACTCTCCTGCCCTGCCATAACAAGACCCCCACAGTTTTCAGTAGTATGATGCAAAAACAATTGTTCAAGTGCAAATCTAAAGAGATTATAAACATTGCAAAATCATATTATCATTAAAACAATGACAGAAAATCATCCAAAAGTATCACTAAATTGATTGGTTAACAGTAACACAGTACAATATACAATAAATGAAAAAAAAAAAAAAATCAAATACTCTAAGATCCCCACAATTCACTGGAAAATATGATCAGTGTGAAAGTATGAGGAATGCCAAATTATATATCATCATTATTAACCCATAAAGACCCAAACATCCACTGGCGACCAAAAGCATCTACTGTTCTAAAATGTTTAATGACTTCTGAACCACTAAACCTATCAATACTTTGAAATAATTGGTAGAAAATGCAGTTTGTCATCCTTTCAAGGTCATCAGATATGACCCATTTGGACATTCAGAAGCTCTGTAGTTACTGTGGAAACACTGTCATCTTCTACAACATTGATTCACCAGTAAAACCCATGGAGTTGGATCAATGACAGTGGATGGACACACTTGATTTATGCTCAGTTAATGATATTATACTGAAAAAAATCAGTTCTTCTACAGTTTTCTCTGTTTCTGATATGATAACCCTCAACTTTAATCTGAGCTTTTATGAACATCTACATGATCAGAAAATTAAGTATAGGAAAATAGTTGATTTTAACTGGAAAAATGCAAAATACAGAGGGAATATTATAATAAATGGTGACAAATCAATTAATAGAAGTTCAATATAGAGAAAAAAACTGCCACAAAATAAATCTGGGTCTTTATGGGTTAAAATCCCAAAAAAGTACATTTGAGGTCAGTTATGTCGACAGTATTATTAGGGGATAAAATGTCATACCTCAGAATAGCCACAGGGGGGCAGACTAAGACTGAGACATTTTAAAATGGAAGCATTGGAGCAATTCATCATAACACAAATCTAAAACATGTAGTGTTGTCACTATAAAATTATAAATAGAATGCCCTAATAGAGCACAGAATACACCTTCAACACACACACATGCACACATGCATACACACACTCAATCATAAATTAGAGCAGTAACTGCTGCATGGCTAAAAAGCGAGGAGTGATCCCCTGCTACTCTGTAGTAGAAGACGACCTGCTGCTACAGAAGAAGAAGAGGTGGGGGTACTTGTGCTGTTTGTCTCCGTTTTTAGGATACTGACCATTTTAGTCACACAGTTTATGAGAGTTTGGTCCACCTTCAGTTCAGTGACTCCTCAGAGGTTTCATAGTTTAGTTCATCTCCATATTGAGCTGGTTGATGAGATGTAAATAAAACCCATTCGTCCAGCTTTACTTCAACGTGTCTCTGTATGGTTCCTCTTGACCTTCACCAATGCCTAGCAGCGCCAGGGGTCACCAAGGGGCATCTTGGGAAGCTGGATGTGCATTTCCACAGGGTGATCAGGCGGTCTGTCCCTCCTGTAGGTAACTGTCTTCTCATTGGTTGTAGGGATGTATGAAAGGTCCTGACGAGGTGACAGACATATACTTTAAGTGAAAAGACGTACACTCCTGCATAGTTTCATAAAAATGTACACATCTGATCAAGCTATAATGCATTCCAGCAGTTTACTTTAGCACACCCATGGAGCTAAAAATTCTAGAGTGTAACTATAGCTGGGTTTTTTGCCCTTTAATCATTCATATCTGTCAAGGTTTCCAACGGATGGCTGGATTTCATAAATATTAAACCTCAGCGGCAGAGAGTGACCATTTGTTAAATTATGTAATAGTAGAAGAAGAATGCACAGATAATACAAAACCTTTAAAGGAGCGTATATGTTACATCTGCAGTATCACAAGGGAATCACTCTCCATCAAGTGATTAAAATGTAAGATCGATTCATACACTTTATCTTCTGCAGTGTAATCCAGAGGAGGATTCTGCAATGGCGTTGTCAAACAATAAATAAGCCACTAATGTTTTTTTGTAAATATATCTCTTGAAAAGGCCCCTCAATGTTGAAATCGGCATCTTTTCCTTCTCAGCGGTGCTGTACATCACGACAGGGTTAAAATCTGGACGCTTCAGATGGCGAGCTGGGAGTTGAGAGGAAATATGAAATACAGATGTACTTTACCTCCAACTGCAGACTCTAATGTCTACCTCCTGGTTCTAGCAGGCAGAACACTTTTGTAAAATGATGATAAAAGTGTTAAAAGTATCCCTCACTGTTTCTGATAGGGCCGGAGGCATTTCAACCCTTATTATTAAACCCTGTTGTCTTGTTGACCACATTGGTTTATTTTAGTCTTGAATAAATCAGGAAATAAAACTGCCTTGATGACCTTTAAGTGCTAACCTTGACATTGCAGTGATAGTCAGTGTCTTCAGTCGGGCCCCCTGATGACCAGTGTCTCTTCTGGATCAGCAGCCTGGATACTGCCACCACCACAAGACCACACAGTACCGTAAGTGCACACACACTCAGGAAATATCCCACCACTCGCCCAGTGCTGGCACACTCTGTGGACACATGAAAACACACACGCATAAGTCGAAAACTGGAACTAAAACATTCTCAAACACAGACAAAAATATGTCATTGGGAAGCATGCAGTTGCAGGTGCATGGATTCCCCTCTTAAACACATGTGACTACTACATCCTCATTTAAAAAAAAAAAAAAGTCTTCACTGTCAATGTCTAGCACACAAACAGACACTGAAAAAGATGTGTCTGTATAAACAGATGAGAGCAGCAGGGGTGAACAGTAACTAGGACATTGTCTTCAGTAAAAGTAGACAAGGATTATCTGAGGACATTTTTTATGCTGGAAACTGGAAATCCTTACAGTGTTTCAAATAATGTAATGCACAGTATGCAGTGGAAGATGGAGCATTTTAATTACATCGCATGCAGTTAATATAGTCTACTTTATATTATCTGTATGAGATATAATATATACTGCATATATAAATATATACACACACCACCAATGAGACCAAAGAGAGCGAACAGAGTTT
>JAPTMW010000003.1:9726606-9738741 GCA_029822955.1 Ostorhinchus angustatus
TAGAGTAAAAGATTTCTGATAACATATTTGAAAATATCTTTTTCTCTTTTATATTAGTACAAAGCACACATAATGAAAATTAGATCCACTATTATGAGCTTATAAGCTTGGTAAATGTGCCTAATTTACTTAAAACATATTATAGTATTTACCAGAGAAATTAGATCCAACATGAGTCTAAATTAATTAATTAAAATTAATTAATTAAAAAGGGTTAATTTGGATGTGGACAGGGGTCTGGAGCAGCACTTATGTTGGTCTCATGTTCTAAAAGTGATGTTCTAATGCTCTAAAGTTAGGTCTGTCAAAATGAACGCGTCAACGCAGATTAATCCATTATCATGATTCATCTGATTAAAAAGTTTGACACAATTAACCCATCTGCAGCAGAATGACTCTGAACGTCTCTGCCAACACATTTGGGTCAGTTTGTCCAGTAGATTTAGTGTCACACATGAACAAATGGGCAGTTGATCCGGTAGTGACAGGCAGCAGAACCAACACATACAGATGGAAGACGCTAAACAGCACGTTGGCCTCTGAATGGAAATATGAGGACAAAAAATAAAACAAGACAGAACAGTTGTTTCCAGTTGTTCTGTTGAAACTGTTTAAGGTGTTTAATAAACACCTTAAGTGCATATATAGTAGTGGAAAAAAGTTTTCAGACACTCTCAACATTTTACACAATCTCAAACATTATCATGAAATATATGCAGAAAAAACGGTGTGGATGCATCAGACAGACACAAACAAATACAATAACATAACTAAAAAATTCTTGACAGTTCCAACGTGTCACATGCCCTGGATGAGTTTCAAAGGGCATTATCGGACTGAAACATCCAATTCGGACCTCAACAGAACAGTGTATATGCAGAGGGGAGCACGTGGGTTTGGAGAATGGAACAATACTTGGCACAGTTCACTGACTTAAGGCTGATTCTTAATGCAACACATCACAATTACATGGGGCGTCCAAAAACTTTTTTCCACCACTGTATATTCCCTTCTGTCTTGAGTCTGTTTGCTCATGCGAAATGAAACTCGATTTATATAGATTAAAAATGAATTACATTTACTCATAATTAATCTAAATGAATCCATAGTAACCCTGTGATTAATCTGATTAAAAATTTTAATTGCTTGACAGCGTTATCTAAAATACATGTTAATTTCACCTTACATGAGTTTACATTTACTTACTTTACTTATATTTACTTCTTGGATTTTTGTTTTTTGTTTTGTTTTGTTTACCACTTACAAGTAAGGAACCAAATATGGTAAATTCATTGACCTTGATTTTCTACATCCCAACGAAAAATTCTGAAAAATTTCACAAAAGTAATAAAGTCTTGTTAGGTCCACCAATAACACACTAAGGATGGAATTTAGAATTTCAGAATATTTCTACGAGTGAACTATAAAGGGTTAAGTTCCGTCGTGGACACTGAAAACACATGAACACATTGTGCTATAATTCCTTTACATTTCTTTATATTATTTTCTTTTCAAAGTTTGCACAGTTTAATCCTCTTTACATCGTAATAATAAGATGCAGCTCTTAGAGATGACCTTCAAACATCCTTTCAGTGCATTTCAGTGCCTGTACTTTTTCACTTTTACTGCAGTAAAGAATATATATATCCATTTGCAATCTCTGCGGTTATAAACGTTGTATTCTTCAACTTATCGCTGGTGCACTGCTCATTACGTCAGTTGAAATTGGTTTTGTAAATATGTATTGATGTTTTTTTTTTTTTCCTCTCCCTGTACGCTTGAATTTCTGTCTGAAGGCAACTCGGTGTAGCAAAAGAGGGCTTCACAGAGGCCAGCCTGGGTCTGCTGGCGAATCAGAGGAGACGGCAGCTGCTGACAGGCCTCCTCAAATCACTGAGGACCATCAAGACCCTGGTAATGCTTACACACAAGAAAACACCTACACACTCAGCTTCAAAATGCACATTTAACTTCAGTGAACGTGGAGAACAACCTGAGGTCACAACAACCGCAGACACGTTGTGACAGACACAAACTGAAACTCCAGTCCAATTCCATTGCAAACTGTTGCCGTTTTCATTCCTACAACAGAAATCCTGCCCCATTATTAATATGAAAGCCTTTTAGTCGTCCTGTCAGTGTTTCTCCTCATTGGGATCCCCTCCAGAGTGAGCCTGTCATAAGAATTATATTATAATTACCATATTGTGATTATCTGACATAATTGCGATAATTGCCTTCATTCATCTGTATAAAAACAGTTGAGTTAAACTAACAGAAATAACACATCTGGATTGTTGCTCCACATTCAACGGACAATTATTATCACGTTTTGTACATTTACATATCTCACTTAAGTTATGAGTTTTATATATTTAAAGCGGCGTGTGACTTTCATCACCAGTTTTTCATGAAATCTGTAAAACCTGAGTCAGCCTAAGAATCAAGAATCTGTTTGTCTGTGATTACTCACCTGAATCTCTTCTCTCACTGTGAACAATTCGTAATCTACTCCAGCATAAACGATCCATTTATTTACATACAGAGCCGGTAGGTCACAAGGGCGTTTTCAGAATTGTGTCGCAAGCTGAAGTTCACGCAGCTGCATTATGGCCGCAGCAGCCTGGGAATAAACGCACGGTTGGAGCTCCGCCTCCCCCAATGCATGTCGCAAGAAGTCCCTCCCTCCGCTCTTAGAATTATCCCCCCCCACACTGTTATGTATTACCCCCCCCACACACACACACACACACATATCTACCTCTGTGACATAACTGGCGTAAACCAAAAGTGAAACAACATGCTTTGACCGTCTGACTCCCAGCTCTTATGCCGCTGTTGTACGCTGGAACCAGAACAGTTCACGCCTTACTTTTCAGTAACCCGCTCGCCCAAGTTCTCAGTCCTATTTCCTCCAGAGGGAACACTCATTACCTCCCGCTGCAGCACAAACATTAGTGTGTGTGTGATGCGGCTGCTCTTTATACCTGTGCTGTGCGCGTCAACCTAACTTGAAGTGGCTCTAGCGTGATTGGTTCAGTGCGGCGCTACTTAATTATGATTGGCTGTTCTTATGTCTGTCAAAACATGGACGAATGAATTCTATCAAAATTGTATCGAGCATGTCTCATATTTCTATTGAGAAAAAGTTATATTGCAATATACAGTGGTGGAAAAAAGTTTTTGGACGCCCCATGTAATTGTGATGTGTTGCATTAAGAATCAGCCTTAAGTCATTGAACTGTGCCAAGTATTGTTCCATTCTCCAAACCCACATGCTCCCCTCTGCGTATACACTGTTCTGTTGAGGTCAAAATTGGATGTTTCAGTCCGATAATGCCCTTTGAAACTCATCCAGGGCATGACATGTTGGAACTGTCCAGAATTTTTTAGTTATGTTAACAAAAATAAATAAATAATTTGCATTTGTTTGTGTCTGTCTGATGCATCCACACCTTTTGAAACATGCACGCACGCACACACACACACACAAAAACATTTTTCTGTAAATATTTCATGATAATGTTTGAGATTGTGTAAAATGTTGAGGGCATCTGAAAACTTTTTCCCACTAATATATATCATTATCTTTTTATCACCCAGCCCTAGTGGACAGGTATTTCTCTACCATGGCCCTAATGTGTAAAAGCCTTTAAATAACTGTCCTCAACAATAATAAGTTCCAGTCTGGTACACATTTACTACCTATTGATCAGTGAATGCATTAGTTGTTGTGTGTGTTGTGGTTTTATTGTTGCATTCTTATCCATTTCTTCTTGATTTTCTATTTGCAGCAAAGGACAGATGTAAGGCTCAGCGAGATGCTTGAGGTATTGTAAAAAAAAAAAAAAAAGCTACACACACATGCACACACACACACACACACACACACACACACACACACACACGCACGCACACACATGCACACACACACACACACGCACGCACGCGTGCACACACACATACACACACACACATGCACGCACACACACACACACACACATGCACAGGGACGTATATGTCTAATTGACTTCAAAGGTCTACTGCATTGAAAGTCAAACCCACACACATTAGATTATTCAGACAAATGCACATCTGTGATAAAGGTCAGCTCAGACCCCATGGAAAGCATTTGACCAGTACTTCCTGAAAAAGGATGGTTGTCTTTATACTATATCAGATTAAAAAAAATGCAATAATCCAACACAATTCCCCCCTTAAGTCTTGTGTGGATTTTTCCTTTTCCTTTACGGATTGCATTTCTAAAATCCTCCTCCTCCTCCTTCCTGCTGTTAAGTGACCTCACTTCTCTCTTTCTTTTTTTCCAGGAGGAAGACTATCCAGGTGCAATCCAGCTCTGTCTGGAATGTCAAAAGGCTGCCAGCACATTTAAACACTACAGCTGCATCAGGTAGAGTATGAAAAGACAGATTTTTGGGAGTATGCGTGGACTTGACGTCTACGTCTGGAGTGGAAAATAGTCCGAACCTCATAGATGATGTACGATTTGCTATGATTTTTAATGGAAAACGTTGTGAAAGGCCTTACACTCCCGTTGCGATTAGATGGATGAAGTTTATGTTAATCTAGTGTTAGTCTGTCAAACAGGTTGGAGCTCTGGGTCTAAAAGGCTTTTTCTTCAGAGTTCGGTGTTCTGGATCCACATGTTTGGAGCTCGTATGTTTTCATATGTTGGCACATAGCTGTCAGCTTTCTTATTACGTGTCTTGATTGTGAAGTAGCTGTTGGACGGGGAGAGAAAAGAAAGAAAGTAATTGCCTTTGGATCTCTGGTTATTGCGTCAACTCGTCTTGCGGAAATGGAAAGAGAAACTTCCTCCAACCTTTAAATTGCGGGTTACTGATGTTATATATCACATAAAACTCGAAAAATAAGATATTCTGCAAGGGGCTGTGCACAAAATGTTTTGCTGTCTGGCAGCTGTTTATTGACTATATAAAAAAACGGGCTAAAAGAAAGGCTAGCATGACCTCACATAACCTTTCATGACCCATATGACTTACTTATTACCAGAGGGGAGGCAAGGGCTATTGTTTTTGGTTCGGTGTGTTTGTTGATAACACTCTAGCAGCAAAACTATTGGTTGAATTTATACCAAATTTGGTTTATAGATTGCCAGTGTCCCAGAATAGATGTCATTACATTTTGGGAAAAGTAGGTCAAAGTAAAAATTTTTTATGGATTTTTAAAATCTTTTTTTCCCCTATTTACTTATAATGGGCAAAATTTCAAATGTCTATGAAAACATCAATTTAGTTTCACTTTACTTGCATATATAGAGGCAATTAATATGCCAACATCAGCACACGCATAGACATGATGACATCAGCTGGATTGATGCTAAAATAAGCTGCAATATGTGCGAGGGGAGGAGTTTGTTGTGCCTGGGACCATTTGTTTACCTATGGTTTGTTTTCTGTCTGTTTTCAGTTTGCTTTTTATTATTATGATGCCTTTCCTTTTTCTTATTCACAATGTCTGACAACTGAAAATGATGCTTTTTTTTGTATACAAGACTGTTTGTCCTCGGTTGGAGTTTTACTGGGGGTAGTTACCAGTTTGTTGTGATGTTGTATGTTGTTAAATCTTGCTAAAATACCAATAAGTAAACCTTGATTAAAAAAAGGAGTATCTGTTGGATTCAAAGGTACTCAATTACAGTAGAAAAACTAAGACAGACAGCATTTTCTTTTCCTGCCATGCAAATGATTTAGAAAAATAAACAAGTCGTTATGAAGGAGAAAAACGCCAACGTGATAAATACAGACTCTTAAGCATTTGTTTTAATAGCACTCAATCAAATTCCCATTTAGAGTGTTCTAATGTATTGGTACAGAATACAAGGGTGTATTAAAGACTAGAGCCTGACCGATATGGGATTTTTGGGGCCGATACCGATATTGGGGGCTAAAAAAAAAGCCGATATCCGATATTGGCCGATATCAGCTGATATCTGATATATTTGCCGATATATGAAATAAGTCGTAGCACAATCTGTGGATCCCGTGATTGTGTATGTGTGTGGCGGGTGACAGCATGATTGTCAGAGCAGAAGTGAAAGTGAAACTGACAGGCTTTACTCTTCCTTTAACTCTCCGAGCAGCACACACACGCGCACAGGAGCAGCGAGCAGCAGAAGCTCCACAGCAAAAAAAAAACAAACAAACAAAAAAAAAACAGTAAATAAATTGGCTACATATTGGCCGATGTCGATTAATCTGTGAGACCCTATAATTGGTCGAGCTCTATTAAAGACCATTGTGCAAAAGCATCTATATGGGCTTGAGTGCTGGAGGGTTCTTCTGAGAACACTGGGGAAGAGGCCTCTTGTAATACCAGAGGGACAGTCTATTCTGTTCTTGTGATTTCCTGGGTAATTGTGCGCAATTTGTGGCAGTAAATGGGTGCCTCCGTCCTCCTCTTTTCCTATCGATTGAAGACTGATTGAAGATGCATGTCGTGGTCGTTTTCCACTCCTCTCACTGTAGAGACTAGAAGAGAATGTTGGAGTGTTTGGAAGCGAGTGTCTTCCGCTTCATGTGGGACTGCACGGCGTTTAGATTTTGAAACATAATGTCCGATTCAGGCAGATACTAGTGGGCTTTCCATCTAAAAGTATCAGTAATTTACGAAAGGAAAATGAGCATCTCTGATAATGTTCATCCCCTACTTGAGTTGTGTTGACTTAGACAAACTTTATTGAGCCACAAGGGAAATTACTTGGTCACAATAGCTCAGTTGCATGCAAAAAAGCCAAAAAAACCCAAAAAACCAAAGTGTGAAGACATAAAAGCATTAAATAAGAAATAATAGAATACACTAATACAACAGAAAAAAAAGATCTGTATATGTACAAATATCCAGGAAATGGAAGTAAATATACACCATAAACAAACACTAATAAAGCAGAAAAAAACAAAACACAAGATTTGCATATGTACAAATCTACAGGAAATGGAAGTAAATATACACTATAAATATACACTAATAAAGCAGATAAAACACAAGATTTGCTTATGTACAAAAAACTGTTTGCATGTGTTGTGGTTCAAAATCTTCGGAATTCCACATTTTTTAAGAACCAATTAAAACTTCACATTAAAGCAGATGTAAAGGCATCCTGTCACATAAGACCGTAAGAACTGTGAAGTGTGTTTGGTTGTTTTGTACCCCTCAGCCAGCTCTGCCCAGAGGGGTATTACTGCGCAGCACGTTATGTTATACTTTTATGCATTGGCTTAGCATGAGAAAAAGGTGTCATTAGGATCTTTAAATAATAATAATAATACTACTACTACTAATAATAATAATAGTAATAGTAATAAACTTTATTTGTATAGCACCTTTCATACAGAAATTGTTGCCCAAAGTGCTTCACATCGATTGAAAATTAAAATAAAAATAAATAAAAGACAGGGGTGAAATGAGAAATACATTAGATTTGATTACACACGAAATTATAAAAGTACAAGAAATAAAATGAAATAAAGATGCAATAGTAACTGATGATACATAAATTATAAAATTTCAATAAAATAAATAAGAAATACATTAAGATTTGATTACGCACAAAATTCTAATAGTACAAGAAATAAAATGAAATTAGCACGGATTTGCATAAGACGGGTTAAATGAAGATGCAATAGTAAGTGCTTATACATAAATTATAAAATTTCATTAAAATAGAATAAAATTAAATAAAAATAAAAACAGCGCACAATCATGGTTTCTGAATTGTGACCCCATTTTTATCTCCTTTCAAAGGCTGATGAAAATAAAAATGTTTTTAATTTGAATATACATCGAATACATATACATTGAATAAACATCAAAGGTGTAGTACGGCTTACTAATCTGTAGATTTTCACCTGATAAGTTCACCATTGTCAAGTTTTTTAACCCTTCCATTATTCACAAATATTACTACTATTAACACATTTTACTCTTGGGGTGCCTCCAGAAAATAATTTACATACAATTGCTGATCAGTTTTTTGTGTCGGGAACTTTGTTTACTGGTTGAATACATAAATACCCCCTTGATAATGAAATAGGTTATTTAGTGAGTTGAGCTCTCCTCTAGTGCTACCATCAGGCCAAACTTTGAAATTAGAACTAGAAAGTTTTCAGGCAAATCTTCTCAAATCAACATTAATGACCACAAGAGTATGAACCCTAAAAAGAAAAAGTTCTCATGAGAATATTGTTTCCCCCTCCCCCATGTCACGTTAGCACGAAAAATGGAAATTATGGTTCCTCTACTCCAGGGGTCTCCAACTCAATTTACCTGGGGGCCACTGGAGGTGGAGTCTGGGTCAGGCTGGTCCACATTAAGTATTCCACAAAAAAAAAAGGGTTTCTTTACTTTACTCTCAGCTCGTAACATGCACTTTTGGATGAACTCTCCTTCTTTGAGTGACTTTCCAGTAGCAATCATCTCACTCACCATGTAGCTGCTTCCACTGCTGCTTCATTCTCTTTTCTTACTTTCTTGAATAAATCCTTTTGCCTCAATGGACATTTTTTCAGATTGGCGACCTGGTTCTTTCTCTCATCTCCCTGGTATTTTGTATCCTCCTCAGCATGTCTGGTTGAGTAATGACGTCAGATGTTGTATTCCTTATCCACTGCAACTTTCTCTGTGCATATGCGACACGTAGGGCTGCCCATTGTATGTGCTCCACAAAAAAATATTCCGTCTCCCACTTTTCCTGAAATTGCCTGTGCTTGTTGCTAACCTTTCTCTTCACGGTACATTTTGAGAGAGACATGACTGGAACTGGGTGATGGTATATGGGTGCTTCGATGAAGCTGGTCCTAAAAACAGGACGCAGTATGTCTGGTTGAGTAATGATGACAGACATTGTATTCCTTAAACCGCAAACTTTCTCTGTGCATATGTGACACGCAGGGCTACCCATGTGCTCCACAAAACAATATTCCATCTCCCACTTTTCCACAATTGCCTGTGCTTGTTGCCAACCTTTCTCTTCACAGCAGAGACATGACTGGAACTGGGTGATGACATATATTTTGCGTCCACTTGGTGTCACTCCACAATATGCTTCAGCTACGTGGCTAACGTTGATACTAGGTACTCTGTGGTTGGGTAGTTTGACAACTGTTGATAGCAAATGCTGCTGGAAACTGCCACAAGACTATCTATGGCTACATTCAGACAGCAGGTCTTAATGCACAATTTGGATTTTTTGGTGAAATCCGTTTTTTGTGTGCTCGTTCATATTACACATTAAATGCAACTTTTAGTCTTGAGGGTGAACTGAATGCGACCCTGAAGTGAACTGCATGTGCAAAGGAGGCTCGGATGTAATTAGGAATGAGGAAATACGTCATATTACGTGACATGTCTGGAAGGCTACGCCATTTTGAATTTAGAAGCTATTTGTTGCTATGGGCAACAGCATAGTACTGACATGCAGGAAAGCGCCATATAAATCAAGATTTAAGATTTTGAAAAATGGATAAAGTGGTAGTGAAAGCAAGAGGTCCCCATCAGGAGAAGCTCAAGGTATTTGGAGAAGATCACAGATATGAAGGATATAGACCCTTCGAGCAACCGGTGTTTACCAGTACCGACTGGTCCCTGCCCCCCTAGACCTACATGCAGTTAGTTACAGTAACCATCTCGTTTTCGGCATAAGTTACTACACAGTGGAAGAAGTCCTTTGACAGCTATGAACAGTTTTGCTGTGGCTGGGTTCAAGGTTTGGGGATCTACAGCCTGATGACTGAAAACACTGGTGCTAAAGCTCAGCCCGTGGACAGTGTAATGTTTATGTGTGTATGGGAACTGTGAATGCATTAAACTAATCGGAAACTCAAAATAACATACCTCCGGGTCTCTACGTTTGCTGTGTAAATCACGGGAGTAACTGGAAAGGTCGGATAAATGTGACCTGGCCGTTCAGAGTGAAGTTGTATTGCAAAATATCAGATATGTATCGGATTTAGAACCACATATGAAAGTGGCCTGGGTTGGATTTGAAAAAAAATGAATTTGTGCCATTCAGAGTGTCTTTAACAGGTCAGGTACAGGTCAAATAGCAGCAAAAAGTTGGAATTGGGCCACATTTGCCTGCAGTCCGAATGTAGACTACGGTAGCCCATAAGTGATAAAAGTAAATAAAAAAAAAGTGTGGCAAGACTCCATAAAAAGGTGCATTTGAGAACTATGTGCTGGCCACACTATGTAACACTAAACTTTGATGTCAAGTAGGGGGCCATAAAATATCATCCTGCAGGCTGCAATTGGCACAAGTTTGAGACCCCTGCTCTAGTCACTTCAACAACAAGGTAGACGAGCTGCTAAGAGTGTGTCCTACCAGACACACAGTCAGCCATGTTGAAGACATAAAGTCATTATTGGAGCTCCTCATATAACCATCAGTTGAAAATATTCTACTTGAGATGATAATTTTACAGAGGAGGCATGTGTAGTTGGAAAGACTTGGATGTGATCAACTCCAAGCCTACATTGGCTTCCTCATTTTGGCAGGAGTTCACAAGTCAAGTTGTTTCCCACATGCCCACAGCACCAGAAGTTTCACAGTTCTGGTGGAATAGTTGTTTTCCCCAACCGCCTGTTATATATCAACTCAAAAGTATCAACTCTGCACCTGCAGGTGTGGAGATGTTAGGTCACACAAACAGACAGACAGACACGTTTTACACCGATAAAACAGCTTGAGCTCAAATTGACCCCAGAGGAAAACCAATGCATGTAACATGTGTTCAGTACATTGAAAAAATGTCATCATGATAATTTTATGTTTATTCAGTTGTCCCCGTCAAATTAGGAAAAGTCATGAAATGTGAAACAAAAAAAAAAATCAACTCTTATTTTTTTTGAATGATAAACACTGACTGAGGTCAAATTGATCTCAAGGATAATACGAGGGTTAAGACTAAAATGAATAGAAGTTGTCAGATTCTGCTCTACCAAAAGGTTTAGACTAGCTTACACTTTCCCTAAACTATACGACTCAATTATAATAGATGTGTTAGACGGAGACTTTATCTGTATACATTCTAGAGAGCGGAAGTCCCGTCCTTTTCGATTGTATCCCATGGGACCTAACTTCGGAAAAAGTATGAGTGTTGGCCAGTGGCGTGGGATAAATAATTTTTGATGCTGTCTGAATTCTGACACAATTTACTCGTATGTTTTTTCAATTTAAAAGATCATTTTCTGAGCCAAGAAAGTCACATTCTTGGTGCACATCACACACCCCAAAATGACCAGGATGTCAGCACATTTTAATACATTTCAAGAGCGATAAATGATTAAAAGAGGTGACAATGACTACAGTCTGATCTACAGGGACTCTGAACAGATTGTGGAGTGTGACAGTTACAATGATGTCAGCACTCCGACAGGGGTGTAGCCTTTCTATCAAGGTACTTTTACAGCCTGATGGTTCAACAGTTTTACAACAAACCCTGACTTTATTGACAGTAAAACTTTCTTTCGAACTGACAAACGTGTGTAAATGACAGTATAATTTAAAAGGGATCAAAAAATGACTTGTGATTGACTGTAAGGGGTAGGACTTAGTTTAACTCTATGTTATGTGCTTATCTTGTTCATTTTGATTTAAAGCTTGTATTCAGAATGCACTCAAAGGGAAAATTATCAAGCATTGTGAAGTTGATGTGCAAATGTTAGAGATTTAGAGTAGAATTGGGTAAAGATGTTTTTTAAATGTACTTTTGATCAGTAATATTTGCTAAATAGACAATTAGAAATTACATCAAAACCTTAAGACAAGAGTGTCCAATACGTCGATCACAATCGACCAGTAGATCGTATGGCATTAAAAAAATATTGATATTAGACTATGAGCTAAATGATGTGATTTTGTATGCCTGTGCTGGGATTTGAACCCTGTCTCCTGGATCAAAGTCAGTAGTGTTACCTGGTGAATTGTCCAATGGCAGAGACATGCATCTGTCTTAAAGGAGTGACATTTAGCATTTTTTAAAAATGGAATTATGCATTTTCAAACATTTCCCTGTGATCTACATAAACTGTAAATGCTCTGCTTGGCTCTGAATTCTTCATTAATTCAACTCCACAGGTCCATCTTCAACCCTA
>JAPTMW010000003.1:10570494-10581445 GCA_029822955.1 Ostorhinchus angustatus
CATTTCTAGTCCAAATATCTCATCACACTTAAAATAAGACATAATCACCTAAAGAGTAACTTTTCAGTGAGATAGAACTTATTTTTTGACAATAGATCTTGAAAATCTTATTCAAAAAAATCTTACCAAGATCATTTTCATTTGTTCCATTGGCAGATTTTTTTAGCTGGAATTAAGCAAAAAAAGATCTGGAATTAAGCAAAAAAAAAATCTGCCAATGGAAAAGTGAAAATTATCTTGGTAAGATTTTTTTTAATAAGATTTTCAAGATCTATTGTCTAAAAATAAGTTCTTTATATGTCACTGAAAAGTAACTCTTTAGGTGATTATGTCTTTTTTTAAATGCGATGAGATATTTTGACTAGAAATGAGAAAAATACACTTGGTAAGATTTAGATTTTTGCAGTGAGACTTTACCTTTGACCATTATCTTTCTTGTCTCCTTCCAGAGATCTGGCTGGTGGCTCCAGTTTGTCCTTCAGTCGACTCTTCTATGATGAACACTGGTCCAAACATCGTGTTATTACTTGCCTTGACTGGTCCCCTCAGGTGAGGCCAACTACAACTTTGTATGTGTCACTTTAATTCCAAGCAATGTAGGAAGCTGATTTTTTTTTTCCATTTTACAAAACTGCATCCCTTTGCCAAAACAGAATCAGCCACAGGCATCATGATATCATGGAAGTTGGAGTTCTATGTTTTGAATTTGTGTTAGGGCGTGTGAGGGCGTGTGAAGGAAATCAGAAGTCAAAATATTTCTTTAGTGATGCAACATCTTTTATTTTTGATTAACACCTCTTTTCTCCCCTTCTATCTTGTCGTCAGTATCCTGAGTTGCTTGTGGCCTCTTATAACAATAACGAAGATGCTCCACATGAACCGGATGGTGTTGCCCTGGTGTGGAACATCAAGTTTAAGAAGGCCACACCGGAGTACATCTTTCACTGTCAGGTATTCTGTCCAGCAACTGATTCTTACAAGACCACAAACACAGTATTTCGTATCTGTGGTTCATAACTTTCTGAGTTCAATAAGTTCAAAAATGTACCTGTAGTGAATTTTCATTGCTAGTTATTTCAAAAGACCACGTAGAATCCTAGCGGTTCCATCAGGTAATGTCGTAGCCTGTTGTCAAATATGAGCTAGTACTAAGTCAGTGTTCCGTCAGTCAGACATGGTCAGAGACATGTTGCCTCCTTCACAGGCTGTTCCAGCACCAGTAGTGACACAGAGTTGTTGTATTGTTCGATTACCTGGGCTGTGATGGACTGGTCGCTGAGCCCGTGCAGCACACACCAGTCTAAGAGGACACATTATCACCCAGTGTTGGGTCGCGTCTCTAGGACAATGACGGAGTGCAAAGCTTACAGCTGCACAAATAACATGTGTGAATGCATGCTTTCCACTCAATCTCACTCACTGACTGCTGCTTGTTTACTTGCACTCCATCACCCGGGTACAACGACGGGTCCGTCACTTCTGTCTGGCAATGGCTGCTCCCTATAGGTTTTGCCCCCACGCACAATTCACTTAATAAAATGGTTCAGTGTGGTGCATTTATTACGATTTAAAAAATTTTTTTAAATTAAATTTGTACCTGTAATGCACAAAGCACAATTAATATTGTAATCATGAACAGTACATTTAAAGTTTGGTTTAGTTGACTGACAATGAATGCACAAAGGACAAAATTTAAAGATATACACCTTCCTTATGCAGCTTTCTCCTCTTTGTCCAAATGAAAAGACTAAATAAAAACATGGACCTGATGCAGTTTCAAACTGCTGTGGAAAACAGAAACCGCTCATCCTGGCATCTGTGTAAAACCATAGAGTAAAGCAATGTATAGGCTATGTATATACACTGCTGAAGAAAATAAAGGGAACACTAAAATAACACATCCTAGATCTGAATGAATGAAATATTCTTATTAAATACTTTGTCCTTTACATAGTTGAATGTGACAACAGCATGTGAAATTGATTGTCAATCAGTGTTGCTTCCTAAGTGGACAGTTTAATTTCACAGAAATGTGATTGACTTGGAGTTACATTGTGTTGTTTAAGTGTTCCCTTTATTTTTTTCAGCAGTGTATATGAAACCTCAACAGTGATTTGTGATTACATCTGTCAGTCATATATTTGACCCCCCACCTGTCTGAAAACACCTATGACCGGCCAAAACCTCCTGTCACAGGACAGACTTTTTACAGCCCGGAGTCCACATAATGGGGTGGAATTCATGTTTCTTGTCAGACCACTTGAATTACAATATGCTGAAAGGTAATTGTGGTTTTTATGGCCAAGTGCTGCAAAAAACTCACTCACTTAAATAAAAATAAAGTGTGAAGCAAAGGGAATATTGTTAAAAGATGCCACTTGATGCTCATTGAAACTCATTGATGCAAATGGTGCTAAATAAAGCAGTAGAGGTGGAGAGGAGGGGACCGATTGGGTGTGGGGGTCTCACAGCTCCCAGGAGACCAGCAAGGCTAGATAGAGACGTCTTTAGCAGTAAAATGATGTGGCCTACCACTTCCTAATCCAACGCTGTCACATGTATGCAGGGCCCACACACACTGATGCAGCGTCTAATATCAGCAGCTCTGCCTTTTCAAATTATGAGTCTCCTGCTCAAACATCAGTGTACATCTGCAGCAGCACTAGTGCTAGCACTAGTACACATTCACTTCACCCTCTGAAGGTATGGTTAAATCCCCCACAACACCACGCTCTTACATTCAAGCTTCATTCAAAAAAAGGAATAGATTTTTTTCCCTTTCTTTCACACAAAACCACATATTCCTGCAGACCGCATGCTGCGTGCAAATATTTCGATATGAAGCTCGCCATAGAAGTCTAGCTCCATTAATGGCTTTTTAAAGCACTCCATTCTTTCACTGCACCATAATTTATGCTACTGCTGAAATCCATGTGGTTGTATGGATAGATTACAGCTATACATCTTGTAGCTGTAGAATTCAGTCGTTTTTCCATGTGCTTCTTGAACAAAACGCACACAGTACATCTAACTTTATTAACAGTGCGGTTTTGTAGCATGCTGATCTGCGAATTGTCAATGTTAAACAGTAGACATTTGGGAAAAAGAGTATTTGCGTAAGCAGCTGATAAAATGCTTAGGGGATCAAAAGGGGCTGCAAGTATGTACAAGAAATACAATCACCGTCACCCGTCTACACAGACAAAAAAATGTGGAATTTTCAATCAATAACATAACAATGGCGCTGTCGATGCCATTTGATGTTTTGTTCTTCGACACGTACAAACCACTTACATAAACACAGCTGACTCGTCCACATGCAGAGATTTGTTTTAAGTGAGTGTTTACTGGAAAGATGTGCACTCAACGAAGTGATATCAGATGGAGTAAAGACAGATGAAAGACTGAGAGAAACTCCCCAGTGCGCCCCATTTCCTACCCTCCATGTTAGTCGGTGAGTTAGTGCGGCCTGGGTCTGTGCCACGATATTCCATGAGAGGAGACGGGAGGGAAAAGCGAATGAAAGAGAGAGGAAGGAAAATAGTTAAAAAATAGAGGTTAGATTTCAGAGCAGGGAGAAGTGCTGATTTTAACATGAGAAGGTGAGGTGGAGATAAAATAATAAAAAATGGAAAGAGGTGGCTGAAAGTCATTTTGCATTAGCTTCCTGCTGTTGCTATTAGATTTAAAGGAGAGGAGTTGTTTTTTTGTTTTTTTTTCCTTTCTGTGGCTCCTATAGCAAACAGAGACGCGGCTCTGGAATAAGCCACGGATCAAATGGCTCTTAATGTGCGAGCATGTTCTGCTGTTTAACCCCCCTAAACCACAGGGCTGGGTGCCTCTTCCCCCTCTCTTTCTCTACTTTTTTGACTTTCCTCTGCTTAGCTAAGGGGAAAAGGAGGCAAGGTTACATGCTTTCCCTTTCCCTACAGTTACAGACATTTGCTGTTTACTGTACACATAAGGACACACACATGCACACACACACTGACACTCACTGCTGCTGTTTCTAGACCTCAGGATGTGTTCAGAGACGCCCATTTTTCATCCACATTTAACCATAGGAGTAGCTTTCATCCAGTGGACTGACTAAGATGCTGCATGCACATATATATGGATTGTGCACATCTGTAGGAGCTATGGGGTGTGTATATATCTGGAGGGGTGCAGATACAAAAGAATGACAGTGCTGCATTGGAGGGGTTGGGTTTTGTGGTTGAGGTCTGGTTCAGCGTGGGCTTTATTGTATAAGGCCTGGCTTATAGACGGCTTCATGTTTCAGTCGGGGTTTTGGTCAGGTCAGGCTTCTTTATTTCTCCTTGGGATTATGTGAAGTTCAATGAATTGCATTAGCAGTGCAGAAATTCTCCTGTAAAGTGTTAAAATAGTGGTGAGATGATAAAAATAAAGAGGTGAGATAATTGTAAATATTCTCATTTTTTTCCACCATGTGTTATTATGTTATTTTCTTTTTCAGCTCTATGTTCAGCTATGTTTCCTTTGCTCTGACATTGTTGGGTTTATGTCCTGGAGGAGATGATGTGGTGTAACACAAATGATTAAAAACTGGTTTGAGTTTGGTGGGTGGTGCACAGTGGTAGGGTGGTTAACACTGCCCCCCCACACCCCCACCCCCACCCATAGTAAGATGGTCCTATATTTGACCCCAGTGCTGGCTGAGGCATTTCTATGAGAAATTAGCATGTGTTCCCTGTGTCTGCGTATGTTCTCTGTGGGTACTCTGGCTTCCTCCCACAGTCCAAAACATGCACAGTAATAGGTGATTTGGTCACTGTCTATTGCCTGGGGGTGTAAATGTGAAAGTGAATGGATGTTTGTCTTTGTCAGACCTGAGATGAACTGGCCACACACCAGTGTGTACACTGCCTTTCCCAGTGTCAGCTGGAAGGAGCTCCCTGCCACTATGGGTGTCTTCAGTCTAACATTGTCAGGAACAACAGCATCAAGAAAAAAAACGAAACATTTTGTGCATTTTTCTTAACTTAGTCAGTGCGTCTGACGTTAGGTGCGTGTAATCTGCAGATCATGTACAAACATTTTTGGCAGATAGAGATTTTTTATGGCAATGTGGACCAGTGTTGCAATGTCACACTCCAGTGCAATAGTTGTCGAGGCAGCTCTCAGTTTGACAAATGGTCCCATGTGGACTAAACGGCTGTCACAGAACTCTCCTACTTACACGTTCAATCTTCCTTATCTTTGTCCCACTCTCAAAAGTTTATCTTTCTTTTCTTTCAGCTCAGCATTTCCAGTATATTACTGCACTATGTCTCTGCTTACATCTAGACAGTGAATTCACTGCATAATTAATTAAACTGTATTTCAGTAAGTGTACTGTGCAGTGTGTTGAAATCCCCTTAAGGACCATTGAGTTTCATGACCCCACTTTAGGAACCATTGATCTGCGTTACACTGGAGGAAGCATGTGTGTGTGATCCATCAGTGCGGTGGGTTGTTCTTCAGGGAAAAAGGCTGTTGCTGCTGTGGATTCTGGTACCAGTTGAGCGTGCCTCCCCTCATCACAGCCGTCCCAGCAGTTGGACCCGTCATCGCCCCGACCCAGTTGGGTCCAATCTTGTAACCTCACACCAGCCTCTCAAGTGGGCAAAGTCACACCACATTAAAGGCCCCGTTTGACTTAAAACCTCTACTGAACCCCCCAAACCACACGCCTCCCCGTAACAGCCCCTGCTGCTACTGTCATATCCCATTGGACTCAGTCATATTTTTATTAATATCTCCGTGCCTTGCATCGGTTCATGGGTCTTTGGCACTTCCAGAGAAGGAAAGGAAAGGGGAGCGAGGCCACGAAAGAGAGACGAGGGATGTGCAAAAGAATTGTTCACAGGAGAACTGTGACAGGAGTTTATAGGAAAGGATGAGCTGCGTCTAGTTCAGAGTCTTAGCACAGAACTCTTATAAATACTGAGTAAAGGTTAAAAATGTGTGACTGTATTTGATTTGTGGTAAAGTTAATAGTTTGAGCCTTTACTGGAAGTGTGGAAATGGCAGTAAATTAAATTTAACTTGTTTTATTTAGGTTTTTTTATTAGATTAGTATTACATGGAGACTAAATACTTAAAGCAAACAAACAAACAAAAAGCATTTATAATAGTTAATTTGAAATACTTCAGTCGCTCATGTTGGTTGTTGCAGTTGAAAAGAAAATAACAGTGTTTGCATCTCAGCCCACAGTAAAGAATCCTTATCGCTGCTAATATCAGCATAGATGTGAAGAGAATAGTTTAGTCACAGGCATCATGTTACAACCCAAATCCACCTCTCAAACAACAACCAAGCCACAGTGAAAATATGAGCCAAGCAAACAAACAAGATATGGAAAATAAAGGGAAAGAAGCTCTCTGAGTGAGAGAAAGGCCTGTTTGTGTTCCCAAATCCTCCCTGTGCTTTCTCTCTCTGTCAAACCCTCATTCTTTGCCTGATGAAATGGAGACTCGGCTTGGTATTTCTCTCTCCTTGCCAGAAACCACAGAGTGACAAAATCCGTGGGGTGTCATAAACGAGCGAAGCCAGAGGGAGAAAGGGAGGAGAAAGGTGGTCGGGTTTTTGGAGGAGGAGGAGGAGGGAGGGGTGGAGGAGCAAGGATGCAAGAGAAGACAGTTGGATCCATCTGGTCCTGATAAGGCAGAGTGGAAAACAGATGAGTGTGGTGAGCAAAGAGAGGAGGGGAGGGGAGGGGGATGGAGCGTGGATCTACTTGGGAGGATATACTGTCTGGCCCTGTCAGCCTCCCGCCTCTCCTTTTCTTCTTACCATTGCATTCACGATTTATTTCTGCCTGCAGAGGACAGCTTAGACAACAATCTGTTGCTTCAGGAAGGGAGGGAGGAAGGAGGAATCATTTATCCCAAACAGTTCCTTTACAGGCGACACAGGCAACACATAAGATAGGCTTATTAAAGCAACACCTCGGTAAAAAGGACTTCTGGGTCCTGTTAAATAATCTTACACTTTTTGAAAAATAAATTCAAATCCTCCATTTTAGCCCCTTAAAGCCAGACGCAATATTTTGACATGCTCTGTCCTTCAGGGTCTAATGTGATGGTGTCATAGTTTTTCAAAACAAATGATGAACTCATAGAAAAGGAAAATGCCCATGTTCTCTTCCTCAGGTCAGCAAATATCTTAGACAATGAAAAAATGTTTTCTAAATATGAAAAAAACAAAACAAAAACATGCATTTCCCATAATCAGGGTGTCTGTGGATCCTTATAAAGTCTTACATTTGACCATCCTAAATGAAGACCTTAATTAGCAAAGGTCTTAAAAATTGAAGACACTTTCAATCATAATGCTGTATTTTCTTTGAAAAGTTTTGTAAAGAATTTGTCAAATTTGTAAAATAGTGTTGACCATTTGATCATAATAGAGAAGGGAATGAGTGGAGCCTTCAACAGTCCTTTATGGGTGGAGGGGTCATGAAGAAAGGAAAATAAGACATTAAATGGACTGAAACATGAGTAAGACTGGTTCAAGGTAAGAACTATAAGACCAGTTCTACTGTTGTTTTTTTTACATGTAAGGTCTAAAATTTGATTAAAGATGCCTTGAAAAATGTTTGAAACAGTCATAAACATGACGTTCTCAAACCTGCAGATTCCTTGCACAACGTATTTTTCCTTCCCTTTGTTTATAGTGTAATGAAGATGCATTCCATCAGTCTGTTGTGTCAAAAATGAGGGCATTACTGTACGTAGAATACACTCAGGTCGTGAACAGTTTTCATAGGTTCAGTGTGTGAGAGCACTCCTGCACTTCAATGACTTTTATCTTAGTTTGTTTTGTCTTTTCAGTTAATTGTTTCTTTATAGGAACTAACCCCATTAATAATCTAACAATGATAACGACAGTGTCTTGGTCACTTATTTCTGTTATAACCAGCGTTGTGCAAGTTACTTCCACACTGTAATATATTACAGATTACTTGTTACTGTTATTTAAAAGTAATTTCTTGCCTACAATGTTACTGTCTCAGAATTGTAATGCATTGCATGACGCCTGTATTACTTTTGTTTTACACACAGACTCCAGTCATAAATGCCCCCCCCCAATACAAGATATAGGAGAGCCTTGGGACGCATAAATTTGCGCCTCAAGGTACATGTGGATGGATAGTTCAGTAAGTAACACTACGGTCTACGATGTTCGAATCCCAACAGGAACGCTTGTATTTTTTTCAACATTTTCCATGTTCAAACAGGAGGCGGGGCTGAGGACACCAGTAGATAAATCTATAATTGATAAAAAATTATAACTAGTCATATAAACGTTATCTTACCTTGTCATCGCTGATCATAGAGACCACACTAACTAGCTTCTTAAAGCAGGGTCAGGGTTGGCTGAACACCAACAGGAAATAGAACTTTCCTGATGCATTTTTGATGCTTTAAGGTCTTGCGATCTTACGGTTTTGTTTTATTTATTTATTTATTTTTCATTTGCGCAATTAAATTATGGATGTTAAGTGTGTCATAACATACAGTATAGCAATATTGAACATGTACAGAGTAAAATATTACTAAAAAATTGATTAATAATGCCTTACACTACTGCGTTACAGCAAACTCTATTACTGTTATGCATTAATTTTGAAAGGTGTTCCTCCCAACACCGGTTAAAACAGCCAGTTTCAGCAACAGACTATTGAACTCAAAATAATATTGCAATTTAACTGTGCAGTATAGATCCGTTTATTTGAACCATCGTTTTTATTACTTGATAAACAGTTTTTATATGCATATTCATTTTATTTTGTATTTGTAGTGTCTGTTTTATTTCTTCCTACTGCCTCCTGAGCCGTTGCATTGAAATTTCATTTTGATGTAAATCTAAATTCCAAATAAAATCTAAATGACTAGACTTTGTCTAAATGACAAATAGAGTTCTTCAGCTCTTGCTCCTCGCTGCCATTAGCTGTTAGCAAACCACTAGCTCATGGTTTAACACAGACTCCAACACAAACTTCACCTAAACACATAAGTGTATTTAATTAGTTCATTTAATACTTATGTTCTAACACCACTCACTCGTACTCTACTGAACTAAACTCTTAAGAACTAATCACATCTCCATCCTCTATTTTTATCGGCTAAAATACAAGGGCAACTTTGACAATAAAAAGAAAAGAATTCAAAAAAGAAAGAAAGGAGGCAACAAAGGAGGGAGTGTTCCCTTCTAGTGTTTTTTTTTTTCTCTCTGTCATTCCTTCCAACTTCACTAATCCCTCGCTGGGTGCCATCTTTCATCACAGCGTACCATGTGTGTATTACCCTCTACAGAACACTTCCCATTAATATAATAAGGGCTGCCAGAAGCACTTAGCCTTGTGAGCCCCTGTGAGATATAGTAGATGATACTTTGTGTGTGTGTTTCTCCTTTTATTCATGCACACACTCAAACGCATGCAACAAACCTCGCCCGGGGGAAGAAATTAAAGCCACTGTTCTGACTGCGCGAGTGTCTCCCTGCAAAACTTCCACTATTTATCTCAAGCCCGGTGTCTGAAAGTGACTCCGGCCGCTGCTTTTCCTTCCGGGAGCTGTCAGCCCCCACATCCTCTCCGTTTGGGCCGGCGGGAGGCGGCTTGGCAGGTGTCTGACCCTCTCCGCATGCGAGATGAGAACCATCCACTAGAGCCGCTACGCACGTGGAAATTAAATGTCAGGCTCGGTATCACGTCAGGCCCAATGCGGAGACGCCATCATAGCGGGAGTATTTCTGAACGTGAGAGTTGCTGAGGTGTTATTTAGACAGATGTGGCACTTGTGCGACCGCATGGCAACGCAAAATGAAGAGGAAGAGCAGCCATAAGGTTTTATTCACTGTAGAAATAATAAAAAACACTTAAAACATTTTTACACACTATAGGAATAAAGTCCTGTTAATAGAGAGTAGAGGCAATCTGCATGTCGCTGAAGACAAAACTCTTTAAAAGTCATCCTACCCAGATCCCAGCTCCCCATAATTCAGCTCTAAACTCAGCCATTAATTTCTTACATGACATCCAAATTGAGAATCGTCTTTAATGTGTCAACCAATTCTCCTCCTCCTTAAATCATGCACTTTCTTATAGCGCGGGACAAATTGATCCTATTTCAGCAGCTAATGACACACAGCGTATTTAAATATCATATAACTAAAACACATGTGCCGATGTGACACATGATTAGAAGCATTTACCGAGGGCGGCTTTTATGTGAGGTCCAAGTCGCTGCTGGCAGGCGCCACAAAGTGCACTATCAGGACAAAGTCTGACTAATTTTCGGTAGCTCTTTCACTAAGCTTGACAGTACACGAGGGGAGTGATGGCATAACCTGCGGTTTCTCAAAGAGGGGATTCAGAGTTTAGTCAGGATTTTTCCTCTTAAGATGGGGACACTGATAGGGCTTAGAAGTTAAACTAACATATGGAGCAAATAGAGGGGACTCTTGATTTGATTAAGCTGCTTCTCTTTGTTTTTACTTATGTGGAGTAGAGATGTTTATTTATGGTGATGGAACAGTTGTAATCTTTTCTGTTTGTCTGCGTGGAAGTGTTAATAGTGAGAATAATGAATGTGTAATACTGTATGCTTGAAATTATAGCCCAGGTTGTTTTAATTTGGATAAGATATAAAACACTGAAATCACTAATGGCACTTTTATGGCAGCCTTATGGGTAATATCAGTGCAGGGAAATCAATAAACCTCAATAAATTCAGCAGCGATGGAGGGAAAAGGAGAAGCAGTTAAGGATGAAGAAACATTAGCTATTAAATGTTATTTATGATTCCCTCCTTCTGCTTTCCTGTCTCTTCTAGAGTCTTAACATGGTTTAGAGTTTCCTTTCTTATGACTGTCCTTCCACTGTTCTACCAGTCATATTAAACCAGTGACTGTCCTTCCACTGTTCTACCAGTCATATTAAAC
>JAPTMW010000003.1:10581823-10591943 GCA_029822955.1 Ostorhinchus angustatus
TACCTTACCTTACCTTACCTTACCTTACCTTACCTTACCTTACCTTACCTTACCTTACCTTACCTTACCTTACTTTAATTGATGCCAATCAGCCTCAGCCCTCGCTCTAACTGAGTAAATACATTTTTTGAAGAGTGCTCCCTCGTCGGCTATTTTTACCCCTGAAAGTTCCGTTTATTTTGAGTTCTGACATCTGAAGCGACTCCCGAGCCGTGACTCCTCAGAACACACACACACACACATACACACACACACACACACACACACACACACACACACACAGACACAACACACACACACACATAGAGAGAGAGACACGAAAGAATGAACTTGCTGTGTTTTCTTTGCTTCTGGTTTGTTTTTCAGTCTCCTTTTAAAATGAACTCGGGTTTGGAGTTGGCTGCTCGGCACATGGTGTGGTGGTGAAGAGGGGGAGAGAAGGGACAGCGAGGGAAAAAAATTAAAAGAGGCAAATGTTAGAGTTTAAGCACCAGCTACTATTTAATGTTTTTATTAAATATTATCATAGTATTGAATACTAAATGTTTAATTATGTTATCTGATTTAACTGGGGGGGATAAGTGTAAAATGTATAGCATTTCTGCATTAAAATATCTAGAAGGGACTGTGCCTGTATATGTTTAACTCACTTCAGTGTTTTCAGAAATGATCAAATTCAGAGAAATGTCATTTTATTCCATTTCACTGCCACTTTTATTGAGTCATCTGTCAATGTCGGGTTACCATCATGTTTTATTAGATTTAAATGAGTTAATGAATAAAACACCATTACATTTCATCATCAGTAAATATGTATATAATATTTAAATATGGATCTAAATTTATAGAAATAGCATAATTTTTCTTTCTTTTTATATTTTGTGTTTCACATGTGCATATTTCTGTTTTTCTATTTCCCCTGCACTTCTATATATTTTTTTTAAAGCTAAGTGGTCTGTGTGTGTGTGTGTGTGTGTGTGTGTGTGTGTGTGTGTGTGTGCGTGTGTGTGTGCGTGCGTGCGTGCGTGTGTCTGGGATTCAGACAAAATCCGGAAGGAGCTGACAACTGCAGTTTGGCATACTTTTGTATTTTTTGTCAAAGAACAGACTAGCAGAAATGGCAGATAATGGAGATATTAGTAATGCCACTGAGCAAAAATTCCCTAATTATCTCTCAGGATATAATGATTCAAGAAGTCTGACAGGAAACAAGAATGTTATACCTTTCACTGCACTCTGTTTTTGGGGCTGTCTAAATCTCCCCTGTGATGGGAGGTTTTGGCTCATATATGTGGGTGTTTTCAGACTGGAATGGGCGGGATTGAATATGTGATTGACAGCTGCACTTCCCAATCACTGCTAAGATTCTGTCACACATGTCACTACTGCTCTTCACGGCTTTTCTTTTTCAACTATGGAAACGGTGAAACATTGTCATCTCATCTGTATTTATATGTAGTCTTTTGAATTCAGCCTCAGTGTGTTTTTTCAGTTTCTGATATTTTATGCTCTGATTTCAGCTCCTGGAGGTTTTACACCATAAAAATTCCATCTGTTCTGTAATTATTATTCTATTATAAGTTTACTTATTATTCAATTACTAAATAAACCTTAGACCATAATGTATTATTATACTGTAAATATATCTGCATAAATCTTACATTACTTGAACTGTTGAAAGATCCACACTCTACACTCTTCAACTGATTCAGAGCTGTTGTTCCAACAGTAAAATGTGTGGCGTTGGAGTTTCAGGAACTCTAAAACTGTCAACAGCATTTCTTCCAATATAATATACCGCCGTATTAGGCAATAATCTTTTTGCGAAATGCACCCTGCATGTTGTTTTTAGTTTTACTGTTTCTAATTGTGAAACATTTGCACCAGCTCCTTGTTAAACCGTCTCTTGTCCCTGCCTCGGCTGTAGATGATGTTTCTTAAGCAGATGATGGAGGGTTGGAAGACTCGGCCTGAGCTTTGCACCAGTTGCTCTACTGTAGCACTGCCATGCTTTAACATTTTCTCATAACCTCACAGCACAGATGCTCCAGTGGCCATGGGTCAGGGAAGGCTAGCTGTTGCCCACAGAAGCCCCATATGGGACGAGCACTGAAGAGGAACCAAAACTCAATAAACACAGCATTGGCAGGGAGGGAGTTCAAGGGTGCGCTTGTCATGATGAAGGCTACAGTGAGCGCTTCAGTGGCCGCTGGAGTTTTGATGCTGTAATGTGAAACGGCTGGGGTAAAAGACGACTACAATTCACCTCTTTGTCTGGTCTCCGCCCCAGCGTCACCCCTCTCTCCTCTCCTCGGCGGACCCTCACCGTAGCCCGACTCATCATCTCTCTCTGTCCGTCTCCCCGTGTCTGCCACCCATCTCGACCCCTTGATCAGTCATTCTCACCCACGCTTCGTCTAGCGTTACCAGCAGTTTATCAGTTCCTATCTTTTCTTTTGTTTTTGTTCACTTCTCACTGGGGCTGTTTTATCTGCACATTTTCATCTGACCAGTCTTTACTGCACAGTCTCTTCCATTTTTATCTCACCGACCGATAGAGCTATTGTGTACGCACTGAGTCCGGCACCGTCTACATCATCGTCTATGTTAGCAATTTCTTCAAACATCTTTTCTGACAAACCTACTGCTCGGATTCATTTTACATTTTATACGTCACTTCTGTGTGACAATGTCTACAAAATTTGTTCACAGTTTTGAGATGTTTTGATAAAAAAATTTTTTTTTAAATATTACAATTGTGTCTTTACTTATAATGGTCCATATTTAGATGGCTTATAACATGGAAATGGTTACAGATATCAGTATAGTTACTATTGAACACTGATAGGAAGTCATATATGGGCTTTCATTTGGGTCCATGACCTTTGACCTTGAGTGACCATGAAGAGTCAAACTCAAGGTCACCAATGTCTGCATTTCTACAATCTTCTTCTCTGAAATAATTGGTCAGATTAATTTAAAATTTTATAAGTATCTTCTGAGGGACGTCTACAAAGTTTGTTCACAGTTTTGACAAATTTTGGGCTTTGAATCTTTGACAAATTTTTCAAATATTAAACATCTGCTTTTAGTTATAATGGTCCATATTTTGATGGCTTATAACATCAAAATGGTTACAGATATCGATATAGTTACTATTGAGCACTGGTAAGAAGTCATATATGGACTTTCATTTAATTAGTTGAGTTCTCCTCCAGTGAAAGTACATCCACTTCTATTGGAGGATTGATCTGCATGAAGACCACAGGACTCTAACATAGCACCAGAACCTGACAACCTTGCAAAATCACGTTGTTATTGATTCCTGATAGAACATGTTGCTGAGATACAGGGACATTGGTTCTCTTTTCTCTGATAAAATGCCACATTCAGAAACTTTACCACAAAGGCATTTCACTTAGGAACAGTTTGCATTTTATCCTATCCCTTTATCCTCTTCTTTTTTCCACTCTCCTCAGTCTCCAGTGGTGTCTGTCGGCTTTGCCAGGTTCCATCCTAACTTAGTGGTGGGGGGGACGTACTCCGGGCAGATCGTCCTGTGGGACAACCGCAGTCACCGTCGGACTCCAGTTCAGAGGACTCCCCTGTCTGCAGCAGCTCACACTGTAAGATGAACTTTATAGCAAACGTCAAGTTCAGAACAGCAAACTACGGCTGACCTCACTCTAGTGTTGGTCGTACACATCTCATGTTTCAGTTTTCACAGATTTGTTTAAAAAAAAAAAAGTGATTTTAATGTGGAAATAAGCAGTTGATTAGTTAATCAAGACAAAAATTAATACTTGCCTGCTGCTGTGATGATTGATTAATCATTTAAGTCATTTACCACAAAATTCACTTTCTTCTCGTTTCTTACTGTAAATTAAATATGTTTGTGTTTTTTTTCTTTTGAGCTATTTTAAGATGTTGTCCTGGACTGAGGGAAATGTATTTAAATCATTCTAAGAAAATAATTGACACATAAATCAATAATGAAGATGACTATGAGTTGTAACATTACATGGTTTAAAGTAAAAAAGAGTAGACAGGTTTACTTTACTTTTCTATATAAAAAAAAGCGATTTAATTGGAGCATTTAATTTTTCACCTGATGACATGACGCATGTTTTCAAGATAAAGGAATGTACTAGCTTTAATATGACACCACACACTCACACACACACGCACACACACACACACAACTGAGTGGTGTGGCCAAATTCTGAGAGGACAGTTCAGACCAGACACTCCACTGAAGTCACTGAGCCTCAGCAAATGACTGACCAGTATAAACACCAGCAGATAATTTACAGTGCATCTAAAGAAGGCATGTCTACACACACACGCACACACACGCACACACACACACACACACACACACACACACACACACACGGCTGCATCATGCCGTCCATGCTGTAGGTTTAAACTCCAATAATGAGGCCGTCTCTCTGGTCGTCTCCAGTCAGGGAGTCCAGCCCTCTAACATGCTGCTGATTGCTGAATGGGGTCTTTGTTTGGCCCAGTACGCAAATCAATTACTCCCCAGTAATGACATAATGGTTTCACACACTCCCGTGGATTTGCTCAGCAGTGCATATCCCAAACGTTGAGTCATTAAAGACGACTACACACCGGTGTGTAAGCTGGCTGCACATTTTGGCATCTAGTGATGTCATGTGTGCAGAGAACAGTACTTTAGAACTGGAGAATAAATACTAATAATCAGTTTTCTTCTACACTTTGGGGCCTTGATCTCATCTTTTTGCATGTACGTGTATCTCCTCGTCTGTCTGTTTAGCATCCCGTCTACTGTGTTAACGTGGTTGGCACCCAGAATGCCAACAACCTGATAACTGTGTCGACAGACGGCAGGATGTGCTCCTGGAGTCTGGATATGCTCTCACAGCCGCAGGTACACAACACACTCCTCACTCTTCACACATTATGAGCCATGTACTTTCTGTAACAGTTTCTGGGGTGCGTGCGCCTCTTTGTCATACACTATATGGACAAAAGTATGTGGACACGTTGAATTCAGGTGTTTCTTTTCTAACAGGGGTCTGGGATACAAAACAATAATAATATATTTTTATATTGGGATGAATATCATTGCATTGGTTAATTTGGTTTAAATTGTTATCTTTGCTTCCAAAATACCTCAGATATGATTTTCACTTAATTTCTCTCAACATTGATTTTTTTTTTTATTCATGACTATGATTTTAAATGTTCTACCTCTAAATTTCTATAATATTTTTCATGCTCTGACTGTAAATAATAATTTTCTACCACTACTAACTGTCTACTTTCTTCACATCTCACTGAGGAAGAAAAATCTCCCACTAAACTTGAAAAGGAAATGATTATGAACTATATAGACAAAAATATGGGGACACATCATGGCTACAGCTGTAAGATGTCCTTGCTCATACTAATATGAGATATAAACATCAATATTAATAATCAATATGATATTCATCACATTATAAAACTTTATTATGACATCGGTTATTGTTCTGTATCCTAGACCCCTTTTAGAAAATAAATCCATGAATCCATGAAAAAAATCCATGAATCCACCTGAGTACTTTTGTCTATATAGTATATGACTAACAGGCGCATGTACACACCCAGAAACTGTTTTGCTATGAGGCTAACGATATGAGAGCACATACCGATAATTATGTTTGTGTATATATGTGTAGGAGACGATGGAACTTGTATACAACAAATCTAAACCAGTGGCTGTGACGGGCATGGCCTTCCCCACAGGAGATGTCAACAACTACGTGGTGGGGAGTGAGGAGGGAACAGTGTACACTGCATCCAGACATGGAAGGTGAGGACACAAAGTCTCTTGTCTTACTCTATTTCTGAGGACACTTATAATATAGATCCATCCATTTTCTAAACTTAATCCTCATGAGGGTTGTGGGGGTGTCAGAGCCTATCCTGGCTATCTACGAGTGAAGGCGGGGTACAGCCTGGACATGTCACCAGCTCACTCATAGTCTATTGCCATGTAATTCTCAAGTGAAACGAACTTCTGAAATATCACCAGAAAGGAAGAGTGGTCCTCCTGAGGGGTGTCAAACATACCGCAGAGTGCAAAATTTACACTGAAAACATTAACTTTACTTTAACAGTAACTTTGACACCATTGATTGAATGGTGTCAAAGTCATTTTCACTGAATTTGATCACAAGTGGGTCAGACCAGTAAAATAATAACAGAATAAGCTATAACAGGGTTTATGTGGGTCATTAAAAAGCGTTAAAAGTCATTAAATAGATTTTGTGAAAATTAAGGCCTTAAATGGCATAAAAAAGCATTATATTCTATGTCCAGAGGCATTAAAAAATTAAATACACTTAATGGAAAAAAAACATTGTTATTCACGATTTATTTGATCATATATCATTTTGATCGGAAGTATAGTGTGATGATTGACAGGCAGAGCCCTTTAATTGGCTATTGTTTATGGCCGATACACAAAGTCACAACACCGGATGCTTGAATGCAACGTGCTGTGAGCGTGCTCATGCTGTGGCGAAAGAGCGGAGAGAATTATAGCAAATGTCGGAAAAATCTGAAAATGCATGTTTCAGCAGAAGTGATTGAAGGAGGAACTATTCAGAACCTGGTTAAAGCCTGTGGATGGTAAACTGTCATAAAACTGTATCTGCAGTTGGACATGGGCTTTAAATTTGTAAAAGTGGCATTAAAAAGGGCATTAGAAAGAATTAAATTAGATTTGCTGGTACCTGCAGAAACCCTGTATAAATAATGTCAACTCCAATTCTGAACTACAAAATGTTACCAATATTCTGCCTCTTCTTAAATGTTTTGTGCCTTTATAGATCCATTGTCATCTGCAAGTTGTCATGCACATATATAAATGATAAGTTGGGGCATAATATTGTTAAAATTGCACTTATTTTTCAGGTTGTTCAGGTTTTTCAGTATTTTTTGTGAAAGAAATATTTGTAAATATAGACATTTTAACATTTTTATTATTTCACTTTACTTTTTTTGCACTAATACAAAGAGAAAAAATTGGGATTGTCAATATTAATAGGGTATTTGTCCATTAGTTTACTGGTCTGGCCCACTTGAGGTCATATTAGTCTGTATGTGGCCCCTGAACTAAAATGAGTTTGACACCCCTTTTGTTGAGGATATAGCAGATCAGAAAATGAATGAATGAATAAGAAATTAGGTGAATTGGGTGTGTTTTGTTTAAAGCAAATAATCTAGGCAGTACAGTGTCATCAGTAGATATTATAGGCTCTGGTATATATACACGTGTTGTGGTAGAAGAGAAAAAGAAATAAAGGCTCTGAATCAGGTGAGTTCTTTATGTATAATATGCTCATCAGTCCACATGTGCCTCTTGTACTGTAACTATCAGCCATGGTTTTGAGCTAGATTAGTAATAAAAAGTGAAACAGTCTTTTATTCAGCATTTTCATGATGGACAAAAAATATATTCTTGCCAAATCATCAAACTACTTGTCAAAGATTCAGATTCAGATGATCTTGTGTGTCCTCAAGGGAAAAAAACAAATATTAAAACAGGTCATCAGTGATTTATTTACTGAATAAGCTGCCTGTCTTCAGTCTGACTTTGACTAAGTCTGATCGCAGTGGGGATGCAAGATATTCTGCAATGAATACATCAACTTCACTATTTTAGCCCTCCTTCACATTTTGTTGTGTTTGTTAATTTACTGTTTTTTGTGCATAAAAAGAGACTTATTCTGTTTTGGGTCTTTGTCAAATTCACAAATTCCAGCTCTCAGCAATTTCTATTTCCTATCAGTCATTTTCCTGCACCTGAATGTGTATCATTTGTAACTGCAGGTGCAGCATTACACAGATGTGGTGGGGCTGTATTTTTTATTTTTTTTTTAGCAAATAGATATATTATTCTACTGGAATAGAAAAGAGGCTTTAACATTTTTGTATCAGGTGCCAGTAGGTTTACTACACTCACCCATTATTCCTCAAGATCTCAAACAAATGTAGGTATGAAGGTAACAAGGTAATGTGTAATTCTACTGTTACACTTTTCTGTACTTTAAGAAGTGTTTTTTTTTTTTTTTTTAATAACAGTATTGGGTACCGTACTACATAATTGTCATTTCCTTCAACCGTATTATTATTAAAACTCTTCACATGACATGTTGCTTGAAAGCATGTCAGTTAAAGCCTGGCTAAAATAACCAGGATGGTAAAAAAAAAACAAAAAAAACAAAAAAACACGTCCAGTCAACTACAGTTGTAGATGTCGTCCCTTCCTTCTACAGTAAAGCCGGTATCTGTGAGATGTTCGAGGGTCACCAGGGGCCGGTAACAGGCATCAGCTGTCACAGCGCAGTTGGAACTGTCGACTTCTCCCACCTCTTCATCACATCCTCCTTCGACTGGACCGTCAAACTCTGGAGCACCAAGGTACAGAGTGTGTGTGTGTGTGTGTGTGTGTGTGTGTGGGGCCAGAGAGAGGAAGTGTGGGGGGTTGATTGTGAGCTTAGGGCTGTAGGAAGAAAGAGAACGAACTACTGAATGAGGTGGAAAGTTGAGTAGTATAGGTGAGAAAACTTAAAAAAACACCTTCTTTTCCTTAGTACATCAGTGGGATGAGGTCTGGTGCTGGGTGGACGAGTGGGCGTAGTGAGACTATTCACACTGATTGAGATGAGGCTGCACTCGTAGAAAACAAGCTGAACTCTGATTTATTGAAATTTTCTGCCGCAGGTTGCAAAGCAATTCACACCAGATTGTAAAACAAAACAGTAGTCTAAGATACTTAAACTTCTATTAACAGTAATTTTACAACTATTCACAAATCAGCTCTATATTTAGACGCAATATGACGGATTTATAGTGTTTTTGTTTGATAATCTTTATTTAAGATGGTTAGATTGACCCGACTAAACCCTGATAAATAAGGTCCAAGGACAGTAAAGGTGCTTCCATGAGGGTTTGTCCTTGAGATTTAACACTGAGCTAAACAATGCACAGTAAAGCAGTACTGTGTTCAGGGTAGAAATGTACCCGATTACCTTTCAAGACAAAGAATAGTAAGTTACTTCGGTATGATGAGGATGTGGAAGCTTCTTGTTCATGGCAACTTTGAAATGGTTTAAGCCAGGGGTGTCAGACTTATTTTAGTTCAGGGGCCACATGCAGCCCGAAAACTCCCAGTTGTTCTGTGTTTTAGTGCAGTACAGTAAAATTTACAGAACAGACTTGATTTGATCTCACTGGCAATACTTTTTCGTTGTAACATTCTTATTTAATTTCTGACTGGTTATCGATGATCATTTCTATGACAGCGGAGATAGATGCAGGGACATTTGGAAGAAACCGGTGCATAAACAATATCAATATCAATATCCTCCTGGTGGCCTGGAAGAAGGCCATAACTAAGAAGTGGCTTAAGACTGAAGCTCCGTCTTACAAACAATTGCTTTCAGTCATAGATGATGTACTTGTCATGGAACATCTTATATATAAAACGCTTTTCTCTATCATTTTACTCACGGCTCGGTCGTAAATACAGGTCTGACATTTGTAACGAACAAAGACGTAAACCATTGCTTCTTAAATGTGCTTCTATGGTGATTTAATTCTGTATACACCTTGGCCCCGACTGACGTTCTTCTACACAGGAACCAAGATGGCGGCTCCATTGACGCATTCGTTCCTATAGACTGCCGTTACCAATGCGACATCTACTGTATATATCTATGTACTATGTATATCTATACCAATTAGCTGGCTAGCTCACACACCATGTAACACAACAGGGAAAAGGAATGTGATGTCATCAGCAGTGAGTGTGCTGCATGTCCCACACACTGAACACCTTTTACTAAGACTTAACAACACTATGGCCATAATGGCACCTGGAAAATATTTGTTATATTCAGAACGGGAGTCAACAGAAAGAGGATGCTTTATGGGTCAGCATCTAACACCCATCTGTGTTAATGGGCTCAGTTTTAACCTAAAGTGAGTTCTATACATTTTTGAATAATATTTCATTTAATTCTAATACTAATTCTAGATTTATGTAAAGATTTATATAAATATCAAATGTCTTACTTTTCCT
>JAPTMW010000003.1:10652502-10665544 GCA_029822955.1 Ostorhinchus angustatus
AATACTTTGCTTTAGTGATCAGCATCAAAAGCGAGTTGAGTGAAAGACCTTCTTTCATTTGCTCAAGCTGCCGGCCTTGGTGGAATCATTCTGCGTGTGCGTGTGGATGTGTGTGTCTGTGTGCATGCGTGCATACATGCATTGGGGGTAGACTGTGACAGCTCAGTGATCAAAACCTATGATGGGAGGGGGCAGGTAAAAAGACTTGGGGGTGGTGGGAGTCTCAGGTAGCAGCTGCTGTCAATCTTCATGTCCATCCAGTGTGTGTGTGTGTGTGTGTGTGTGTGTGTGTGTGTGTGTGTGTGTGTGTGTGAGTCTCTCTGCACCTGTATGCTCTTCTGTTTGTCATACATGAACACACATCAGCAAGCATGTACAGTATGCAGATTTGCGCTTTCAAGTGCGATCGCTCCAACAACAAACAGCGGACTCCTGGACTCAAAACAAGTCCGTGTCTGTCTGCCCGACTGTCAGAGGAGCAGCACTCAGAAAACAGGTAAACATAGTTAAAAGATGTATGCTGCCTCAGTAATGTATACACTGCCAGTCTTCTGTACGCCATCAGTACAGCACAGTGCACTTTGAGGAGCCAACGGGATGAAGAAGGAGATGGAAGAACCATGTTTAAGTCTTTATGGAAAGAGAGTGAGCTGAGACTAAAAAATATCGCACAAAAAAAAAATAAAAACAAGATTGCACTGGACTGGATTGGAAAAATATTGTACATTTTATAGAGTCTGTAGGTGCTTATGAAGAGAAGTGACAAGTACAAACATGGACTTGAGACTTACACATCCACCAGCCAGGATTTCAGCTGCCAGGGGAACTGTGCCATCTTTCTGTCTGGTCTTTCCTCGCACAAAGTCATTCACCTGGAAACACAAAGGTTAAAACGTCATGCCTTAGAACATTTAAAGTTTTCAAAGTAGGACAGGATATTAACATAAAGGCACACATTACGTTACGCAGGACCTGAAATGCAGATGTAATGAAACGTAGAAAATTATATTAAAATACATTTTTAATGCACAGGAAGTTTTTCCTGCAGCTGTGGGTCTGTTAATGACAAGAATAACTTGAAGAGGCCAAGGAGTAGGGATGGATCATGGGAGATGTGGTTTTCACTGCCAACCTAGATTTATCGTCTTGCCTGTGTTTGTGTAATTCTGTAAAGATTCTGCATAAATATACTGCTTAATGTCAATGTAAACATACACAGTAGATAGCTTAATATGCAGTCAATGTTTTTTCACATTATATCACAAAGAAAACATAATGTAATATTTAAATGTAATTTGCGCTGCTTGGGGTGTGTCAATCGAACACAGTAATAAAAGACCAGTGGCAGATGTTGCGAAGATTGTGGGAGTTGATGTATCTGAAGCAACTCAGGCAAAAATCATCCTCTTAGGTGAGGTGATATTAAAGTTTTACTGAAAGCACACTGAGTGATTTATATGATGTATATTATTTGGGACTGTTTCATTTGAGTGAAACACTGCTGTAGTACTGTTATCATTGACATAGAATTACTGAGTCTCACACATTTTATCTTCTGTTTGGAATGCATACGATAGGATGCCAACCAGAGGAAATGGGCTGTTACACTGAATAAAATTACAGATTGAACAGAGGAATGTTGTTGAAAACATCTGATTTAACTTAGGTAAACAAGTTAATAAAGTAAAATAGTTAATAATAATGATTTTTAGACATTTTAATACAGAACTATTAAATATACTATTTTTGATACTGAGAATGTTTTAGATCTGATTAGATTAGATTGAATTTGCTGTTATACTGTAATCCAAAGTGCAAAGTATAGTGCAAATAAAGAATAAGTAATTAGTATAATGGTAAAAAGTGCTAAGCATTAAATGCAGATTTATATAAAGATAAAAATGAATACATGTGTGTATGGGTATAATTAGAGGTATGTATTATACATAGATTCTTTTTAACTCACATCCATACACATACTGTACACCTACATGCAGTATATACAGATTGCATATATACTGTATGTACCTTGTCAGAACGTATAACACAGCAGGGAATCTTTCCTCACAGAACAATTAGTTTAATTCATGACTGAACAATAGAAAATCTTTGTGATAGTGTGCATTAGTCTGTGCCAGTGTGCAAGTGCATGTGCACAGAGACTTACTGTGAGCTTTATGGCTTTCTCGGGTGCCACACCCAGTAGCTGTGGTACCAGACCTATCATTAGGAAACGACGAGATGATTAGAAAAAAAAGAGGGCTGCAATACCCCCACTTCCCAACACACATACATACATTCAGCATACATACACCACTTCCACACACTACACATGATGTGTGGTTTCCCGCTGCATGCGTCTGACCCGGCAGGATCCCCCAGACGCTAATGAAATCTATTGATGTGGAGTGTGGGGACATCAGAGTCGCAACAAGAGAGAGAAAGAGAGAGAGAGGAAGAAGGGGTAAAGAGAGGATGAAGAGAGAAGAGACTGCCTCCCAGAATAGGAAAAAAGGGCAGAGTATAAAACAAACCAACCAAAAGTTTACACAGACCTCAATTACAACCCAGAGCGGGATAAAAATAAACAAAATAATCTCAACAGAGCACAATGAAACTTGGCCCCCTACCCCACCCTGCGGCAATGAGCACTAACACGCACACAAATGCGCATTTCCTTGAAGTAACAAAAAGTAAATAAAATAAATAATTTGTGTGCAGTGGACCACACACACATAATCATATACCCAATTTGAAAGTTGGTGAAAGGTCCTAAAGCGCTCTCTTCCTGAGGTTTTCAGTGAATACACATTTAACTTATATTACATAACTACAGTTAGGCTGACAGGATACCTGTCTGGCCATCTATCTGGAGCCAGACCTGTCTGTCTGTGTCTGTGAAATCATTCCACTCCTGATGTCCTTTGTGTTTCCCACTGAAATTCAAGCATTCGAGTGACCTCTTGGGAGCCCAGCGCTGTCAATCAAAATCAAGGCATTTTAAAAGGGCCTTGCCACCATTCCAGGGGACCTCTTTTTTCAATTCTCCAACGACACAAATGCCAGCCCAACAATACAGACCTAGACACTCTAACCCCCATTTCTGAAGACAGGGCAGGTAGTCATTAGGGATGTCGTGCGCCGACCAGTATGCCCAAATACTCAACTCCGTGTCCGTGTGTATGCATGCTTACATTCTTGTGTGTCTGCTCAGTGTCTGTGTATGTGTTTAGATGTGTGCGTTAGTCCAGACGTGCGACATCACCACACCGTGACACAGGCCTAAAGGTATGTGGCCTTGCATGTGACGTTCATTGTCCTGCTCTGAAAGTCCCCAGCCAGCTAGCAATCACTTCAAAGAAGACAGGTCAACAGAGAGGTGAACCCACACCGCCCTCCTGCCCACCCTACACTTTTCTTCTCCTCTTGTCTCCTCTCTCTTCCCTTCTATTTCATTGTTCCTTTTCCCGCTTCTTCTGTCCTCTCTGTCATCTCAAAAACTGTTTAGTGCACTTGTCTGCTTCTCAGCATTTCCTGTAACATATCATGTTCATACAGATTTTATGACAGATATTGGATTTATTTTCATTTGTGCTTAAATTAGTAAAATACATGTTTAGTTCATTTACATTTAACCACAATACTCACCAAGATATCCTAAAATTCTCCATTACAGGTAAGTGCATAATGACTTAAGCTATAATGGTAAATTCAGAAATGAAAACTATACACTTGCATTAGAGAAAATAAGAGGCTTCAAAAAAAAAAGGTAACTTACAAACTTATGAATTTAACTAATATAAACTGAAATAATAAAAATGACCATAGTTTTCATAATTTTCCATTTAAATGATCCAAAATGTGACTACATCTACATTTCATTTACGTTTGTTGCTACATCCTGTTGAATTTCACATTAAGGTGGTTGTTCATCTGTCCTGACTAAGTATATTTTTTTAAAGGTATAATGTTTTGTTGAGACCTTTCGGAGACTATGACAAATATCCCATTTTTGAAACAAAACTGAGCATAAAAATTAAACTGGCAAACTAAAGTAAACCTGAATGGCAAAATGAAAACAAAACTATTATAAACTTGCTACTGACCTCTGTAAAGGCCAAAGAAGCCCTCGTAGCGCACCACTTTCTTGAAGCAGTCAAAGCTGTTCTTGTACATGAGCTCTTCCACCAGGGACCCACTGCTCCTTTGGTTCTGCATCCGTGTCTTCACCAAATCAATGGGGTACACCGCTGTGGCACCCACGGCTGTACACAAGAAAAACACATGTGCTCAAAGGTAATGAAGAAATTATTTGTTCAATTTCACACGTATTTTTATTTGAGTAATTTAGTGTTGTCACTACAAACAGGTGTTTTTTTTGTAATAAGCATGATTTGACCCCTTAAGAAAAAGAAAGGAGGTGGAAGAGGAAGTCTGTGACGGCAATGTAAAGAAAGATGGTGAAGTGTTTAGTGTTCCAGTGTCTTTTGGCCCGTCAGACGGACACAAACAAAAAGAACCGACCCAAGGCGACAGGCTTAATTAGAGAGAAACCGAGAGAGAAGAAGAGATGGCAAGGCCGCTAGACCCATACCTCCTTATTAAGCTGTCTCCCTTGGGATAGAAGGAGGAGGAGAAGGAAGGAATGAAGGAAGGGAGGAGGAGAAGGAGGAGCAGGAAAAACAGTGGGGAGTCTGGAGCCAAACACAAGATTGAGGCACCACCCTTCACCCCCCACCCTGCCTTCATCCTCCCACTTCTGATCACTCACACAGGTACAATAGGACCCACACAAGAGGGTTTGTACAAGGCACGCAGAGGCCAGACACAGGACAGAGCAAGACAGGGAGATAGACAAACACAGACTGAGAGAAAATATGAAAAATAGGAGCAATTCTCTTCAACCACAGAAGCGGTCATTGCTCTCGTAGGCAAAGGAAAAGGCAATAGAGGGGCTATTGTCCTGTCTCTCTCACCCCTTTCTTATGAGGACAGCAGAGGGCGGGGGGAGCGCAGGTAGTTGGGTGGTGGGTGGTGGGGTGAAGGTATGCAGGGAGCCAATGGGGTGTGACTCTTACCCCCTGCCACTGAGCCAAGGGCGAACCTGTAGACCGACTCTGCCACCTGGATCAGGACGGGGCGGGAGCCACCACTGCCCAACTGCTGCTCAGAGACACAGAGACAAGAAGAAATGAACTGCTGAACATGAACAAAATCAGTCAAACATGACACGACAGTCAACAAGCTGTTTTACACATGAATTTATGCAGCAAACAAACTTGGACAAATAGTACATATCTATATGTTTAAAACATTGAACGCAATACCTGATTCCAAATATGTATATTGTTAGCCTCATAGCATAATTGTTTAAGTCATATTTTTGGCCAAAATGTGATATCTGCATAGAATGACAGAGCAGTGTTAGGAGAATAAAGTTATGCTGATTTCACAATTTTCCCAGAAATTTGACTAAGGCAATTATGCTATGACGCTAACAATATACTACTTTATATGTGATTAAATGGATTAAATGTATAAAATTAAAATGTTCCAACGGAGTATCAATGGGGTACTAACTAAAAGTTAATTATTACAGTTTGTACAGACACTGTAATGTCATAAAACACAGTTGCCTTTATATGTGGTTGGTACATTTTCATAGTATGTCACAATAAAAATGTAATATCTAAATTCGCAGTATGGAATTTCTGCCACTAAATACAGGAATAAGGAGATGGTGTGGTGAGGTAACATGGTGCCATTGGAGTTTTTATCCTCACTGCTGATGGAAACACATGTGACGTGACTGAGGCAGATGAAGTAATGTATTGAAGTTTTATGCACATTACATTTAGTACATTTAGTGATGTATATTTTCAGGTTATGTCATTTGAATCAAATGAAATAGCCACAAGTAGCATTAAATGACATATGACCAAATGAAATGGACTGTTACATTGCATAAAGTTGTGGATTTGAACAAAGCTGAAAATATTTGATTTAATGTAAGTACAAAAGCCAAATATATGACATAACCCTAGTTACTTTAGCAGAAATCACACATATTATACCTTTGAAGATAAACAAAAAAAAAAAAAAAGATTCATAGGAATCCAATGTTAGCAATAGCTACACCCTTGTGTTCATTATACTAAGGAGAAGAAAGCGTTAGTCTGCAGCATTAACCACACCCTCCACCTGAGGTACCTGGTGCCATATCTGGTCTGCCCATGCCTGGCCTCTTGACCCTGGGGAGAGGGGGGTGGACGGTGATAAGTATGCATGTGTGTATGTTTGCCTATGCATGTGGGGGGAGTCACTACAACAGGTCCACCTGCTAGAGTAAACTCCCAACTCCAAACTCCCTTCCACAATTCATGCTGAGTAGTTTCCTTGCTTCTGCTTAAATGTCCCCTCCTCAAAATATCCACTCCCATCATCATCCTCCTCCTCCTCAACTCTGTCTGTTTGGGAGAGGATAAAGCTTACATAACTGTCAGGTTTGAGGGAGAGAGAGAGGTAACGAAATCCCAGTGTAGAAAAAAAGAGAGGAGACAAACTGACAAAACATGTCGAAAAATAAGACGGAGTAAGAGAGAAGCAGATCAAGAAAGGAAATGGAGAGAACAAGTAAAAGATGAGGGGAGAGAGCTCCAGCTAGCTGGCGGCCAGCCCCAGAGGCCAAACCACAAGGGCCTAAAGTGGCTCATTGTGGTGGGACTGGCGTCTGTGTAGTGCTGGGCCCCTTTGCTTGCTCCCCTTTGGCCCCAGCCTGCTCCAATATGGCCTGGCCAAGCCTTCACTGCAGCGCTGGAACCCACCAGGCAACACAACTCTGACCAACAAGAAAGAAAACAGTCCACTGCTCATCTGTCTGTCCATGAGCACACTATACTTCTCTTTGTTACAAATTGTTCCTGCCTGCTGCTGCAAAGCCTCGTGTTACATTTTACTTGAAACTACCAGAATTTTAAGGTTCATTAAGTCTTGAGGATGCCTCTGCTTGTCTCTATCTCTGTGGATCTGTGGTTTGTGTGTACGCTTTTTTAAGGCATCAACCGCATGTCAAGGAGAGGTCTAGTGGTGTTTTCTCTTAGGATTGTCTCTTTAAGTCTGTGATGAGAAATTACTCGGTCTGAACCTTGGAAAGAACTGAGCAATGCTGACAAAAACTAGCCGACAGACAGTTTGAGAGCAAAATTTCCACTTTATAACCGACAAATCTTGTTTTGATCTGTGCTTTTTGCATTTATTTTTCACCTCCACTCTACAACAATGTCTCTTTGAATTAAAAGGGAAATTTGTGCCAAAATCACAAATCAAACTGCTGTTGAGGTTTTGGGGGATTAATTACCTGTGAACAGGAGATATCATTATACTTAATTAAACATCTTAGTCATCCGCACGGTGACATGTAGCCCGAGAGAATGTACTGTGATGAAAAAGAGGTGCCAGTGTGGAAGAGGAAACCAAACACATCAACAAGTCTTCATATTCTGTACCTGTCTCTGGACTTCAGCCAAGTTGTAGGGCAGGGCGCCTTCCTCCAGCGGGGCGATCTTCTCAATGTCCATTAAACCAACACGTCTGTCGGAGAGAAAGAAAAGAGAGAGTGAGAGGTTTCAAGTAACTTTCAACTGTTGCAAAAACTCTCAGAGGATTATAATATTTCATCCATGCATTACCAAGTCCGTGACCTTTGCGAGCGTAATCTGTCAGTCTGAAGTTACTCAAAGTTTATAGAAACGTTGCCATCGTTCCATGTGAAAATATTGTGGCATTCAAAAATCCAGACCTGTGCTTGGCATGATTGAGTATGACAGCTGATCTAAAGGAACTGAAAACTCCCAGCCCTTTATCCCTTCATCCAAGTATAACAAAGATATTTAACCTTTGGATGCAAACTTCTACTTTTCTGGATCTTTCCACTGCATCGTTGTGACGGTCCCAGATTTCCCAGGCTGAGGGAATAGGGAATGTTATACACCCCCTCCACCCCTATCCTCTAAATATTGGGGCTATTATCTCTCGCATCTCCAATCAAGTGGAGGAGAGAGGGCTATTAAAGTATCCCATTGCCCAAAAATAATAATCAGGTGGTGTCTCAGGCCGGGGTTAGAAATTATGAGTGCACTAGTCGGGCTGTGAGGCAGACGCAAAAGGAAGTGAGGGAATGTGAGACACATACAGTTGTTTTGTGCCACGGATCATAGGCACTGGAATTGCCTCTTTTTTTTAATAAATGTGAGTTTGGATTGGTTTTGGACTGAAAGATGATTCTCTGGCGCTGATATATTCATGTCTGACTCTTTTGATCCATTGCAGAGTGGTTTGAGAAGAAGGAAAATACTGGTCTCTGAGGTGCAGACCCTGAGGCTAAAGGTGCGCTCCTGGGGGCAAGTTCAGGATAGACTTACTTTCCAAAACTCCCAGACTACCAAGGGAAAGAAGTGAAATGACTGAAATATGAATTCAATTATGTATGTATGTTAATGCTTTTCTTCTGCTATAATGTAACACAGCACCAGTGTTTGCCTGTTCTCAGTGACATCTACTGTACTTCTATTCAGCCATCAAACCAAACTTCACTAATGATTATTTTATTAAACCACATGATCATCCCTGCACTACATTAAACATATAATCAGAATCAGAAAACTTTATTGATCCCAGACGGAAATTATTGTGTGTTACAGTTGCTCTTTCCAAGTATAATAAAAAGTAGCAGGAAAGAAATTATCAATATAACAAAAAAGAAAAACTATATATACAGTAGTGGAAAAAAGTTTTCAGACACCCTCAACATTTTACGCAATCTCAAACATTATCATGAAATATTTGCAGAAAAATCTTTTTTGTGTTTCAAAAGGTGTGGATGCATCAGACAGACACAAATGAATGCAAATGATTTTTTTTTTTTTGTTAACAAGAAAAAAATAACATAACAAAAAAATTCTTGACAGTTCCAGCATGTCACGCCCTGGATGAGTTTCAAAGGGCATTATCTTACTGAAATGTCCAAACAGAACAGTGTATAGAGGGGAGCATGTGGGTTTGGAGAATGGAACACTTAAGGGTGATTCTTAATACGACACATCACAATTACATGGGGTGTCCAAATTTTTTTTCCACCATTGTACTTATATAAAGCTCTAAATATACAAACATATATATAGCTCTGAATATATATATATATACATAAAATATATATATTAAAACACTCTATTAAGACACACATATCAAACCATACTATCCGCACAGTGTCAGATTAGGAAAAATAGCACGAAATCAACACTGTGTTTTTTTTTTTTTTTTGTCTATATGTGAGTGGGGGGGCTTTGTCTTACTGTCTTACCCACGGGGCTCTGACAGGTCCGCCAGCTGAAAGAGGATGTTGACCTCCATGGGTGTCACTTGACCAAACCTCTGAGCTGCTACGATGAACTCCTCTAAACAAAAAGATGGACATAATTTTTTTTAATATTATTATTTGAAATGTCCAGGAAAGATAAGATAGATGACATTTATAACATATCATTTAAAACAGGCAAATACAATATCCCGCTAAGAGCACGATAACATATAAAACAGCTGCGAAAAGAATACTGAAGGAAAATTTCCAAAAAGGGACAATAACCCACAGCGTATTGTACTGTATCGTGCTGTAATATTCAAATCTACTAGAGATGAAATTCAGTAAAAAAACACCAGAACATGAAAATTCGCACCTTTATACCATAGCGCTCTAATGTTTGTCTGAATGAAACAGCTAAATACGGAGACAAATGATCTGAGACAGTTTCATGCCATCATAAAAAAAGTGAAAGTTAGAAGACCTGCCATGTTGCCAGTAGTAGAGTAATGACTGACAGAATCTTAACAGTGTAATTACAGCTGTCGATCATATATTTAATCCTCATCTACCTCTATAAAAACAATTATTATTGTCCAAACCTTCATATGGGTTACATTACCGCTTGTAAACATGGTCAAGACAAGGTATAAAAGTCTTGTTTCCTCTCAGACCACTTGAATTACAATGTTCAAAGATAAGCATGGAATTTTTGCCCAATTACATAAAAAGCTATCATGCACTGAAGCGTTCAGTAAGATGCTACACTAAACATAAAGGTTGGACACAATGCAAAAAAAAAACATATAATTATTTTGACCGATACTGTGATTTTAGTGGGAATGGTAACTTCTTTCATTTAATACTTGCTACACCAAACAAGCATATTCTATTACATCTGGAGAGAATGCTTTAAAGGGTTTCATTTATAATGGCATGTAGTGGAAAATTTTACCTTTATCTAAAAATGTCTGCTTCAATTGTCAAATAATGAAAATATCTTCGCAACCCATTTATTTTCTATTGCACAGCGACGGGCAAAATAAGCAGATGTAATAAGCAGATACCTTAAGTCTGTATACCTTTTTCTTCACGCACATCATCTTGGACTACCATGTCAACTCAACTCTTCACTATCGCACTTCAGGTTGGAGTTGCTGGATACTTGGTAGTATTCACTCTTAAAAGCCGCACAGATGGCTGCAAACTTCACTACTGTATGAACTATGTCTCATCATCAGCAAACAGCAGTGGAGGTGTGATGTGAACACACTGGATTCCTCCTCATTGGCTAAGCCTTGTGATCCTGTCTGTTACAATTACAACAGAGGAGGTGACAAGGAACAGCTGTGATGGATCCCAAAGCACATTTATGAGAACATTTATGACTTAAGAATGAGAATGTTACACACATGCACAGCTCTCTTTCTGTTTAAGGACAGAGGCTGCACTATTGATGCCAAGTTCAAGGTTATTTTTTAAAGACTAAAAAAACAACTATTTCTGAGGGGATTGACATAAAATAGTGTATTTTATTATAGCATCCAAAACATAAAATATACAGTACTGACATTAATATCTATTTTATAAGACAGTTTGCTTTTGTGAAAATTAACATAACCTGAATGTAAAAAATATTGATACTGGATAACTATACTACTATGCCTACTTGATCACTGGTCTATCAAATAGTGAACTATGAACTGTGGACATTGCTTAAATATTACATTAAATTATGTTCTTTATTGCGGTGTTAAACACAGTAGATTTTTGCTTTAGGTCTTGTCACTCACTCTCCATGACCAAATCATAACAAGTGTGAAATGTCAAAGCTTGTTGAAATCGTCATAAGATAATAGAATAGAAAATATAACCATGGAGAGTTATGGACTCGAGCAGTTCTTTGAGGTAGTTTTAAAATGCCGTAACTTAAGACCTGGTCTATTGTTGTCAGGATAAAGAACAGGTTGACTGTAGGCCAGCTTACAGTGGAGGAGTCAGCATTGTTTGACCCGCTTTATTCAAAGAGCATCAGGCTGGGGTTGTGACAAAGTCGTCCTACACTGGAGCCATTCACCCCGCCGAGGCTCAGCTTACCCCTGAGGCATGCTCTCTTTCTGTCTCTCTCACACACATATTCATGGCTACATGCAGGTAATGCTCACAAGCATGTGAGAAGACATACTTATACAAGAACTAACTCACACAGACACATACACACTCATGCATGGACAGTGTTCTGCCTGGGGAGATAACAGAACACAATACTGATAACCTGTCTATAGTCTGTCGTCACCACTAGAGACACACTCATTGTATATTTATCTCCATTTTTGTGAAGTGTTTGGTCATTGCACTATTGAAGTCTAGTGCTTCTTAATCCACACACATTTTCCTGAAAGGAGGTAAACTGAAGTCCAAAATGCCATTCTAAACTGTTCACACGTATGCACAGTTGCGAATTATCTTGTCTATGTATGGTGCTAACGCAATATAAAGGTGTTCTGTAAAGGTCCCCTATGCATGTACACACACACACATATGCACATTCAGTTTTGTGTAGGCGTTAAACACTGTAATGGCATCCCCAAGGCAAAACAGTGGCCTTGTTGCACATACGGAATCAATCAGGATTATTACGCATGCATGGATATTTGGCTGTGTCAGTGCACTTGAATAAGTGTATGCGAGAAAAGTAAGAGAAGACTGTGCTACAAAATTCACACACACTTGATACATGCGCGCGTGTGCGTGTGTGTGTGTGTGTGTGTGTACAATACACGTTTGTAAGCCAGCCGGTAGTACACAGAGCCCAGCTCTCGCACTCCCCAAGGAGGCCTTAATGACTCAGGGAGTGGAGGGTGGATGGGTGGTGACTGTGGAGGTCTGGCTGGCTGTGGGCCACCATCGGTCGAGCCAAGCCTAGTCTCAGTGTACCCATGGTGGGAACAGCCTGGGGAGCGTATATACGGGCTCTTGGTCTGGGTCGGGTACGGTCCACACCCCTGATAAGGCTTCAGATAGCATCGTAAGGCTACGTTAGTGGCCCTGGGCCATGTGTAGAGAGGTCAGAATGGTTTCTTAAAGAGGACCAGAGCAAGAGAAAGAGAAAGACTCAATATGAAGAAAGAGGGACAAAGCCAACCAGGCTCCTTGCCAAGTACTGAGGGAAGGAATGAGAGACGGCAAGTGGGGCAAGAAAGTGAGAGAGATAAGGATTTAAACAGACTAACCATGGGAGACAAAGAGAGAAAAATGTTTTTTAAAAACCCTAGTGGATCAATGGTAAATCTAACTACTTTTTACCTTTCTACAGTTTTACATCTCTTCTCTACAAAGAACTTAAATGGAGGCAAAATAAATATTGCTTTGAAACAGTTTTTATAATGATGAGATCCATCTTGTCTGTTTTGTGAAGAATTTCAAATTTAATTATGAACTAAAAGCATCCCAGCATAGATAAAAGTTTCCTCAGATCAGTGCCAGGATGTCTAATAGACTAGACAAGCATCATCAGGGACTGTGGGCATGCAGTACGTGTGCTGGGTCTGATCCAGCATGCCCATTTAAATGCCACCGGGATGCAAGAACACTAAACAGAAACATGTTTCCACCCTACTTTCAACACAGAGAGATGCAAAAAAAAAAGTTTGTGGATGTGAGCACAAATGGTATAGGCTCACATGC
>JAPTMW010000003.1:11390599-11401243 GCA_029822955.1 Ostorhinchus angustatus
ATGGCACATAATCTGAGCTGTTTCAACATTTCACAAAGAACCAGTGCATCAGACCCTGGCCTTAAACATTCACTGCCTTAGAGCCTGTTAGGAGTAATATTAAAATGAAAGCTGGTGAGATCCGCACTGTTTATGATCCATTTAATTGGTTTTGTTGGCGTTATGAATCAGCTACATTTATCTGATGTGATGCGATTTGTATAAATGAAAACCGATGGAAGAAAATATGATAGAAGTTAACGTAGAGCAGGACACAGCGTAGAATAAAAACATTTGAAGGGTGAGTAAATAATCGTGCTGCTGTTTTTTCCTCTTATAGGTGGTTTGAGTGTTTATGCAGTCGTTTCTTAACTGAGCGAGTTTCATGATCTGTGCAGGACAGCTCTTAAAAGTTAGCTGCGTACATTCCAAAGACTCCAGTCAATAAGAAAACAAGTACCTTCAATCATTTTCATTACAGAATAAAGCTTTTATAAATAGGATCGCTGCTGGGAGGATGGAGTAAGAGGAAGAGCACAAGAGGAAAAATGGATGAAATAGGGGAAAAAGAGAAAAGAGGCTGAGAAAACGCCCTTCCCTCAGTGCTTTTTCCTGACCTCTGGGCCCACACTCTGCTCCCAGTTGGACGGCTAGTTTGGCTGCTGTTCAGCGGGTCAGAGCAGGTCAGAGGCCGCCATGACACCCACACGGAGAGCTACACCGTGACCTCTGACCTCCCCCCTCCCTGCTATGTAGCTGAACCATGCGCAGCGCCTAAAGCAAAGCACGGATAGAGGAAACCAAGAGGAAAAAAAAGGAGGGAAAGGAGGGGCGGCGCAGCATCACACAACATCCCATTTGTTCCACTAGAAAACATATTTATTTGTCATGTCAAAGCCACTTGATAGTTTCATCGCTGTCATTTCTAAGCGCGTCGAAAGAAAAAAAAAAAAAAAAAAGAAAAGAAAGAAGTTTTGCAGATGCTGTAATGATGGAGTTGTGACTGTTCAACATAATTAAATACATGAGACTTTGAAGTAGCAAATCAGAAACATGCGCTGCCTTGATCCATTTACCAGTCACTTTATGTCGGAACAGGAGACTCAGCCAAAGCATGAATAAAAATATGACTGTTTATTTCACAAGAACATTGCGTTTAGTAGTAGCTGTTTATGCTCTTTCTGTCATGTGTCTTTGAAATCTGTCGGTAGAGACCCTTTTGTGAAGGTCAGACCAGGCTGATTGAAGAAAAATGACCTTAACATGAGGACACAGCCCAGGGTAAGACTTTTCAACTGCCTTATATTAGTCTTTTATAAAAATATACCACTTTATCATAAGACCATTTATTACTGGTATTACATGATTATCTCAGGGTGCCATTAGGAAAAAAAACCTCCAGCATATTTGACCAAATTTGTACAAAACCAACATGCAGCACTGAAACAGTAAATGCCACGTTTGCACTTCGTAATTACCAGAAATCTCCTTTGATATTGCACCAAAATAGGGCACAATAAAACTATCATCATGTTAAGTAATACCAAATGTGAAAACGTAGTCTGCATTATGTGCATGTGTTTTATCTGTGTGTGTTTGTTTGTTGCAGTGGCAGGAAATAAACGTGTAGAAAAAAAAACAAAAAAAAAAACAGTTGATGAAATTAAAGCAGCTCTAATACAATAACCCTCTGAACGTCCTTCATTCAGAAATCGGCTTTAGTGTAAGTATTGAAGTGCGTTTACTGCTTACGTTTACAGTATGAGCACTTATGTTTCACTTCCAGGAAGCTTTCAACCTCTCAAGTGTTAACCTGCATAAATGAAGAGTATGCACTAGTTATACTATATTAAGTGGGGTGTTTATGTTAGCGTCTAGTTATATGAAATGTCCATCTATTTGACCTGATTTTGTTTCAGATTTTTCAGGGAAAAAAATGATCATAATGTTCGTTTTATTTAAAAACAATGCCTCATGTTATGCTGTATGTCCAATGGGATTACAGTTTGGTGAAATGTGATGACAGATGATTTAAACTGTATTTAACAACCAAAGCAGACGGAGAACCTCCTGACATGTTGCACTTACAAATACACTCTATAATCTTCTTTTAAACTCTTAAATAACATCTTCTAAATTAACTTTAAAATCACATTTTATAGCTGATGATTTTAATGTCTATTTTAATGTTAATGTTTTGAATAGAATTAGTCTTTTATTTGAACTTTCTCTCATTTTAAATGTAGTTTTATGCCGCTCCTGTGATGCTTTTATGTTTTAAGTAAAGCACTTTTGAATTGTCCTGTACATGAAATGTGCTTTACAAATAAACGTGCCTTGCCTTGAGTATAATCCATTGATCCTTATATGTTTTATTTTCCATTAATATTGTTCTCAGCTCTGATCATTATTGCTGTTATTCTGTGCTTTACAAAATAACTAATACAATAAAAATGTTTCCCTGTCAGGATTTACACCAAGTCATTTTAGTTCCAGGTTAAATATATTTTACCTCAGGCTTGACACATTAACTGGCAAAAAGTAAAGTTTTTTTTTGTCTTTTTTTTTTTTTAATTGAACTCCACCATTTAGGAAAATCTGAGCTGATGATAGAAAATGACTCACTTATAACATATTTCTTATGAATCTGATTGATTCCAAAACCTTTCAGAGCTCACACAAGACCTTCAGATTCAGTTTAAATAATATTACATTTACAGGGAAGCTGCATGTGTTTTTTAGCTGCCGGAAAGCAACCCACTGAAAAAGACCACGCCAACAACCATGTTTTATTCATTAGTTTAATCACGGAAGCTATGTCCAGAGAAAACCAAGTACTGAATCTGTTTGTGATCTGATTTTTTTTTTTTTTTTTACAATATTTACTCAGAATGATTTAATCCACACAGACGTTGCATGACTGTAAGTATACAAGAATGAGGATGTTGAAATGTTGCATGTTTGGCGCCATTACCCTATTTACCTCCTTTTTTTTTAGGCTAAACTCTTGGCTTTATTTAAAAGATAAGACAGATAAACCAGTCTGAAACAGAGGAGAACTGGTATTAAGTTTGACAAAAACAGAATAAATGAGGCACATGTACTTCAAAACAGCACTCAAGTAGGATAGTGTCTATATCGAGTTGCTTTCGGTTCCTATTGTAACTGTACGCGCCATGCTCTGGATGTGGTTGTGTGTGCGGTGGGTTATGTGTGAATAAAACACTTTTATCCTCTGATGGTTTGTGATGGTCCTGCTGTAAAAGCATCTCCACTTTTCCCTCATTTCCCACTCTCCCCCCCTCCTCCCCTCCCGTGTGGTGCCATTCCCGGCAGTGAGAATTGGACTGTGTTCGTGCACGTGTGTGTGTGTTTGTATGTGCTTTGGTATATACACACAGGGAGGAGGAATCTGATCCGTACCATAGCTTTCAGGGCCTGTACGCTCCCTAGAGTTTTGAAGGAAGACAGAATTGAACAGAGGGAGACAGAGAGTCCAATTTGACCTCAGCGCTGCTTTTTTACACACACACACACAAACACACACATATTATGTGGTATAGATGCACAGTGTAGTGTAGCACTGAGTGGTACAGACAGCTGTGGGATAGTGACATCATCTTTAGTTGCCGCTGGTGCATTTGATCTGGGCTGAGGAGAAGATTGAAACCGAAACACCAGACTGCTCTATGGACCCACATATCCTGCCAGAAAAAAAAAAAAAAGTGTGTACGTGTGTGTGCTTGCAAACATGCGTGAGTGCGTGTTAAAAGCCCCAATAAAAACCTCAACATTGAACCAAAAAGACAAAAATCTCCTCTTTCTCTCCCTCTCTCTCTCTCTCCCTCGCTGCCTCCCCTGCTGATTGATGTGCTGTATATATTCCTCGAGGTAATCAGATCCTTTTCTTCCAGAGGTTGCTGTAAATACAGACTGCTGAAGTGCCAGCCTGCCTGGCAGACAGGCTGACTGTCTCTGGCGGGGATTTAGCCGTGCTCTAAAGCCTGGTATCGTGCAGCGGCGCCCCCATCCTCCCCCCCAACCCCCCCTCGAGGGCACAGAGGAACACACAATGACTTCCAATGACGAAATCAGCCCATGCTAACATCTGTGTATGTGTGTGTGTGTGTGTGTGAGAGAGTGGGGTCACCCAAGGTCTGTGTTAGCAGAGATGTGTAGATTCATTAGACATCTGACTTGATTTGAGCAGTAAATTAGCTGTTACATGGAAATGAGCAGAACGGTGAGATGGTGCCATGATGTGACTTTTTGCGGTTCGGTGAAGATGACACATGAGGGAGCATACACACACACATACACACTCTCATAACACAGTCTAAATGACATCTCTGTCTCTTTCACTTGACAGATACCTACACAGTCAGGTCATTATTATAATCATTCGGAGTCTTCATCGCCTAAAACCACCCATGTTCAAGTACAGCCAAAGCAGCCAGCGAGAGGTCTATGACTGTGTGCATGAGGGAGTGCATGTGTGGCTGTAGGTATTTAGCATGAGCATGGAGAAAAAAGTGCTGCTTCAAAACACCACCACCACAAATACTGAATTTCCCACAAAGCCCCTTAAACAAAACAACATGTTAAGGCTGTGATAAATACAAATGCATGCACACGCTTACACTAAAAAGAAATAAGGCTTTGGATTTTGTAATGAAATACATGACCCGATATTTTTAGGCTGACAGTAGAATGTGACATAAATTACAGTTAAATGTTAAGTTAAAGAGAAATTCTGTAATTTTTTTTTTCCCCGAGAAGCTAAAAAATTTGCTGCTACATGTGGGTCGGTGTCAAGTGATCAACCGCTTTTAGATATGTTTATTTAACTTAGACAAAAGTGTTTCTCAACAGTTGTGACAATGAAGCACATTAGAAGTGAACTGAACTGACACACTGAGAAAAACAACAGAGAGACGGACAAAGACGCAGAGAGAGATGCTAATGAAAGCGAGCAGAGGGCTACCACCCACTGGAGCAGACAGCACACAGTTGTCTCACTTTGCAGAAAGTCAGTGTAGACACAAAAGGTACAAAAGCCATCTGGGCTAGGCGGCTACGCTACATCCAGAGACAATAGGGGCTCATTCACACCATCTAGCCCGGCCTGGGCCATCTGCTCTTGGTGAAAGTGAGTGGGAGAGGGGACCGTCATACCTCCAGGAACCCCAAGAGATCCCAAAGTACAGCCAGAAAAGAGATTAGCTTGTTGTTGCGATCTGCATAATACAAGAAATATGTCCTGCAGGGTTATGAAAACATGAATGAAGATGAGTTAGTTTGACGAAAACAACAGACATGGCGACTGAGGCAGGCGTGAGAGGCTGCGTTAGGCTCTTGCGTTGGGAATGACAACACGTGTGGTGTTTTCTAAGCAGCTATGTTGAAAAGCGAGCAACTGTTGCAACAGCAGGGGAGAGGACAGCAAAAAGGGAATGTAGATGCATGCAAACATCCATACGTACGGCACGCAAACACAGATGCTCGCACACCAGAATGGAGTCACACAACATAACAGCGGCCATTTATCACACAATGTAAAATGAAAGAAAGGAACTCTTCAGAAAATAGTGAGGAGACACTTTGGTTTTATCTAAATCATTATCTAGGAAGTTTTATCTTGTGTGACTTCAGAAATGCAGTAGATTTATGAAGTTCTCAGAGTTATGACCAGACTATTCTGTGGTATGATGAATATTCATGCAATGAAGTCATGTCACGCCACAGTAAAGCGGCCAGAAAGAGAGAGCATCTCAACAGTCTAAGTTTGGAATATGCAACCAGAGAGCTGAACCCACATGGAAACACGACGATGCACACGCAAATGGATACATATACGTTACATGCCACACATGCACATTACAAACATGTAATCTATGCATCTGTGAATGCATACTCTCCTTTCTACAGCATCAAAGCAGGGGATTTCCATATGACTTATCTCCTACCATGCCCTCACTGAACCATTCGGACTGGAGACAACTTGTTGAAATATGTTTTAAAGTTAGTGGGTGGTTAGTTTTATGTAACTAAGATTTTTAACCCTCTTTTTTTTTCCATTTGTTGATCATTTTTTCTGTGTTGAAGCTTTTGGCATGAAATTTGGCAGAAATGTTTATTTTTTGTTATATTTTTGAAATCCAGCATCTTTTACTCTTAGATATGTTTTATTTTCCCATGATGCATTTTGAACCCTCTGGTCACCCTCATGGACAAAAATGCACACGCACAAAAAACTGCTATAAAAATCATCATACATCAGCATTTTTTCTTGCTTTTTTTTTTTTTTTAATAAATCTCTTAAACAACTTCCCCCCTGCTTGAAACTACCAAATATTGAACAGGTTTCAGGATTTTAACCCTTTAAGTGCCAGTTTAATAATTAGAATTCTGAGCGATTTATTACAAAATATTAATATTATCTATATTGTGGAGTTATATATGCATATGTTGAAACTGGGCCTATCTCACAATGATAAAGAATCCTTCAAAAAATTCCTGGATCCAGACAGTGATCTGGATCACCATCAAAATGTACTCATTTGTTCCTTGTGCCAGTATCAGCATTTCCTGAAAATATCATCAAAATCCCTCCGAAACTTTTTCAGTTATCTTTCTAAGTCAGAGAAACAAACAAACAAACAAACCCAGACGAAAACATAACCTCCTTGGCAAAGGTAACAAGCACATAAAATGGAATATTTTCCATAAAATAAATAGTAGGTGAATGAAACATTGTTGTTTATTAGAGCCTTGGATAGGTCAAAGATTATCAACAAAATTGATTTGATTGCATTAGTATTTGTTCTGTAGTGTCAGATACTCCCTCTGGTCACCCTCATGGATGAACGTGCCCCACTGACTTCCATTATCACCACATTTTTAAGTATTAACAGTTATTTGTTGCTCTTATGTCATCCTGTGACTAGTGGATATTTCTCTTCTGTTATAGTGAATCAAAGTTCCATGAGTTACTACTTATCTGTCAGCAGCCGTTTTATAACTTCATACGACACAATGCAAACACCTCAGTATTTTCTCTTAGCAGACTCTACACGTTAACATCTGCTCAAAGCTTTTGTGCATCCGCATTTTACTTTGATTGACTGTATTTTGCAGACAGGTTAGCAAACATTCTAAGTTATATGTAATTAAATCACATATAGCCGAAATATATGTTGTACTGCATATTCAAGCGTCTGAGCGTAAATGCATGACTGCAAAACACGTCTGCCTTTAATTTATAGGTCTGAAACCCAAACGCAGACAGTTAGCTTGGAGATACTCAGCGTCAGAAGTCAGTGATGAGAGATCTAGTGTCAAAATTTATGCCTCATCCTAATTAACAGTTTTGTTCTTAAACATAGGCAGCAACAGAGCATCTGGAAATCCCCTTCAGCTGCTGACAGACACTTGTCAGAGGCATCAGATTTATGGAGGACTCTCTCAGTGAGCGGATTCGTTAAGGATCCATAGTTCAGCCCCAGGGTTGAGAAGGTCTTAAAGTGGTTAGAGGTTTCAAATGAACTCAGATCAGATATAGTTTGATATCAGAACTGAAAAATAATATTAGCTGATTTTTATGCCCATGATATTTGTTATGTTATGAATTAGCCCTCATGCTGATTTATTGCCAGACTGTTTATTGCATCTTGAGAGGATCAGATGTTTATATTTAATTTCTTGATTTGATTAAAGTGCATGGCACGGTGGTGCAGTGGTGAGCACTGTAGCCTCACAGCAAGAAGATTAGATTCCAGCGCTGGTTGGTGTGTGTCTTTCTGTGTGGAATTTGCATGTTCTCCCCGTGTCTGTGTGAATTCTCTGCAGGTACTCCGGCCTCCTCCCACCGTCCAAAGACACGCACTAATAGGTTAGCCGGTCGATCTAAGCTGCCCATAGGAGTGAATGCTTTGTCTGTACATGTCAGCCCTGTGATGAACTGGTGAAACATCTATAGTGTACCCCGCCTTTGCCACAGGTAGCTAAGATAGGCTAGATGGATTTTATTGAAGTAGAGTGCAGCAGGAAAAAGATGATATCACACTTTCTTTGATGATTTCTTTGAATGTATTTACTGCCAATGCTAATTTTATATCCCTGTCTGAAATTTCTACCAGCATACCATAAATATCTATACATATTAGCATTCCAGAGCAAATTTGTACAGACCTTTATTAACGTATGAACTCAGTCACTAATCCCGTTCTCTTATTTAACCCATAAACACCCAAACATCCACTGACGACCAAAAGCATCTACTGATCTAAAATGTGGAATACCTGTTGATACCCTAGTCCTACAATAAATAACTGGTGTAAAATACAGTTTGTCATCTTTTCATGGTCATCAGATATGACTCATTTGGATGTTCAGAGGCTCCGTAGTTGCCGTGGAAACACCGTCATCTTCTACAACATTGATTCACCAGTAAAACCTATGGAGTTTGATAAATGAGTGGATGGATACACTTGGTTTATGTTCAATTAATGATAGATTTTACTAAAAAAAAAATCATGTTTTCTTCAGTTTCCTCCGTTTTTGATATAATAACCCTTAACTTTAATCTGGGCTTTTATGAACATCTATGTATTAATTAAATCAAATATAGGAAAATACCTGATTCATACAAAAAAAAATGCAAATTACAGATCATAATATTAGAATAAATGGTGATAAATCAGTTAAGAAAGGTTAAAAATAGAGAAAATTTCACTTGGGAACAGACACAAAAGTAGCACTAGGTCTTTATGGGTTAAAAGCTGCAGTGCTTCTACTGTTAATGAGTTAGAATGTTAATTTTCATAATTACCTTTAAGCATATTGAAATTTTAATAGTGTGAGAGGACATGAGATTTTTACATCTACTGCCCCTGTTTTATGTGATGCCTGGCTTTTCTCTACAGGTGTTACAGGTGTTTTCAGACAGGTAGGAGGGTTCAATAAGTGAATGACAGCTGTAATTAACATCTGCTGATCAGATTCTGTCAAATGTAGTCTGTGACTCATCTACTCTACTCGCTGTTGTGACACAAATGCTCAGACAAGTGGCTCCACTTTTTTATGACGACATGAAACAACATCTGTATTGATATTTTGTTTTTACCCTCAGCCACACTAGCTGCAGGGTATTGTCATCTGTTGGTCGTTCGTCCGTCCATCTGTCCAAAAACTTGTCCATGCACTGATAAGTTAGGCCACTAGGGGCAGTAGTGAGCCTGATAAGTTAGACTGAGGGTTTTCAAGCGTGCACACGTTTTGTTTTGGACCACAGCTGCAGAAGGAAAGTGTGTATTTTCATATTCTACCGTCTTTTCCCCCTGATTACAGTTCCTGCAGCTCAAATGGTGGTTACAGTCAGCAAAGCCTATCTTTTTCATCATTTGTGTCTTTCATGTTGTTTTTGTCTCATTGCATTTTGTATGTCATTTTATTCTTGTTGTGGCTTGTAGAAAATTTTGGTTTTGTTCTGTCTTTTCCTTTGTTTTCCCGTTGTTTTGTCTTGAAGCCTACGAGGCCTCTCTTCTGTATTCCACATGACTTTGGTGAGGTTAACATTTTTAATGTCTTCCAGAGAATTTTTTTTCACCATGTAAATTAGGAAAATGAATTCATGTATCACATACATTGGTGTGCATTTTTCTTTGACAGTCGGAGACCCAATGAAAACCTCTCCACGATCCATTTTGGGTGCAGGCGGTACGTACGGTAAAGACGGCTATAAGCAGTTGGCTTTTGTCTTCTACGTCTGAAAAGTCACTTCTCTACCTTCATCCTTTCTTCTTGTATATTGTGTGCATGTGACTGACTGTTTGTGTAGCAGACAGAAAGAGGTGTGTGACAGGCTTTGACAGGTACAACATGATGACAGACTTTCCAGCTGTCAAACAAACAGAAACCAGAGATAAAGAGCTTGTTGCACTAAGGAGAGGGGCTGTCTGATAGCTGAGAAGACAGCGACGGATACGAACCACTGAGTGACAAAGCATTCAAATAATGATTTGCAGTTCCTCTCTCTGTTTCATCTCACCATCATGTCTAAAGCTCCCTCTGCTGTATGATTTTTCACTTAGCTCTCTCATCTCTCAACACCTGGTCCTCACCTGGATGAGCGGCAAAATTGCACCGCCCGGTTGCTTCGCACAGGCAAATCCAAATACACCCAAAGCGCTGTGAGTGTTGTGAACTTGCCTGAGCATGAGAGAGGTCCATTTATGTGCACAAAGAGCTGCTGCCAAGTATGAACTTGCAGCAACAGGAGGTTATGTAGAGGCACAAGAGTTTCAAGGCAAGAGTAGGAAAGGCAGTTTGGGAAAAGAAAGCAGGAGGAAGTAAGTTGAGGAAAATAGAAAGGAGAAATGTAGAGCGGATAAGAAGGCGAGGGGGTCTTGTGTGTGTTTTTGTATGTGTGTATTTCCTTGGTGAAAACCTGTTGACGCTTTGGTTGGAGTGTCCTGTCAGGGCCTGTCACCTTGACAACCGGGCCTGTATTTCACTCACTCGCTAAAGAGAAAGAGAGCCAGAGAGGCCCCTGGTTTCTAACCCCCTGTCAAACCCATGGATACACACAACACACACACACACAAACTCTCTCACACACACATAGCAAATTCATCCTCCCTATTCACTTAGCTCAGCCAGCAAGCG
>JAPTMW010000003.1:11456990-11467691 GCA_029822955.1 Ostorhinchus angustatus
TCTCGCAAAAATGGCCATATCCACTTCCAACCACCACGGTGGGCGGTGATATGCGCTCTCGGAGTGCCCTCTAGTTAAAGATAAACTCCATGGATGAAGTACAGGTGGAGTAGATGCACATGCATGTACAACCAACACCAAGCAGTACAACAAGGCTCTACTTTGCACTATGGAGAAACAGGAGAATCTGAAACTCTGTGATTGGATGTTTTTTTGTTTACTGTGCATCATGGGAGTTGTAGTCTACTACTCTTCTTCATTGGCTGTTGACATCTGGCTCTGAAGTTGAGTTGACACCTCTTTCTGAAACTGAAAATGCAAAACTAAAACTTATCAAAAATCAACTAAAACTAAGCATTTTTCTATAGTATTTTCAATATTACAAATCTATACACTCATAAAACTAAACTGCATATAGATTAGACTAGATTAGATTAGATTAGATTAGATTAGATTAGATTAGATTAGATTAGATTAGATTTTATTGATCCCACAATGGGGATTTTCAGTGGTCAAGGCAGCAACGGAATAAAGTGCAAGAAAAAGTGTGCATGTGTAAAGGTAGTGCAAAAAGCAATATAAAATAATATAAAAATCATAGTAATACAAACTATACCGAGTATATACATATGGAAATTGCCAAAGGTCAGACAGTACCAATGAGACAGGGTTACACTGTTGTGTTGTACAGTCTACAGTCTACAGTGGGGATGAACAACCTGCGATCGTGCTCTTTCACACACTGTGGGGGTAACCGTCTGCCACTGAAGGAGCTGCTCAGAGCCTCCATGGTCTGATGCAGTGGGTGAGAGGTGTTGTCCATGATAAATGTCAGCTTGGCTAACATCCTCCTGTCACCCAGCTGCTCCGCACTGTCCAGTGTCCAGCCCACGACAGAGCTGGTCCTCCTGACCAGCTTGTTTAATCTTTTCCTGTCCTGGTCAGTGCTGCCTACTCCCCAGCAGACCCCTACCACAGAGTCATAGACTGTCCTTAGCAGAAGCCTGTGTACTCCAAAGCACCTCAATCTTCTCAAAAGGTGAAGATTACTTTAACACTTTTTGTACAAGGCATCTGTGTTGTGTGAACATTTAAGTTTAGTGATTAGCTGCAACCAGGTACCTAAAACTGTCCACCAGCTCAATGTCCAAGCCCTGGATGTTCACCAGTGTGGGCTGTAGTGGTCTTCTCTGGAACTCGATCACCATTCCTTTGTTTTGCTGGTGTTGAAGGACAGGTGGTTGAGCTCACCATTATATCTGAATAATAATAATAATAATAATAAATTTAAAACTGAGTTTACAAAGTGCTTTGACAAATAAGGCAGAAAGTCACAACAGCAGAATAGACACAAAAAACAACACAACAATAAAGAAATTGGTACAGCAAACACGAAAACATGACTAAGTTTGAATGCATCGTAGTAGAGAGGGTCAAGGGAAACATAACATGATGGTGTCCGCTCAATGCATAAATGAAGGAGCGGAATAAAACAACATCATGTATGTTATAAATGAATAATCAAAACAGGGTAAAATTACATATTCGACCATTCAAAACATTAAAATAGACAACGTCACATAAAGGCTAGTCAATAAAAATGTGTTTTAAGAAGTGATTTAAAAGATGTCAATGATTTAATGAATGAATGACAGTAAAGTCTTTATAAGTCTAAGCCTCACACCAGCCCACAAAGTCCCTGATGACTAACCTATATCCAGCTCCTTCCCCTCACACAGTCAATAATGGCTGAGTCATCAGAGAACTTCTGGAGTTGACAGCTGTTGGTGTTGTGTGTGAAGTCTGACGTGTAAAGGGTGAAAAGGAACAGAGGGCACCGTTCCCTGCAACACAAGAGCTAGTAATAATGACAGTTAATTAAATTTAGTTAGAACATCTTTGCTAATAATTGTATTTGCAGTGCATGAAGAGGAATATCTAACCATTTACATTTTAATAGAATAGATGTATCTTTTACATTTTTGCAGCAATATGTAAGAAGGAGTCTTTTACAATATCTGAAAACTGTGTGGGAGTTGTATGTAACTATAAGACAGTACATCTCATAATTACTGCCTAAATCCTCTACTAGTGATCACTAGATTGATAACCACTACTCTCAGATCACCTTTCCCAATGCATCACAGGGGCGGAGTTCCCTGGTAATCACGTGACCACGAGGGGAAAGGCGTTTCTTCGCAGGCTTCCGTAGGGGACATTAGCTAACTAGTGTAGCTTTTTGGCGCCAGTAGTTCCGTAGCCGGCACGTCCAGAGGAGGCTGACCGCGTGGCGAAGAAGCATTAGTAAAGCTGCACTATTTTATCATTTTAAAGGGTGCGTAGGCTGAATGACTCATTATAATCCCCGCATCTTGCAGCATATAGCTTGAATCTAATCGCGTGACCACACTAGCTTAGTTTTAGAAGTTGGAATAGGCAGCGCAGTTTAACAATGGTAGGTAGTGTTTTGGTTCGTTAGCAACGAAATCTGACACTGAAATTGTATTTTTATCGCTTTTATTTTCATTCCTGTAAATAAGCCTGCTCACAGCAGTGAACTATGCCTCATGGCCTATCGTTTCTAGTCTAGTCGGCCTTTTAAAGTTAGCTACTCATTGACCGGTCGGTCTATGTATGTATTTAGCTTTAGCTTGCTACATTGATTTGTGTATTGTCGTGGGATTGGTTTCTCACATTGTTCCACTTCATTAGGAGTGGTTTGATTTTGCACACTTGTTTTTGTACCCCCCAGGTCTAAATTTAAAAATTGCCTGCAGTTAGCATGTTCCCTGACCTGCATAATGTTAGCTTAAATGTTCATTTGTTTGCCACTGTTTAATGAGGAAACAATTTGTACCAGTATCTGTGTACACGATTCCCAGTTAGGTTTCTGTAAGGTGAATTTGAGGCCTTGTATTTTTACTTTTCCTTAACTCATTAATACTGTTTATATAGATCATGTGACTGGATCTGTGACCTATGAACTCTTGTAGTCCTCACTCTGATTCTCGTGTTATAGGAAACAATGGGCAAAAAGCAGGCCAGCAAGGGAAAGAAGGATGCACCAGAGGCACAAGCGGAACCTGAAGAATTTGTTGTGGAAAAAGTCCTTGACCAACGTCTTGTAAATGGGAAAGTGGAGTTCTTCCTGAAATGGAAAGGATTTACAGAGTGAGTTGCCTGCGACACCTACTCCAGCTGAACTGGAAGTGCTTCCCTGGTATGGGGTTGTGCTATGCTTTTGTTCATAGTTACTGTAGTTGCATGAAGAACCTTGCAGTTCTGCATATAGAGTATTATATGACATCCTCTCTCATTCAGATTAGAAAGGCAAATACTAACTACTTTTCTACTCTTCTAGGGCTGACAATACATGGGAGCCAGAGGAGAATCTGGATTGCCCAGAACTGATTTCAGCATTTTTGGAAGCACAGAAGAATGTTACGGAGAAACCAGCTTCTGTGAAAAGAAAGTCATCAACAGATGAGCCAGAGACTGAAGCCAAGAAGAAAGATGCGGTGAGTTGGACCAACAAAATGTCCCAGTGATAATCTTACACATTGTTAGCCTTATAGCATAATTACCTTAGTTATATTTTAGCCTAAATAGATATGTGTAACTTTACTCTCCTAACATTGCTGATTAATTTTATGCAGATATCACAATTTGGCCAAAAAAGAGTTAAGCAAATATGTTATAAAGCTAATGAAATAAGAATCATTACTCAGAAATGTATAGAATTACTGCTGTGCATAATGTGTTTCTTAGCAAGTTGTCTTGTTACACCCTGGGAACCTGAGTGATCTCTAGAATCCCTTCAAACTAGCATCTAGGTGGATTTAATTGGTACAAGCCAATCACAGCCCTTTATCAGTAAGGCTGCACCTGCGATTGTTGCCTGTTCACCATCAGGGAACGCCTTGAGGAACCCCTGCACCTGCACACAACATTTTGAACACACACATACACACGTAGTTGAAGACCTTGCACGTCCTAATGAGTTATTCTTCCTCTCTACCCACCCTCAGGTCAAACCTTTGACACAGTTTTTAATTAATTTACTTATAAATTTAATTGATTTTATCAAGTAAAAAGCACACACCCTTTTGGTCATATTTACTTAATGTTATATTTGGACAAGTTTTGTGATGCTTTATTTGAGGAGTACTTTTTGGATCTGTTATTCCATCAAAATAAGCCTACAGTAGGCAGTGAACAGGTCAGACTGTACTTGTCACTGTTTTAGTGAGAGAAAGACACGGTCAAACTCCTGCACTTGGCTAAAAGAAACAGATTGTATGAGGTTTAGCACCAAAACTCGCTGCCTGCAAGTCTACTAAAGGTTAAAGCCATGCATTTCACTTTCTGCTAGCCTGGGCTTTCCAGAATAACAAGCTGAAGTATTTTTGCGTCTTTGACTTTATTCAGTTGGAGGTGTGTTACTTGGCTTGCATGTTTACTGCATTTTTTTCTGTATGGATCCATAGTGCAGAGTTTATTTAAAAAAAAACATAAAAATATATTGAAATCAGAAACAGGTTTGGTGCTTTGGTTGTTGATGGTGAACTCCAGTTATGACGCATTTGCCTCAGATTTGATCTTAAATGGCAGGTTGCACCCCCTGTTGTTTCTAGGGATGCAGTGGTACTCGGGAAAACTGTGAACCGTTTGGTTCACCCTCCACGGGACAATCCGTCCCTGTGAACTGCAGGATTTTGGTTCTGTAAACGATTTTGAGTTGGTGGCGAAAGGCAAAAGTTTGCCCCGCAAGTCCCTCTCTTTCTCCTCATGTGAGCACACAGCACGGGGAAGCCCCGCCCCTCAGTGAGAGAGCGACAGAGGAGTGCCTTTAGACTCCACATACATCAGAGTCCTGCAGGGGTCCACCACTTTTCCAAACCCACATCCGCCCATACTCACGTACATTAGCTCCGCAAACCCGATCCAACCCGCCATTAAACACATTGTCTCACCCTTAACTAAGCGCGGGTTCCTGACCGGGTACTGGACTCTGGCACACATACAATAACACACTATTACGAGGTAATGCCTACGGTAGATAACCATGGTGTTTTTATACCGCCGTTTTTTTTACTTACCTATGCAGAACAGGAATTAATTTATTTTCAAAAGCCCCATTTGGTCCTTATGTGTGCATATGTGTGTTTTATACAACTGCATACAAGTAAATGAATAAGAAAGGGTTCTGTTGTTCAGGATAGGATTATTTTATTCAGTACAGTCATAGAATTTATTCCTACTGTGAAATTCATTTTTTGTTGACAAGCAAAATAAAAATACAATTTTGGGAGTAAAAAAAAAACATTCTCTTTACACACAAAACACGAACCGAAACCGGACCAAGAACCGAGGTACGGACCGAACTATGAGATAGCTGTATTGTTACTCAGTTGAAATAGTGACTGTAACTCGATTTGATTGGTTTTGTGATTCTGAGATTAAAAAAAAAAAAACAATTCTAAAAATCAAGAAAAGAGTGAGTCTTTGTATTGAAGCCAAATTTTCTTCAACTGACAGCCATCTCAGCATGGTACGGCCTTACATTCAAACCATTAATTGATCAGAGAGACTGCTCTATGTATTATATTGATGACTGGGTTTAGTGAGTTCAGTTTACCAGCTGGCTTAATGCACCATGTTTCATTGCTGTGATTGGTTGTAGAGCTGTCCAATTGTCTAAAGGCATTTTGTTCTACACCCACTGATGTCCCTTGGAAATCTTCACTGTACTGAAATGTTCCAAACTGATTTCTATTTTAGTATTAGTCCATCTGAACATTAGAAAAACCACATGAACAGACTTTGAGGAGCAGTCTATTCTAGTACATAATTCTTTTAAAATGCATAACTTTTGCTGTGTTTACACCTAGTGTCCACATTATTCATGAGCTTTATTTAGTCTGTGAGTGTTGTGGATACACAGCTGACTGTGTTTACGTTTAGAAACTCCTATATTCTATTTTTGTGGATGCACAAAATGCAGAAGATTAGAAGTAAAGACTTGTATACCTACTTGCCCTGGGACTAAATACCATTATTTTCTGAAGTGAAAAGGCTTGACTACCACCCATAGATGTGCTATCGGCTGTACATGCAGTGACGGTTTTGGGTGAGGCCGGGAAGATAAAATGCTAATGTAAACCAGAAAATCTATGTCCACATGTGGAGGGGATAACTGTTGGGGTGAGCATGTGACTGTTCTTACAAAAGTAGCATGCACATTGTATTACCTGACTGAAATGCAGTGTCTGAAGTGAATGTTTGGAAATAATATCTGAAACACTGCTAAAACTCTTGTTGACAGAGATAGTTTTCATTTTTAAGTACAGTTTAAAAATACAGTAAAATGCATTGGTGTAGAAGTAGCTAGAGTTTAACCCTGAACTCAGTTGAACCCTGAGATGTGGAACTCTATTCACTCAAAAAAATCCATAAATTAACATAAATAATGTGTTGAGTGCTGAGCATTCATTTAATGGTACCACAAAACCATAGACTACAATACCTATCAATAATTGTGGTTAAAACAATTCATTTGTTTGTTTTGAGCAGAAGAAAAAATGTACCTTTTTGTGTACAAGGAACTAATATCAGAGCAAATACATTAGTAAATAGAGGTGATCAAGACAAAATGGCAATGGACATGTACACTAGTCATAACAAAATAAATTCAATATGTATTGCTCAAAAAGGAGTGGGAAGAAGAAAACGTATTAAATCCCACCCCCATCTCACATTCATACAACATATAACACATTACTTTTGCAATGACAACAACCTGAACATGAAGTCAACCTCTGGACACATGACTAAATCAATAATCTGTATTATAGTGTTATGCATTTAAATGTGGTAATTTAAGCTGCAACACTTCCTGCTTGTCTTTCTGAAAGTCACATCATCCTTATAATTACACAGTTTTTAGTTAAACAGACATACACTATCTACACAAAATTTTGCTAATTCAGTGACCTGGCAGCTTTCTGAATCTGCACATTTTATTGAAAGGAAATTTCACTCGGAAAAAGAATGAAAATGTACTTCTTTTCTAAACTGAAAACAATATGTGACTGCAGATTGTGGTTCCAAACAATCCCTGTGTGGACTTAGGTTCTGAGATTTTTTTTAATTTTTTGAATAAAAAAAATGCATTTCACAACTTTTTTTTTTTTTTTTTTTAAATCACTATCATTATGGTCCTTAAAACATAAATTAAGAAATTGGCTCATTAATGTTTATATTTGAAATGACTATGAAAACAAGTTGCTGTTTTGTTTTCATGTTACTTAAAGGTTGAAAATGGAAATTCTCTTATTGGTCCTTGAAAAATCATGGAAAATTTTTTAAATTGGAAAGAAAGAATTGTGGTAACCCTGGATATAAAACTAAAGTGTTGGAAAGTGAATGTGATGTCCTCTATTGTGAATATCTGTAGAGCGACAAACCCCGTGGATTTGCCAGGAACCTGGAGCCAGAGAGGATCATTGGTGCAACAGACAGCAGTGGGGAGTTGATGTTCTTGATGAAATGGTGAGTTGTGACCAGGTGTTTTCTTACAGAAATGTACTGTTTTTGACTTCTTTAGAAACTGGAAAGCTGTCATAAACACCTAAACGAATAAACAAATGTTGAACCCAACATCAATCTAGCAAATCATTGCTGCTTTTTTTAAAGTTTTTCTTTTTTGTCAGCCTTTCCAGTTGAAGCTGCATTGATGATTAAAGTATACAGTGAAGTGAGGGATAATAGATATCACAATGTTTTTCTGAACTGGGTTAGCCTGTCTATTAAAACCAAGTACATGACATAAAAAATGGAAAACTATTTCTTTCTTTAAGGATTCAAAATATTTTATTGACGCTTGATACTGCTAGTCTATAATATTGACCAAAAAAATAACAGAACCAGAACCTGAAAAGTTTTTTAACCCTTAACTTTGCAAGTGTTTTGTAAGTAATTTCCAACTAAATCTTCAGAGTCTTTCAGCCCACTTTAATCCGTGTCTCCCGCCTTTAACTTATTTCATCAGATGCTCTGTCTTGACAATCTATTAGAAAACTAGAGTCCAGGCCTGAACAGTTATTCTCTGAAATGTGTTGCATCATTGGACATGATGGGGGCTTGAAGTTGTTACTGGTGTCTAAAATTCTTATTTGATCACTGTTCCTTGAATCTTAAAAGTTGACTTGTCTTACAAACATCTTCTCTTAAGGTTCCACAGTTGTAGTAAGAATGTTTTTTTTCCTCCTTTTCATGCAGGAAAGACTCGGATGAAGCAGATTTGGTTCCTGCCCGTGAAGCCAACACACGCTGTCCACAGGTGGTCATTTCCTTCTACGAGGAGAGACTGACGTGGCATTCCTGTCCAGAAGATGAGGCTCAGTAGCATTGACCTCTCAACCTGGCTGTCCCTTGCATTACCACCCCCCACCCCCCTTTTTTCTTAGTACAGAATTTTCTCCTCTTGCTTACCTTTAAACTTTAGTGGTCTTAGTTGTTTTTCCAAGAAATTCCAACGTTTGCATTCTAAGACGGACTGGGCGAGCAGCGTTGTATATTATTAGTGCATTAGGTGACGTGACTGTTATAGCGCATGTTCTAAAACGTGAATGCAATCTGTCTTCCGTTTATTGTTTTAATATGCTATAGCAGGTAAGGGCTGACATGAGTTACAACCATCGCCTGCGTTTATACCCAGTGTCTTTTTGTAAAATGTGGATAGCTAATTAGACCTTTAGTTGCCCACAGCTGGGTTATCAATGTTACATTCATGTAAAACAATGATTCTTTAGTGGGTTTTTTTCTCGATAATATTACTGTTGTCTGTAATACGGTATTTGAAGTTATAATAAAGGTTTTATGTGACCAAAAGACACCAAGTGAGTATGTATTGATTGACAGTGAATGTAGATAATTATGTAAATTGGAGTATTGATTAGTTTTAAGTTCACAGTTGATTTTGCTGTAGTTTAAGGTCTTCACCAGGTGGCAGGCCTGCCTCTGCAGTAGTGCAGAGAAGTCTGCTGACTGGCATTAAGGGCATGGGACATGGACTTTGATCCAACACATTACAGTAAAAGATGTTTCTATGGCAACTTGGAATTTATTTCAATGGAAAAGTATTTTATCCACGCCAGAGCAATGAAAGCTGGACTTTAGGAAATTCAGTTTACAATTGAAATGTTAGAAATGATAAAATCTTAAAACAAAGGCGTAATGTCAATTTAAATAGAATCTTAATATATAAGAAATGATAGTGTTGTAAACTTCCACAAATCAACATTCTGTGGATTAAAAAGATAACACATCTAAATGTATAGTAACACTTTCCATTTAACTTCAAAATGCTCTGTTTATATAAGAGGCTGCCAACAGGATGTTCTCCATATGTGATGGTATAGAGCACATGACACTCATCCTTGGAAAACTTGAAGTCAGCATTTGTCTGCGCCTTTGAGTTACATTTCTAGGTCATTGTTATCTGAAGAGTTTCAACTAAAAGGGAACTCCTGTCACAATGAATCATAAGAAAAGGTTAGTAGGTCAATATGTTATTGAAAGATGAATAATCTACTGTCTGCCAAAGTGACGAGCCTTTGTTGTTTACCTTCACCTGACACGAGCATTTCCAATGTAAAGTATCAGGATTAAAAGGGATTATTTAAACAGTTTTTTATAAGTCTTCGTGGCAGGTAATGTGTTAATTGCTTGAATCGTATGCTGGGATAGTGTGATGTAGTCTGGAAATGACGAGGACAAGTCAACACTGAGAGAAACGTTTGTTGATATCAGTCTAGGTCAAAGTTTAGGAGTGACCAATAGCTAAATTATTCCAAAACAATATTCTATCTGATGCTGTGCTAATTTAGAGATTACATGACAAGGACTGAAAAATCAGAATCAGTCAGAATACTTTATTAATCACAGGGGGCAATTATTAAATTATGGATAAAAACAAGTGGATACTCTAGATGTGACTGCCTGGTTTAACTGCACAATAATTTACAGTGTCAGATCCAGCTTTAACACTACTGCTGATGGACTACAGCAACGGTGTGGAACACAGTTCAGTTCAGGTTCCACATTCAGCCCAATGTGATCTCAACTGGGCTGGACCACTAAAATAACAGTGAAAAAGTAAAATTACACTATGAAAATATTTACATCTATAAAGTTTCCTTAAAAATCTGAATAACATGAAGAACCTGAAAAGCGTTAAAGAAAAACAAGGGAAATTTTAATATTATGGCTCAGTTTATCATTTACACATGTTCATTAAAACTTATATGTCACAGTGGATCTACAAATACACAAAACATTTAGCAAAAGGCAGAATATTAAAATTACACCTCCTTAAGACATTTCATGTTCATATTTGTTCATGAATTCTCAAATGTCCAATTAATGCAAAGGATGTGCCAAATGTGAAGACCCTCTAAAGCAGTGTTTTTCAACCTTGGGGTTTGGACCCCATGTGGGGTCACCTGGAATTCAAATGGGGTCACCTGAAATTTCTAGTAATTGATAAAAATGTAAATGTACTAATAAAAAATATATGGTGAGTTGATAGAAACAATCACATTCCATAAAAGACATGACAAACTGAGTGTGAAACTGAAGCACTGTGGTTCCGTTTATCTGTCACATGTTCACTGTGGTCGGTTTCAGATGCTGCAGCTC
>JAPTMW010000003.1:11468454-11480327 GCA_029822955.1 Ostorhinchus angustatus
TCACTGTGGTCGGTTTCAGATGCTGCAGCTCTTTCATAATTCATAGTTTGAGTTATTGTTTGTTCAGCATTAATTGTAAATACAAGTTGGACTGACTGTACATATCCTGACCAAGGAAAATCAGATTCTCTCTTTGTGCAGTAATCTACACCTGGCTTTTTTGCCTCCATCCATAATAATATACATTATATAGACTACATGTCATGAAAAATGAACATTTATTTGCAACATAGTTTAGCAAAGTATTACATGATCAAAACCAAATTAAGTTAAGCAAAAAAAAATGTCTGGGGTCGCCAGAAATTTGTGATGTTAAAATGGGGTCATGAGCCAAAAAAGCTGCAATACAATGATTCCATACTCAGTCCTAGTTACACTGGGAATGAATCACACTATCGTTGCTATTTCCTAAGGAGAGTTAAAAATATTTTATTCCAACTTTATGGGCAACAGTGTTTGATGAAACATTAAGTTTCAATGCAAAAAAATGAAACAATACATTTATAATAAAAACCTAATGCAGTTGGCATCATATTTACTGCAAAACATAACTGAATTTGCAGTTTAGTTTACATATGATTCCAATGTCAGTGTCTAATGTCATGGAGCTGGATTATTTATCAAAGTAAACACACTGTAGATTTCTGTTGAACTATTGAGCGGTCTAAACTAAAGTGGTCTTGACTAAATGTCGTTTAAATGTAATGTTTATTTGCAACATAGTATAAAAAACTATTACATGATCTAAAACCAGTTAATTTTAGCCAAATAATATGTCTCTGTTTTGAATGTCTGGGGTCGCCAGAAATTTGTGATGTTAAAATGGGGTCATGAGCAAAAAAAAATGTTGGGAACCACTGCTCTAAAGGTCAGTGACATGAAAAATTAATATTCATTCATTCATCTTCTGAACTCACTTTATCCTCACTAGGGTCTGGGGGGTGCTGGGGCCTATCCCAGTGACCTACGGGTGAAGGCGGGGTGCACCCTGGACGAGTCGCCAGTTCCTCACAGGGCCGACATATAGAGATGAACAAAATGAATAGGTGTAAACTTACTATACAATCAACTATCCTCCTAATTTTTGTCAAGATGTGGTAGTGACATCAAATGATTATTCATCAAAGATTTTCTAACATTTTGATAGGGTTGTAATTATTCATTTGTTAACATTTCAACCCAATTTCCCACAGTCCTACTTGGAGAAAATGTGGAAAATTGGAGTAGAATTGGCTGCCCATTGTGGTCTAAAGGTGCCTCATTCTGGTTGATCATAGATTGTGTAACAGCAATAGTTATTTATTAGAGATTTTGAAAAAATGACATTGATTGGGGTGGCGGCATTCCAGTTAATATTGTGTTCTTTGTGGTTCTTTTTGTGTATGAAAGCAGCGCATTTGCTTTTTTAACAGCAGGGATACTGTTTGGGATGAATAGTATACAATTTTATACTGAATGCCATCTGTTATCCTTTGGAGTTTGATTATCTTGGCCTGATAATCCATAAATAATATTAATACAGATTCCTTCCACTTAACTTGTAATTGAATCAATATTATGGTGATGGTGGTGTTGGTTCAGTGAATGGACGGCACTTTCACACTTTCAGCCAAGGATTTCATTTTGTTTTCTGCACATAAAAGATGACACAGACCACTTTGTCTTTGTAATTTATCACTGCATGAAATATTGTGTTGAATATTATGTAAGTCTCCATGTAACATCTGGAGCTGTAACTGCTTTGTACATAGATTGGTTTTGTAACAGCAGTGGTAAAACAACTGGATGTTAGAGAATTGGACATTTGAAATTAAGTCTTTTAACATAGGCTTTTCAGTGCCCCATATTAGTGACATAACTGTCCCACTTAAATGTTAATTGTTTTTGAGAAACTTGCACCACCTCAACTACGCCTACTACTTCCTTTTTGGTAGTTATATCTGAATTTTGTCTTTTGATTTGATTATGGTTGAAGATTTTCATTAAACTGGGTGTGTATTTAATATTTTGTTCATATTCCACTATAAACTGATGGTCTTATGATGCCTTCACATGCTATCGGGAAGACAAACCGTTCCACTTGTGAATTCGAAATTACAAATGCATTGTGTTCAAGTGCTTTTGTTGTCGTAGCAACATAAACAATGGCTGACACAATTTATTATGACCTGCTACTTGGGTATAATTTGGGATGTGTTAATTCATTTCATCTGCTACAGCATACTTTTTTTTTCTTTTTTCTTTGCAAATTGTGTATGCTTATTGTGTATAAATGCGCAAAATCATCAGCTAATGGCAGCAGAATGTTAATAAAAGCCTTGTTTATCATTTGTGATGCCATGTTGAAAAGTTCATAGGTTATTTTCATGTCAGCAGCTCACGTCATCAGAAGTTCTCCAGTGGAAAATACATCCTAAGGGGCGTTCATGTGCAATTTTTGAGTTCGTAATTAATGGCACTCCTATTTTGGGGGGCATTTCGTTGTACGTATTTCACCCTGGGTGGGGTTGCATTCTACATGTTAGGGTTAGAGGTTATCCGGATTATGACACTGCACCGACACAAGAACCCGCATCAAACACATCAGTGACGCAGGATGTATGTAACCCCGCCCCCAGGTAAAATGCCCCCCAAGATAGGAGGCCCTGTAATTAGTATATTCCATAATTGATATCACCATTAGCTAACACTTATTTTATGCACAATATGCACAGTGGAACATTAAAACAATAATACATAGCAGAGCTGAACTGATAGTGTTAGCTCCAACCAGTGGCATTAAAGACAGAAATAATACAAACAAACTAGTAATGCCAGCTACAACAAACCCCGCCCCTCACATGTATTGTTGCTTATTTTGGCATCGATCCAGCTGATGTCATCATATCTATGCCTGTGATGATGTCAGCATATTAACTGCCTCTATATATGAGCCAAGTTTGAAGTAAATTGAAACAAAATGTATATTTTTATATACATTTGAAATTCCGCCCATTATAAGTAAATGGAAGAAAAAAGAACAAATTTTAAAAATTCATAAAAAATTGGAACTTTAACCTACTTTTCCCAAAATGTTATGAGATCTATTCTGGGTCACTGGCAGTCTATAAAACCAATTTGGTATGAATTCAACCAATAGTTTTGCTGCTAGAGTGTTAACAATCAAAGAAACAAACAAGTGGTGCCAGGCTCAACAAACCACGCCCCTCACATGTATTGTTGCTTATTTTGGCATTGATCCAGCTGATGTCATCATATCTATGTCTGTGATGATGTCAGCATATTAACTGCCTCTATATATGTGCCAAGTTTGAAGTAAATTGAAACAAAATTGATGTTTTTGCAGACATTTGACATTTTGACCATTAAAAGTAAACAGGAGACGAAAAAAGATTTTAAAAAATTCATAAGAAATGTGAAGTTTGACCTACTTTTCCCAGCATGTAACCACCATTCTGGATCACTGGCAATCTATAAACCCAATTCAGTTGACTCAATAGTTTTGCTGCTACAGACATTTGAAATTTCGCTCATTATGAGTAAAAAAAAAAGAGGGAGGGGGGTTAAAAATTCATTAAAAAAAATGTAAACTTTGATCTACTGTTCTCAAAATGTAATGAGATCTCTACTGCATCACTGGCAATCTATTAACCCTGCTGGTATGAATTCAACCAATTCAATCAATTTTGCTGCAGGAGTGTAAACAAAGGGACAAACAAAGCGAACCCAAAACAATGCCCCTTACCTCCCCTTCGGGGGGTGGGGGAATGAAGCCACTGTTTCCTGTTCCGTCCTCGTGGACCGTGACCTCCCAGCAGCTGAAACCATTTACAGTGATCATCACACTGAAGTCAAGTAGTGTCAGGTGCGCACGCAGAGGGACGCGCGTCTGTCCACGGGGACCGGGAACGAGTTCGGCGTCGGTACATGAAAGTGGCTTAGTTGAGAATACTTAGAGGAAGGACTTTTTATTTGGGGGCTTTTTGTAAAGGTTTTAATGATGTGTGACTCACCCAGGACAGAGGAGGCGTGAACATGCACCGAGGGGGAGCTCACAGTGTGTTTAGTCCAGTTCAGTCCACGCAGAGCTGAGCCTCAGGCCACACCACTCAGCTGCTCACAAACCCACTGCAGCCCACGACAAAGGTAGGAGAAAAAGGGATTAGCGTTTTACACTTTTTGCTTATACGAGCAAAAAGTCTGCAGGAGGAATTTAACGAAGCAAGAAATGCGTGACAAGTGGAGCAATAAAATCGATGACATTAAGTGGAATCCATTGATTTGTATTTATCTGTAGGAGAATCAGTCACTGGTACTACGAAGTACAATATCCACAACAAATTATAAAATCTGGTTGTGTTGTTTTTGCAGCTATAATAGGCTACATGGGGCTATTTGCAGAACATCAGAGCAGTTTGATGTTCAGTTTTCTTTAAGCTTTGTTTGCCCCTGTTCTTTATGAATGGAAATGTGTCAAATAGATGATTCATCAAGTTTCTAAACATGATTGTTGTGAGTGAAGTTGGTTATGGTACTTATTAGTGGTTTGTGGCATGCTTCATCGACTTAGCCTATTTAGGCCACTGTCTGAAAATGCTGTTTTTAATGGTTAAATCTCCTTCAGTTCAGCTTCCTGTGTTTGTTTGTAGATGTTAGAAACCCTTTCAACTTATGTTTGTTTCAGCCTCATTTTTGGCGCATGGTGACGTTCCTGTTGATTCTTTGTAGGTTTATTAGACAGGCCTCTACTTTACAAAGGAGTTCTTGCACAATAAACAATGTACAGATGACATTGTTGCATCATGTAAATGTAAAACTGTGTCTGAACCTCAGTGACCTGTCATTCTGTTACAGTATGCGGATGCACATGCTACTAAAAGAAAGTGGCAGATGGCCATCTTTAACAAATATTTATTGTGTAACTTTTTTTCCACAGGTTTTTTCTATCCACTATGGACTGTATGCTGGATAATCTTGCAAAAACTGTAAGTGATCAGTGTGTGATGACTGATTTCCTTCTAAGCATGCATTCATGTCCATTCACTGTTATAAACTAAAACTTCTTTTTTTTTTTTAACTTTGTAGGAGTTTATAAGCATTTGTGTTCACAATCCCAGGGTTCATAAAGAGGACCTCTGGCATACACATGTTGACTACGAGATATGTTTACATGCAAGTACCATTTTGTGAAAAAAAAAAAAAAAAAAATTCTTCATGGTTTGGTTTGTGTTTGAATGTAGTAACAAAAGCATTGCCTCTCTTTGCAGACCAACAGCATGTGCTTTCGAAAGAAGATCTCATCTGTGAGACGACGTTACAGTGAGTTTGTTTGGCTGCGACACTGCCTGGAGCAGAATGCGCTGATCATGTACGTTTGCACTTCCCTTATTTGCAAGTTGTACCATTTTATAGGTAATCCAGTGCCGTCTACTCCTACACCTTTCTAATGACTTGGCATGATTTGCAGTTCAGTGGCTGTTGTTTATCCTTTTGTGCAGAGAGTTGCCCAAGTTGCCCCCTTGGAACCCATTCTTTAGCCTGAGGAACACAGAGCTGGTTATCCAGAGGATGAAGGGCCTGCAGAAGTTTTTAGAAATGTATGTTGCTCTGCTGGTTAAACCAGTGACTCTACTGGTATTCTGCAAAAACATGCAACTGTCAAGGGAATTAATTGTCAGACTAAAAACTTGCTTTGCCTCACAACACCTTTTTTTTTTTTTTTTGACGTTTAAGTTCAGTTTGCCCCTGTCTCATGAGTCTCCTTTCCTGTTCAGTGTGGTGCATATGCCCCTGTTGTTGTCGGACAGTCGGCTCCATCTGTTTCTCCAGTCAGACCTCAGTGTCGCGAAGATGGAAAAGTGCGCTCAGGGGAAGACTAGGTACACAGTGGCCGAGGCAATCCAGCGCTCCAACAGCAGCTGCATCAATAGATTTGAGGACAAGGCCTCCTGTGACTCTGACTGTGAAAGGTACTGCCTCAGTCAGGTGGATAAAAGCTTAGTATGAAGTTGATGTTGACATTACTTACTGTTTATTTTCCTGTCACTCTCTCAGCAGCTCTTCGTCGTCTGTTTTGGGGCTGAGCGTGGACACATTAAGAGGAAGTCCCCTGCCATTCTTGGACTGCTCCGACAGCCACTCAGATCTAAGCAGCTGTCTTTCTGAGTTTCCCACACAAGAGCAACTTGGCGTGCATTAAAGTACAACATTTCCGCTTAATTCGGACAAGGTTCATCAGCGTCTCAGACGTGTTTAACTCATGGAGCTTTTGTATTTCTTGAGACCAAAGAGGTTTCTTTTTACTAGAGGATTCCAGTGTTCCCCTTAGACTGTGTCTTTTTAATATGCTCCAGTTGTCTCAGAGAAATACATTTAGTCATTTAAGTGTGTACTGAAAAAATATTTTTCATGTTTTAAAAGATGTATTGTGAATTCTTAAAGCCCTCGTATGTGTATATATATTTTTATTTGCATTGAATGTACTGAGGCTGGCAAGAAATACTTTTGAAGCTAAGATGTTTCCTGTTTTTTAGAAAATATTTGACTTTGGTTTTATGGGTTGACTAAATAAATTGTCTCTTTTTGAAGAAAACCTGATGTGTCCAGTGGTATAACATGTCATTTGTCAGTATGTAAATTTAGTGTTCAATAGCACATGACTCTGACATGTATAACTCAATTACAGTGCAGCTGTTGTGTACTGTTCTAACAGTCCAGTAGAGGGAGTGTAGACATCATGGGTCTATCAAACTGAAACCATATGCATCCAGTGCTGATAAAGTTGATTGGGATTTCATGTATTAAATATGTAATAATTGAAATCGATATAAAGGCTCGGATTCAAAAACGTGCAGATACAAAAGGGAAATGAGAGCAGTATGCTGGCGTCAAACCCTTCATGTTGGTCACTTAACCTCTATTTTCTAAACTCTTATGTGAGTAGGACAGCTGTAGAAAATCTCTCGTCCTTTAGAGGATAATGGGTACATACTTTCAGTGCACATGCAAGCAGCTTCTCTGGAGAGCAGGCTATTGTCATTTGCAAGCACGTTACAGCCAAGTTATATTTGAACAATCTCCAGTTTTGTAATGGTGAGAGAAATGACTCCATTTTGGGGACATCACTTTCAGCTCCATGTCATTGCTTTCCCAGGTGAGATGGCCTAATTAAAGAAAGACAGCAAATTAATTTAACTACTACAGGCTGCTCCTGGGAATCACCTGTAAGAAACAAGACAGCTTCAAACTGTGTGTGCTACAGGACTGCAGGTGGGGGCAGTGCTGAAGTGCCGGACAACCCTGTAAATTGAAAGTTGATGAAAGAAACGAATGCTCATTAAAGGAGACAGCAGTGCTCCGCCGCCGCCTCGTTGGACTGACGTGGGTCGGCCCCACAGTAAACCTGGCCTGTCCTGTCTTACTGTCCTCTTCCTTCCTTCCCCTGGATGGTGCTGTCTCCCTGTGCGCATAAGCCATAATGAAGCTGTCAGTGACTTTGCAACGCAGGCATTGAGCTGTATTCATACGGCAAACAGAACCAGACATACATACACACTCTGTGTCTGAAAACACGCTGACAGCTGTGAACACAAGCACATACACGGGTAGGACGGCTGTGGATGAATGAACATTTTCTCTTTCTCATCCTCTTTCATTTTCTGAGTCTTACTGGTTTGTGGTTTGAGCTCTCCATCTCTGTTTTCACTGTTAAGGTTGACCTTATCAACGTGCCCCATGACAGGCAAACACACATACAAACACACACACACACACACACTGCTTCAGAGCCAGTCAATTTCCTGACAAAATGAAATGCAACAGCAACGGATGGCATCTTGCATTTATGTGTGCGTACGTGTGTGTTTGTGTGTACATCTGCCTTTTTGTAAGAGGGAACATCTAACATTTGGATATTGAGTATTCGCGGTGCATGTCTATTTCAGCTCGGTAATTTATAACTCAATTTCCAGTGTGCATTGATGCACTTCATACCTCCAAAACACCAAACAAAGCCCAAACCCAATTGTATTTCAAAGCAATTAGGGTGTCCAGTGAGTTGTGAACAGACCACGTTGCGGTGGCTCTGGGCCCGTGTGATATTTTTAATTGTTAATTTTCTGTCACATTAGTCAACTTCGGTGCCTCTGGACAGGTGACCGAGCTCCTATAGACAGCACAGAAAATCACACAGAGGAGCATATTCTTAGTTTCTTGGTGGATAGCATTTTTATGTGTAGGGGAAAGGTTCTGCTGAATGTGATGAGTTAAATGACAGCAAAGTATATCATATTTACAGCTGTTTATGGTTGAAATCATCCCAGTGCTTTTCAGTGGATGTGCAGGCAGTCAATAGCAATATTAGTTTATGAGTCTAAATTATTAGCTCATTTTGGCTCTTACCTGAAGCTAGCGCAAGGAATGGCGTCACCTCTTTGACCCTACAAAAGCCAACAATGGCAAAATCCATATGAGCAATTAGCCTGCGTAACTCTTACCCTGCCCCTGTGCGTATTTATGTACCTATGTTGTTGTTCCATCACTCTTCCTCTTTACTCCCTTTTTCATTTTCCTGTTTCCCTATGTCTTGACCCTCCTCGTGTCTCTGTAGGCTGCTAAGTTAATTAGGTGTTTGCTTTTGTAGTTGGGTAATTTTTCTACTGACACTGCAGACCCTGCTGCTTCTATCTCAGACGTCTAACGGCGGAGGAAGGAGGCCTGGGGTCTCGACCTCGCAGCCAGCTTCCTTTCCTCTCTCCTGTCTCTTTTACGCAGGGTGACAAGGGTCAAAGGTGAGGGCTTGCATTGTATTTGTGATTATTACCTCCAAAGTGCTATTGCATAGAGCATCATTAAAAGTCAATGCATCTCTCAGTCTCTCCTCACTCCACCGTTATATGCCTAAAACACACACACACTCATTTTGCACGCACTCCGCACACCGCCAGCCATTTAACAGCTAAAATACGACCTATGCGCAGATAAATGTCACCAAGCCATCTATCTGTGAGTGTTAAAAGTCAGCTAATGGAGATGACATATTAGCAGCCCAAATGACTGCCATAAAAACTCCCACCACACCTTGCAGCGCCGCCCGACCACTGTGACTGCAAAAGGATACGGCACTGGCACTGCAACTATCTGTCGGCAGGATGAAGGAGAGGAAAAGAGGGTGATGTCATATTTGGATGGAGGGCTTTTGATTCAATAAATTACAGAATGTGGGTTTGTAGTTCTTTACAGCTGTGACTGTGGATATAACGCTAAAAATGCAGCACTATGTACCTTATAGTGAAAGGATATGTGATCTGTTACCCCTCTTAAATGTTCCAGTAATGGAACTTACTCCATCTGAGTATTTTCAGAGTTATCCAATAGGCTTTATTGACCCCTATTAATCAGAAATATGCTAAATGAAGAAGCTCTTAAAAAGCAATGAGCAGCAAAGCAACATAACTGATGTTAAATTCTATATAAAAACACATGTATTTGGATGTTTAGAGTAGTAAGTGTATTTTAAAGGCCCAGATTGCAAGATTTATGAATGGAATCTAATATTCAGAATTATGTTTTCTTTACAATTTTATGACGCTACTGATGTTGCAGAATGAGCCAGTTATGATAAAGCAGGCCATTTTTCTACAGTCGCTTCAAGTGGACCCTTTTCCTCTTTTATAGTGCATAGAATTTGGCATTGAGGTACATTACTGCCAGAAGTGTGGGTCAGTGTTATCTAAAAATACCAAAAATAAACACTGGCTCTAACAAGGGTGTGTTATATTTAGCGGCTATATATAGGGGAGTGTGGGTGGGTTATTCAGTTGATGTCAATCTACACCTTCACCACTAAGTGTGACTAAATCTATCTATAAATCGGACATTGAGCCTTTATTGTATTGACAGTAGAAAAAGAGAGAGGGGATAACATGCGGTGAATGACCCGGGCCAGGATCAAACCCAGGCTGCTGTGGTAAAGCTTCAGCCCATGCAGGACCTGTTTTCCACCACATCCTGAACTTTTAATAACATATTTATCCACATCACATGCCACTACATGTAACTAGTTGATGACCAACATGGGTAACATATGATCTAACACCATATAGATTCCAACCCGCAGACACTTTAACTAACACTTCTGATATAATGCTAATGACCTCTAACCTTTGACCTTTCATAGAGTAGCCGGTCAGAAATTATGGGACAGGTCAACTTCTTATGTCGATGTCTGTATGTGTCAATACAGCAGCTGATGTCGCAATCAATACCGCCCTCCATTCCTACTTGAAGATCCTCCACAGGTACGTTTTCACCTCATCTCCTCCTCCTTTATCCATTCTACGTTCTATCTCTTTATTAATTACCCTTCTCTACCCATGCGTGTCTTTCTCTCTCTGAGTGAATGGAGCAGTTGTAATTGCTTCTCTCTGGAGCAGTTAGAAGCGGCACAAAGGAACCGTATAGAAACCACATTTGCATTCAAGATGAGCTGAGATGGAGAGAGGGAGGGAGCACTGCCCTCCTGCCCTATAGTGAGCAGCTCCTCTTACATTCTCTCTCTCTCTCTTTCTCCCTCTCTTTCTTCCTCTCCCTCCCTCTCATCTATTGTCTTCCTCTCTCAATCCCTCCCTCCACCTTATCTACTCCCACCACCCCCCTCCTCCTCCTTTTCCCAGCATGCCTCCCCTTGCATTGTCTTTCCAGAGAGTTCCAAGGTCGACGGGAGCTTGCTCATCAGAGCAGGGTATTGTACACTTAGTAGTGGTATGGACGAGCTAATTCGTGTGTGAGAGTATGTGTATGATCTCGCTTGTGTGAGTGTTTGTGCATGTCCTGAGGCCTCCATATGTGAGCATACATGAGTAGAAATATATGGGTGTCCTAGCTTTGTGTGTGTATGTGGGTGTGTAGCAGTATTTCCGGTGGCTGGTAAAAAGGGGTGAAGGAGGGGAGGCTGTAATTAATAACTCAAAAGCACAGGATTGCATTTTTTTATAACCACCAATATCTCACCACCTCTCAGACCTATACGCTATCACTCTCACTCACTCCTGTGGAGCACGTGCACGCCCATGCGCACACACCCACCATCTCCTGAGGGCTCTTCTTTTCCAGCTTGATAAGCATTTCTCGTTTGTTTCAGCGTTTTGATCAATACAGTTAAAACGCCAAACCAAGCATAATTAGGTCTAAGATGGCTCCCACTGTGGCTGAATAGGCTTCACCTAGGGAGGTGCTCACTATTATCATCATCACTCTGTGTGTCTATGTGCTGGTGTATATATATATATATGTGTGTGTTGGAATGCATGTGTTCATAACCATACACAGCGGGATCTAATAGAATTGACAAAGTGCACATCGGGACGTAGATTAAGGGAGAACTCTGAGCTATAAAGGTTGGTTTTAGCAGGTGATGGAGTTGCCCATTTACTGTGCTTTCACTCACCTCCGTCTTCATTCCCATAATCATTTAGACAACCTTTATAATGCATCTCTGCCAGCAGGTTCATTTCAATATGTTATAGGCCACCTCCATCATTTTTTATTGGTTTATTTACTCAGAACGATACATAGATGGAGAGAAGAGAGATCATAAATTGTCCGCAATTACCATTGTACACAATGACTCTCCTTTGTGTCATAATCCAGGGTGAAAACCTTTGTTAGGTTCGGTCTTGAATGATGAATTTAGTTGCGTGACACACATATAGGCTACTTTCACTTCCAGTGCATTCAGCCAAGATTTACTGGAATGAATGAATTTAACAGAACAACATCCATCAACTAAACATCACCATTTGATGTCCCTAAAATATGAAAGGAGTGGTAAATAGCTGTGTGATGGGGTGTATTTTTGTAAAATTACAGAGATC
>JAPTMW010000003.1:11728457-11738825 GCA_029822955.1 Ostorhinchus angustatus
AGATCATCAGATGAATGAAGACTGTTGCTGGATCACAGGGTGGATGGTGGATAGTGGGATGGGCAGGGAGCAGTGCACTAGACAGGCTTTAGGAAAGTGATGTAATAATCTGTAGATATATGACAGAGATGTATTGGAATAAGATCACCTAAATTAGGACACTGCAACGTGGAAAGCAACAGATATTACAATTAAAATCTCACTAGTGTATACTGCAAACGTACTATTGTTAGTTGCAATGAGCTCTTCCTGGCCAAAGCTTCACATTACATTACGTTCCTTTTCATTAAGCACATTGTCCAAACCCACCGAATGAATGCGAAACACACAGCAGGAGGCCAATTCAGGCACATTTTGTCCAAACTGAAACATTAAATTAGCCGGTAAGTACATACTTCCCTAAGAGGGCTAACAAGCTAGCTAACAGGCTGCATGATTCGTCTGTCTTTCCCTCCAAGCACACATTTGCAAACGGGCTAAAGAAACAAGAGCACCGACTGTTAATGCAAATACGTTACCAAAGGCAAGGTCGACATGCTTAGTCCACCTTCGCAATAAATTTCGTGACCCTCTAAATAACGCTGCCATGCTTCTTTCCCCATGACCTCGGCGTGTAGTGACAGCTGTCAAGCCAGGAAAGCCACATAGAACTGGTATGATTGATTGTTTTTCGACCAATCGCTACTCTCGGATTTTTCTTTCAGCCAATAGAAACAGCGTAAAGGCGGGATATCCTGTTCTTTTATTTGTCGATGCCCTTTAGCTTCCACAGTGTATATTATGTGATGTAAAGCATGGAAAACTCCAAACCTGTAATATTAAAAGATATAAAAATAAATCTGAGGATTATGTTATGTATATGCATTGTTTGCTGGAAAGGTACAAATTAAGATTATCTCCAGAAATAAACGCTGGCACTGGTATAAATCACCGGTGAAAGGCAACGATATAGAATCAATTATGTAATTTAAGTAACTTGAGCATTAATAGCACTCTTTCGAACCGCAGAGACTTCTCATTTTCACTCGTTAGCTTCCTCAGCATCCTTGTTGCTACTCAGCATCCCGGAAGTTCAGCATCATTTGCTCCTCCAGGAAGGGACGCATCATCGGCAGGGCTTTGACAACAAGAGGAACAGGAGCAAAAACATCGGCCTATCCGCAGAAATTCACTCTTAATTGCGAGTGGAATATATATATAATGGGTACAGTTCTTCTCCATTCCCAACCCAATTCCTTCCTGTAATTTTCGCCTGTTGTTTCCGACAGCTAGCTGTTCTACAAAGGTAATGTTTTGCTAGCTAGTGACTTGACAGGACATGGCCTGTTCATAAGCTAATGTTAGCAGCCGAGCTATCGTTAATGAGATTATCCTGTGGTTAACTCAGCTAAGCTAGTTTTATATGTCAGTCAATATCGTGTGCGCTTTATGATACGTGTACTGTGGTTTATTTTGGTTGTTATAGTTCAGTGTTGCTCATATGTAGTGTTTGGTGGGTGGTTTTAGCTGAGCTTTGCTGCAAAAACACCTCATTACTCTCATATGCATTTATCTCCTGTTAGCTGTCCAGGGTTAGATATATGGAAATATAGGGCGGGGTGTTGATGTTTCAGATCCATTCACACTCCCGAGGAAGATAAATAGAAAGCAGCTAAATACATTTACACTCACTGTTCTTCCTCCTATCTTGACAACACCCTGTGCTCACATGGAGTACTCCCTCCTCCTTAACCTATATTAAATATGGTTATCTACTTTGGAATACTTATTATGCCAATCAGTAATAAAAAACAAAAAAAAAAATCAATGTCATCCTTTTAGTTGTAACATTTATGCAGGGAATGGAGTTCATTCAATGTCCTAGTTATCCCAGTATATATTTTCTGAGATGGTGAAAGAAATTTGATGAGTATTTTAATTTATGTGGGTCCTTTAAAAGCCTAAAATCCAGTTGAATCTGCTTTTTATGTCGAAAATATCTTGAATATAGTTTGGCAGGCCTTAAAATCAGGTGGATTTAGTGGTTGGCTGTTGAATTTTGCGATAGAAATGCTCAAATTAAGAATAAAGCCACCAGTCACATGAGCTAGAAATCTGCCGCAAATGCTTGTCATCACCCAGTGTTGTTTTGTATTCGCATTAGGAGCATCCCTAAAACTTCAGTCCCAGTGCAACAGGATGTGGAGTAGATTTTAAACTTGTATTGGGCTTAAATGTTTAAGCTTACAGAAACTTGGTTCACTGTTTGAAGCCTGCATTTATTTTAATAGCACTTATTTGACTTTTGGTTGGGCATACATGAACTAAATAAGCCATGCTAGCTTTCCATTCCATTAAATATTATCCTGCTTTTTCTTTTTTCCTTGCAGACAAATGAAGTGACCAACAGGATACAATGTCATCGTTCCAGGTGGTGGACTCGTCACCAGGCAGCAGCGTCAGCATCATGGAAACATCCAATTTTGCCCATGTCATCTTCCAGAATGTGGGAAAGAGTTTCCTTCCTCAAGTACCCCTTGAGTGCCGCTACACCTTGACTCCTTATATTACCCCCCACCCCAAAGACTGGGTGGGCATCTTCAAGGTAAGATCCATTTACCACAAGAGCTGTAATTTTGACGTAACTGGAAAGACAGAACAGATAAAAGACTAGTCTGTTAATCATGTATGTTACAGACTAATATTTAGAGACTGAAATTATAGCCATTACTGTGTATTACAAAGTGTTTGTGACATAGATTATGTGTTAGGGTTTTATTAATTGGCCATAGGTTTGCAGACGGACCACTAACACATACATCTGCTTTAACACTAATGGCTAAGCTCTTCACTACAAGCCTAAAACCTTACCACAACCTTTAGTGTGGTTGCTCTGCCTGCAGACGGAGGAAGAGTGTACATGGTGGGCTGGTTGCAGTGGGTCTCGCTGGGGGGCAAACATTTGGTGCTCTTTATGACACACTCTGATTCTTATTAGAACCTACTTCCCCACTCCACTTCACTTGTTCATTCCCCACTGTCTTTCCATCAGTTGTTCTCTACTTCCTGCTAACCACCCTTTCCCCTGCCCTTTTATCAAGACCATCAAATCTCACACGTAATTAACAGGAAATGTGAACTAGGAAACTTAATGTCTCGTAAAGTCAAAAGACAAACATTTTATCGTTGTTTAAGAACTGACTTCAAATCCACCATGTTAATTACAAAGAAATAAAGATGCTGGGTTTATTTGGAAAAAGTTGATTGGAAAATGCAGTTATTTTAATGCATGCTAATGAAACCTGTTTGATGGTTAGATGATGTTTCATGTTGGGAAGCATGAAGACTCTTTAATCCCATTGACGTACTTGTCTGCCTTTTGCAAGTGTTCGTAAAAAATGTTTATACATGCATATTATCACAAGAAGTTTAGAGAGATTTAGTGTTGGATAATTTCCTCCTTATTCAAGTCAAGTCATTCATGTACCAATAAGTCCTCCATTATCTATTTTATATACACCATTGAAAATAATAATTATTCATTAATTAGGGAGGGGAATGAGATTATGATAACCATGGAGGATGTCTGAAAGCCCTGATGTTTGCCTGATCACAAAAAAAAAATATTGATGCCATTTGCAGTTGCAACAACCAGTGTGTCTTCTTTGAGTCTTTTTGTGTTGATCTCCCAGAGGCAAAACGTCAGTGCAGGAGTGACTCAGGGAGAGACTATTTCTCCCTCCTTTCCTTTCACATCTACAGGTGTTACCTGTTTCAGGGACAAAGAGAGAGACTGAGCATTAGAGCCGCTTTGCTACAAAGATGACTCAGGCTGCTCATATTCAGTTGAGTTGAGCACAGACACCCCCTAGTGGCTGAAAATGCTCACTGTCTTCAGAAGGATCCTGATACAACAGGCCTGTTGCTGTTAGATGATACACACAAGCATTACTCACAAAGAGCATACTATATTTCTCTGATCCAGCTTTTTTTTTCTTTTTTTGCCATTTTCCAGCATAAGTAGCTTTTCCCATACAGAGCACATAGAAGTGGCCTATTGATTTGAACATAGTTATCTTTGAAAACTTTTAGTCTTAGTGTGTTCTTGTTCGGTTGTCGCACATAGACACGCATACCCATACAAAACTCCCTAAAAAGCCCTGTGGAGGATTTTGGTTGTGGCATGTTTGCAGGGAGAAACCCGTTGTGTGAGTGTATAATTAACATGTCATCAGGCTGTTCCCTCACACCTTGGCTGAATGATTGATAGCTGCTTTGCCTGTGATTATTTTATAACATCACTCCTGTGCTGGAATGCTTTACCATACCTAACCAAATGTCAGTCAACTTCACTCTACAATTAGCAAAATTATTTATGTCTGTTCTGTCTTAAGCAAACACACGTGAGCATAAAAGCAGGGCTGGCAGGAGTCCATGGAGAGCCTAGCCTCTCGCTGAGATACTGTGGAGGTGGAAAGAATGTTCTTGGCCCCACTCTCCATGCTGACAATTACCATTTGTTTTGCACAGTATAATACCCAATGTAATGGTTTGATAAAGCAAACGCTGCAATTATGTATCATTTAAGAGTATTATCAAAACCTGAAATTTTGACAAATGTTTTGGTTGCTCATTTGATTTACAGTTAAGGCTTTTAAATGCTTTGTCAGACCTGTTGCATGATTTACTATTTACTTAAATTCATTCAACTGTCAGTGTGATTGTTGATATTTTTATTATATTGAAATCTTTAACAGTACAAGTGGTGTCTCGAGGAGGTCTATTTGTGTGTTACTGTATACGTTTTGAGAGTTAATTTCAATATAAACAAAAGTGGAGCACCCTCAGTGTTTAGTACATCCTCTAGTTTCCTGAAGCATAGTCTGCCAATTACCTCAACTGGAATCTAACACGATTACAATGTGACAAAAATGACAAACTCTCACCATGGCTGCTTCAGAATTTTTTGATTGTATAAATGTCCTAAAGTAAAACAGCTGGGTGAGTTATCCAGAGCCTAAGTGCAGTTATGTAACGTCACAAACATGTACTACACATGTGAGTTGAAATGAGGTGTGGGTATGTGTGCGAAAGGCCTCGACAGCTCCAGTGTGTGGTTGTGAGCGACAGATTTACGACGCTGGGCCTGAGTTATGATGTTCACTTTTCCCTTTCATCATATGTCACCTAACAACACGTGAAATCCATAGAATTACATCTCCCTTGCCATTTTGTGTAAAATTTTCACCTTTTCTTTCCTCGTTCTTATTTTTTTTTCCGCCCTTGTATTTCCATGTGGGTCTCTAAAAATCTCATAAGTCTGCACATGTGTGTGTGTACACGCACGCTAAGCTACAAAACATATACCCTCCTCCTTCTCACACCTTCACTACCTCTCTTTTGTGGATCCAAAAGAGGCAGGGACCCGGGGAGGAAGGAGGAAAGGGGGAGGTGGTGTGAGTGGAAGAATGAGTGGACTTTAAATGCTTCCATGCTTTTTCTTGAATTTTGGTAATAATCCACATTTCTTAATGAAGCACATTTTCTAAAAACCGAAACGTTTTGCAGACTTTTTGTTTTTTCACCATGCAGTATTATTTTATGTTTTTGCTGCTCACTTGGGCCTGTTTTTTTTTTTTCTTTTTTTATATAGTATTGTATTCATCTATGTTTATTTCCTTAGGTGGGATGGAGCACAGCCAGAGATTACTACACCTTCCTCTGGTCTCCGATGCCTGAAAACTACGAACCAGGAAGTACTGTGCACAGGACTGTGGTGTTCCAAGGTATGAAAACACACACACACTACGTAAACCACTATACAGACTCAGGGTATTCCAAAGTAACTCCTCCATTTTACGGTGCATATAAAAACCAGCACTTTTATTTAATAAGGGAACACAACCGCAAACGGCGGCCTGGGACCTGAGCACCTCTCAAACCACACACACAACACACAATCACACACACACACTGAAGGCCTGCAAACTGGTTTTACTGAGCCTCTAACGGTCAGATATTACACAGTGAAAATATGAGAGCAAGCTGTGGTGTGTTAGTAGTCAGTAAAACCGGTTGGCTACTGTGTGTTCTGTACTTTATTCCAGAGACCCAGGTTTAACACATGGATTATTTGTTTGATTTGGATCCCACTGTGTGTGTCTATGGGCTCAGTAATAATAAGGTTTATTTGTGTAATGCTTTTCCGAGTGTAATATTACAACAGAGGGGAGTAACGAGGATTAAAAAATGTAACACGATTTTAAGATAAAGTTAAGTACAAGACAATGTGTATACGTAATAATAGTGTGTATAGAATGTGTTTTACCTACTGAAACATTTTCCCCAAATTGTGCCCAGTCTGCTATGTAGTAGTCACCATTTTTCCAGGATTATAGCACTGGTCAAATAATTTTTTGGCCAGTAGTACTTGTACTGCAACCCAAATATATAGTTCTTACTATTGCTGGTATGTGCTGTTCTTTACCATTAGTGGTATTGTAGTTTTCTTTACTACTGTTGGTATGTAATTATTATTATAATGTAAATTAGCAGTTAACTGTTAGCTACCCCTGATATCACCACCATGAATGTACTTTGTTTCTATTTTCCACACATATTTTGGGTAAATAATGTAAATACTGTTGAATAAGTTCATTATAATTTGGTATAGGTCTATTTGTTCATTGTCTTGGTTTGAAGTTTAGAGACAGGAGTAAGTACTTGAAACTATGTTAAGTTATTCATGAGAAACGGGTGAGATTAAAAAAGTTTTCTTCTTCCCATTCCCTTTCAAGCATAAATGAATGAATTTGAAATATTGTACCTGCATATATTCTGTTGATTGTGTTTGTTGTATGCAGGTCATTTGTGTTATGTTGATGCTTACTCGCTTAAAATAACTTAATGGAATGAAATGACTGAAGTAATAATAATAATAAGTCAGAACAGAAGTGGGAAAGAAAGCTTTTAAATGTTCTGCTCCCACTGCCTGGAACAGCCTACAGAAGGAGCTAAAAATGAAGGAGCTGGTATCTCTTAATACATTCAGACATCTTAAATGAATGGAAGAAGTATAAATGTGGATGTAGATGTCATTGATGGTGTTTTGTCTGTATGTAATTAGTATAGTGTGTTATGTATGGTTTCAGAAGTGAGTTTTATTATGTGTTTTATGTATGTTTTTAGTGTGAATGTATGGCTGTAATTCCTATTTTCTGTAACTACTGCTGCTGCTGTCTTGGCCAGGACACTCTTGCAAAAGAGATTTGTAATCTCAGCAAGCGTTTTTCCTGGTTAACTAAAGGTTAATAAATGACAAATAAGGTTGTGTATCTGTAAGAATCTTGTATTATCATGATGCAGGGGGTACAATTCAGTATACTGCCATTGTTTTTGCAATACTGGTACCTTTTTTTTTAGTTTTGTAGTAGGGAAACTAGCACATTATGTCTAAATTTATGTTATGTTGGAGTTGAAGAGTCAAGTGAATGAAGAAAAGAAACACTGTCTCCTGTGAATCTTTGCATGTGAACAATAAATGCAAACTCAATACACCGTTTTACTAATAGATACAGTATCACAGATTAATACTGTGATACTCGGGTGTATTGACATTTTTGTATCACATCGCTAGTAAATTAGCAAAAACAAATAGGGTTAGCTTAAGTGAAGATAATTTAAACTACAACTTTATTTATTTGTTTGTTTGTTTGTTTGTTTTTTAGGGTATTATGTTCCGAAGTCTGATGGAGAGTTCTACCAGTTCTGTTACGTGACGCACGCTGGTGACATACGAGGCGCCAGCACGCCCTTCCAGTTCAGATCCGCAACACCCACCGAAGAGCTGTTGACTGTTACCGAGGACGACAGTAACTCAGATATACTGGTCGTCACCACCAAGACTGGTCTGCTAGAGGTAGGCCACACACAAGCAATACAAAATACAGACTGGGATATTTATTTTCTTTGGTTTCATTTAGATTTATCCTGGATTAAGCCCCCAAACGGAGAGTCTCACGCAAAAAACAGTATCACATATAAAACAAATCAAACTAATGTAAGGGAAATAGGTAAAGAAAGTATAAAAGGAGCCATAATAGTAATATCTGTAGCACATACCCCCTCAGGTCAAAGATTATGTAACTGTTTGTAAAATACCTTGAAAGGTATTTTCAGGAAGGGAGTGTTTCTAGGCCATTGCCATTTTACTGCTCATTCCATGCTCAGGGTACATAAAAAGACAAAGCTTTGAGTGCACTTTAAGAATGGGTTCTGAGCCCCTTTCTGTGTATAAGCCTAGACTTTGACTGTACTGTCTGTAAAGGTCAGAGAGAATATTCAAGTTAGTAAAGAACTCATTAGATGTAGATTTATTCCATGTGATATAAATATTGAAGACTTCACTTATTGAATTTTAACAATGTAGTTGCTTTAATAGTTGAAATCCTTTATCATTCTTACCTTTTTTTTCTCTTTGCGTGCTATCTGTGGCCTGGCAGCGTGTGGAGGAGGCCCAGCAGGAGCGCAGAGAGCTGCTGAAGGCCATGCGCCTCCTACAGGAGGAGAAACAGCAGCTGCAGGAGGAGCAGAAGCGACTGGCCAGGGAGAGGGAGCAGGAGAGGGAGACATGCTGCCTTCTGCGGACACACAACCAGGTTAGAGGGAGAGGGATGTGGAACCCACATGCTTTAGAGGGTAGATAATGAGAGGACTTTGAGTTTTTTAATTCAAATCTTTATTCAAAACAGTCTCACAACATATTACACAGGACATCATTGATACAAAGTAGACTGTTCTCTTTTTTTTTTTTGAAAAAGAAAAAGGGTGTCACTATTGCTCACAGAAAGAAAAAAAAATTGAATAAAAAAAGGTAAGATTTGTATCTTTGTTGCATGAATATCGTCATATAAATATAGACTTTCCAGTGCAATACATAACAGAGGAGTAATTTGTGAAAATGAGTGCTTTTCATGGTCATCCTACTTTTGCAGAACAATAACATGAAAAGTAATAAAGATTATACATGTAAACAAGCATATTTACATTGACTTACATGCACTCGCATTTATCTACATGTATAAATGATTTTACCAGATGATGAGAGGATTTAAAACCAAAATAATGATTGATCATCGATACGATAGAAAAAATATTCAACAATCATGAGTCATTCATGTAACATTTTTGTACATTCAGCAAGTCACCAAACATTAAACCATCAAAATCTGCTCGTACGCATTAAATTGGAGGCAAGCAGCCAATTGTTTGTTATGAGCATAGGTAACACCCTTTAAACATTGTATAAGGGCACGTGTTATCTGTGCAAATATTCTGGAATATGCCCTAGAGCTGGAGGGATGCAACTGAAACAAAAGACTGGAAGAAGACGAAGAACAATGTTAGCAGTAACTGGAAACTTATTATTATTTAAGAATTAATTGGAGAGGTGGCACCTGATACTGGAAATAACAAATACATGATTTTTAACGGGTATCAGTGGGGAAACATTTTTTCTTTTCCTCACAGTTTTAGTAATACAGTCATCATAGGTACATGGTGTTCCATTTCCCTCCAATTTAAAAATGAAGTTTGTTTGCATTGGCGAGGTCTTTGCTTACACTTTGCCTTTGGGTTAATTCAGCTTTGTTCAGTATAAAGGTGGTCACACCATTGTGTTACACTTGGATCACTTCAATGATCGTGAACCCTAGAACATGTAAAGAGTGAACATTAGATGCTGTTTTAATTTCTAAACCGTATGTGTAATAAGAATAAGAGCAAAAGAAATAGAAAAATGTGTTGTATGAGGCTTAATGGCTGGGTATTCAGCTTCAGTCCATGTATGGCACAGATCGAATTGAAAGATGCTTGGTATCGCTTCACATCTTGTGATAAAATATTTCAGTTAGACGTAAGTTTCGTCAACATCAGTGCACAAATAGGTTTTTAAGTTAAGCGAGTGTATACAAATGCAAATGAGCTGAAAAATATAAGTAATGATTTGAATGGAAAAGGTATTTGTACCGATACCAGTATGAGGGATTTTGAATGACGCTCAGCTGTAGCTCAGTGTGACTTAAGGTGAGGCAGTTTCAGTTTGTTGTGCATGTGTGTATTTGCATGTCAGGATATATATGTGTGTGTGTTTGCATGTGTGCGTAGACGGTCAGCCTCTGTTTGCACATGTGTGGAGCCAGTTCCTCTCCAGTGATCACAGGTCTGAAAACTTCAAAGGCCTGAATTTATGAATAATCTGCGTCCATGTCTGTGAAACGCACAGAAAGCCGCAACATGTGTGTGCGAGTGCAAATGTGTGTGTGTGTGTGCGCACGCCAATCTTTCTCTCCTTTTTAATGACCTGACTCAGCGGGCCAGAGCGGAATCGGG
>JAPTMW010000003.1:11797897-11810378 GCA_029822955.1 Ostorhinchus angustatus
TCAGTAGTGGTTGATCCAAAGCCTAGATGATAGTATCCGAAGTGAAAAGTGAGATTAGCACATCCCCAGTTATGTATACATATTTTTTATTGATTTAGAAGAGACGCTTGTAGTAACACACAAATGTATACATGGCATCAAACATACAAACATCATTTTAACAGCCTGAAGCTCAGCCCAGTGTAAAACAGACTTCATGTTCATGATAGCTATTTGATTCATCACCTCAATGTAGTCAATGTAAAACCTTCTCTTTTTACTAATTTTTTTTTTCTGTTGGATTTTCACCATAAAAAAACCCGGCAATTTCTTTACTTAAGTGGATATTGGATGTGATGTGCAGTTTCCCAACTTCCCAGCCAGCACGCTTTCTGATGTAATTTCATGTATTTTTTGCTCCTCCAACCGCTTTTTCCGGTTTGGGTGGCAGCAGGATTGCATTAACCCTCTAGTCATGAAAATGTAAAAAAATAAATAAATAAATAAATTATTCAGTCACACCCACATGCATTTGCAACCAAAGATTATGCTTGTGATTCTGCCTACAGTAGTGTCAGCAACATGGACTTTATTCTCACATAACTGAAATCCTCGCGCAACACATGACTACAAATTATCCTGAAACCGAGTGAGACGGAAAGTAATAAGATCTGATCAAGTAGAACCTGAAGTTTTTCTCCTGAACTAAAGCTCAGAGGAAAGAGCTTACATGCAGCTGGGAGATATGCTGTACTTAGAACTAGAATAATGTAATGTAATGTAATAATCAAATGCTCTTGCTGAGAAAATGCTTTTTCCATTGGCATAGCCCTTTATCCATTCCCCTGCAGTTTCCCTCCTTTGGTGATGTCTCATACTCACCTATTCTCCAGTCTGTGAACACACAGCCTATACATACCAGTCACCCAAGGCTGTGGGAAGTAGGGATGTGCAGCCCCCCCCCCCCCGAATGACAGGACAAAACATTCCAAAAGTATTTAAATACTTAAAAAAACTCATTGATAAATCAATAAAGAGCTATGATTGTTTGTATTGTATGATTTGTTTGTTGGTTAGTATTCTAATGTCAATTCAATTGAGACTGAGGTTTTTCATTGTAGATTTAAGATTTCCTAGTTTATGTGTGCATGACTTAAAAGGCCTTAAAACCTGGTTGAGGAGCAGCATGACCCAGACGAGACTGACGCACCCCACACTCATGCATGTGCACGCAGACATTGTGGAACAGCTGCACATACAGGAGATGTTGAAAACTTTCATCAGTGTTACCCCGGAATGCAGAAACACATTTGGAGCATCAGCTTCACCGTGCACCTGCTACAACAGTACACCCGGAGGGCAATTTGTGAAAAACGTAAAGGAGGAAATACTTCTGAAAAGTTTACGAAAATAAATGACAGTAAGCAAGTAGTATGTGAAGAACCTCCTTTGACCTAATGAAAAAAACTTACATATAAATTGTAAATTGTGTAGAACATAATAAAATATGACAAACAGTAACCCTTTCAGAACCACGGACAGCACTGCTCATGCTCCTGTACTGTCACAGGTTCACCCACCAGTGTTGAATTTTCTTATTGCTGCTTTCATCACAGAAAAAAAAAAAATCCTAGTGTTTTTGTTGTCAATTGGCGAAGGACTTTTAATGAGGGGGGAGCCAAGTCATTTTCTGTCCCACATCAAATCGCACTCAGACTCAGCCTAAATAGGCCTACCTGCTCATCATCACCTCAGTTTGAAGAAATGTATGTCCATTCTTTTCCTTGAATGTTATTTATCAGTAGTCAATACTTTTACAGTATTCTATTTTGTATATCTTGCTTTCTGAGCAGCCAGTAGCCTACAAAGCCACAAGCTGTGTGTTTGCCTGTGCTTTGGATTATTTTCTACTTTGCAAGTGAACAGTTGTTGGTACTTGCTGCAGTATTGTGTAAATCTGGCTTTTCTATGAGTCAGTGCTCAGTCAGTCACTCATTTGTCTTATATTTTGTGTAGGCTGTGTTTTATTTTTATCATTTATTTATCAATCTTACACAAGTAATATCACATTAATAGTCAAACAATGTATTTTCATCAACTGAAAACGGCTAGTTCATTTTCTGTCACTTTTGGCATGATACTCACACTTTTTTTTGGGGGGGGGGGTTACTCACCATGTGGGCTTTCAATTTTGACTGACGATTAAATTATGAATTAAGTTATGTAAATTGTGGTGTGGTGTCTCCCCCATCCCATACACCCGATTCCCTGGCAGAGGAGGAGTCTTACTTGGAGGAGGACATTTCAGGACCTGAAGAGGAAGTGTTCTTGGAGGAGTGACCCTCTCCCAGACCCCCTCCACCATCCCGTTCTGGTCTTTTTGTCTTGGGGACGTCAAGGGATGTCCTTTTGGGGGGGTGGTTGCTGTTTTCCTCTCCTGGGCCCATTAACTCTGCCACTCCCCCCCATCAGTTTATCACACTCACCTGTGAGCGCAGCTGTGGCTCATCAGGCTGGGTGTATATATTCATCTCTCTGCTCTTTGTCCATTACCGGATTGTTCTCAGCTTTGCACAAGACTTTCCAGCGTTGTTCCCACCTCATTCTTCGTCCCACCTCATTCTTCGTTGCCGAACCTGATCATCCCTGACCTGCTCTGCCTACCCGTTGCCTTATTGCCTGCCTGACCTGTCCGTCTGATTACATCTTTCCATCTGATCCCCGGTTACCTACCTGCTTTCATCCCCAACCATGTCTCTAAGTCTGCCTCCCGGTAAATCAAACTGCCTTCCATCCTCGACCACGTCTTCTGCCTCTGTCCCTTTGGTTTTATCTGGCTTCCCTAGTTCTGGACTGTTCGCCTGCCCCCGACTGTGCTCCTTCCTGCCCCTTGTTGGTTGCTTGTCCGCTGTTGATACAGAGGACTCAGTTGCTCTTTTTTCCTGTGTCTACAAGAGAATAAAGACTGATAGAACTGTAACTTTGTCTGTGTTCTGCACTTGGGTCTTTTGCCATAGTGGTCACAGTACAATCTGGCCAACATGGACCCAGCAGATGCTGATACTCTCTGTGTGGTGCTGGCAAACCAGGGCGCTCTTGTGGGCCAACATGATCAGACTCTCCAGGAGATTATGGACTCACTAAAGAATCTCTCCATGCATGTGGCTTGGATTGCTGATTGAGTCTTCACTCCCATGGCTGCTTCCACATCAGCACCGGTTCCTCTGGCTCAGCCTCCAGTCCTGGGTCAATTCTTTGGCACTGCCGCAGAAACTCAGGTGGGGGAGCCAGAGCACTACGCTGGGGATCCTGAGGGCTGTAAACCTTTCCTGACCAACTGTTCAATCCTGTTCACTCTACAACCCCACACATTGGCTTACAAAGCAGCTAAGGTTGCCTTGAACATAAACTAACTAACTGGCAGAGCTCTGCTGTGGGGAGCAGCAGAATGGGAGAAGGGTACACCTCCTCTCCTCTTTTCAAGTGCTTTCGGATGAACTACGCAAGGTTTTTAGGCCCGTGCCACGGGGTCCTGATGCCACCAGTGGACTTATGAATTTAAAGCAGGGAGTCACTCTGTTACAGACTATGCCATAGACTTTAGACCCGGGCCCGGCTCAGCTCCTGGAGTGCAGACACCCAGTGTGATGCCTTCCTCAGTGGTCTAGCACCCCACATCAAACACAGTTTGGTTTCCTTCGACTTGCCAGCATCTCTAGATTGTCTCATTGAATTAACGACCCAACTAGACAAACGTATGCAGGTGTCAAGAAGGGAGCAATGCCAGGAAAGGACAGATCGTCACCCATCCACACGCCTTCATGGATCGCCTGCCATCCCCGACTAACTCACAGAATCCTAGGGAGGGGTGGAACCCATGCAGGTGGGACGCACCAGCCTGACTCTAGAGGAACAGGAGTGGCAGCATTGTGAAGACCTCTGCCTGTACTGTGGTAAAGCCAGACACTTTGTCTCTAAATGTCAAAAGGGGCATCCTGCTGAGCTGTTCACAGACATCCGCCCTAAGTACCAGACCATTGTACCATGTACAGCTTCTGTTGACCGGGGTACCTCTCACAATAGGAGCCTTCATTGATTCTGGGATGGACATGAATCTGAATGATGAGAGACTCACAGAGCAGTTGAACCTGGGGTTGGTTCCTCTTCCTCGTCCGATACTGGCCAGTGCCTTGGCTGGGCATCTTTTGGGAACCGTCACCCATCAGACTGAGGCCGTTCCTATGCTTCTGTCCGGTGATCACCACGAGACTATCCAGTTCAATATCCTGAAGTCTCCTGATCCTGATCTTGATTAATGCTTGGGTTCCCCTGGCTGCGTCGTCACAACCCCCACATAGATTGGGCCAGGGGATCCATATTGGGATAGAGCCCCTCCTATGAGTCAGTTTGTCTTCAGCAGAAATCTGGACTGCAGCTGTTACCACCATGGATCTGTCCCGAGGTCCTTTTGTGTATCATGACTTCCAGGAAGTATCCACTAAGGCCAGAGCTACATTGCTGCCCAGCTCCACCGAAGGGGTGTCTCCACTCCCTGTCTGCTACTGAGAGAGAAGCCATGGAAACCTGCATAAATGACTCTGGTCGCGGGCCGCATTCTGGTTTGGACTGATCACAAAAATCTGGAGTACATTCGTACCGCCAAGAGACTTAATTTCTGACAGGCTCAATGGTCTCTGTTTTTGACCCAATTTCATTTCTCTCTCTCCTACTGGCCAGGTTCCCAGAACATTAAGCCTGATGCCCCGTCTCATCAATTCCTGGTTGGGGAGGGAAGCAGCGATCCATCAGACACTATTCTCCCAGACTCCCATCCCATCGCTGTCCTCACTTGGGAGGTGGAGGAGCGAGTCAAGGCTGTATTAGAGAATCAACCGGGTCCCAGTTCTTGTCCACATAACCACCTGTTTGTTCCCCAGAAGCTGAGTTCAGAGGTGTATCAATGGATCCATGGGTCCCGACTTACCTGTCAACCAGGGATCCAGTGCACCATGAAGGTGCTACAACAACAGTTCAGGTGGTCATCACTCATGGAAGAGACTGCAGAGTTTGTTAATGCCTTCCCCTTTTGCAATCAGCACAAGGCTCCCCGCTGACCTCCAGTGGGCCATCTTCTTCCTTTGCCAGTGCCTCACCGACTCTTGTCCCACATTTCCCTGGACTTTATCATTGGGTTACCCCCATCAGGGGGAAACACTGCCATCCTAACAGTGGTAGACCACTTCAGTAAGATGGCGCACTTCATTCCCTTACTTAAGCTGCTGTCAGCCAAGCAGACAGCTGAAGCTGTGCTCCTTCATGTTTTCCGCAACCATGGCTTTCTGGTGGATGTGGTCTCTCATCGAGCCCCCCAGTTCACCTCTGTGTTCTGGCAAGAGTTCTGTCGGTTAATTGGAGCTTTGTCCAGTCTGTCCTCTGGTTTTCATCCGCAGTCTAACGGCCAGTCTAAAAGGAAGAATCAAGATATGGAAACTACTCTCCACTGTGTGGCCTCCAGACACCCCTCAACCTGGGCTAAACAGCTACTGTGGGTAGAATATGCCTACAACACCCTCTCCTGTTCCTCCACTGGACTCACCCCGTTCCAATACACTTATGGTATCAGCCTCCTCTGTTCCCAGCATTGGTCGGGGAGGCTTCCTGCCTGTCTGTAGAAGCCTTCATCTACCTATGCTGTCGAAAAATGGTCCCAGGCTAGATCTGCCCTCCAAAGAGTGGCAGATAGATATTCAACAGCTGACAATCACCACCACTCTCAGGCCCCTCTGTACCAGGAGGGGCAGAAGGTTTGCTTGTCCACTTGAGACCTACCTTTAAGGATGGAATCAAAGAAGTTAGGCCCGAAGTTCATTGGTCCATTCTCCATTGAAAAGGTTATTAATCCGGTGGCTGTCAGACTGAAGCTTCCGTGCACTATGTGTATCCATCCTACCTTCCATATTTCCAAAGTGAAACCAGCTCGGGAGAGCTTTGTGATACCGGCTTCTGAACCTCCACCACCTCCGTGGATTATTGATGGCCTTTATAATGCTCCTGGCACTGTGAGAGGGTCTCCAGTATTTGGTGGACTGGGAAGGGTATGGCTCGGAGGAGAGATCATAGATTCCAGCCCGTCAGATCCTGGACACCCAGCTCATCCAGGATTTTCACAATCAGCATCCTGATCAGCCGTCCAACAGCTGACATTGCAGTATGGACAATGTTGTGGTGTCTCCCCGATCCCATACACCCTATTCTCTGGCAGAAGAGGGGTCTTACTTGGAGGAGGACATTTCAGGACCTGAAGAGGAAGTGTTCTCGGAGGAGTATTGACCCTCCCCCAGACCCCCTCCACCATCCCATTCTGGTCTTTTTATCAAGGGGATGTCAGGGGATGTCCCTTGAGGGGGGCTCACATCTGTCACGTCTTTATGTGTTCTGTTGCTGTTTTCCTCTCCTGGGCCCATTAACTCTGCCACTCCTCCGCATCTGTTTATCACACTCACCTGTGAGTGCAGCTGTGGCCATTCAGGCTGGGTGTATATATTCATCTCTCTGCTTTTTGTCCATTGCGAGATTGTTCTCAGCTTTATGCAAGACTTTACGGTGTTGTTCTTGCGTGATTCTTATTGGCGAACCTGATCGTCCCTGACCTGCTTTGCCTATCTGTTGCCTGATTCCCTGCCTGACTTGTCCACTTGATTACGTCCATCCATCTGATCCCCGGTTACCTACCTGCCTTCGTCCCCGACCACGTCTCTAAGTCTACCTCCTGGTAAATCAAACCACCTTCCAACCTTGACCACGTCTTCTGCCTCTGTCCCTTTGGTTTCATCTGGCTTCCCTGGTTCTGGATCCTTCACCCATCCCAGACTCTGCGTCTGCCTGCCCCTTCTTGGCTGCTAGTCCGCTGTTGATACGGAGGACTCAGTTGCTCTTTTTTCCTGTGTCTACTAGAGAAGAAAAACTCTTTTGCCATAGCTGTCAAATAAATAAACTTACTTTTTGCCCAAGCATCTGTATCCTGGTCCTCCCTTCATTATCCACACAGTGCAAATTGACTAAACTATTTTACTATTTTCATTGTGTTTTTTTTTTTAATCAGTTCAGCTATTTCTGTAAGGCCCTATGAGGTGACTTTGTTGTAATATTGGGGTCTATAAATAAAATTGAATTGAATTGAATTAAACATTGGCTTTCCAGACTCATTTTCCACAGCAGAGCTCGCCTCTGATTATTTTCTTTATCTGGAGCTGCAAGATCCTTTTGGACAACTAGTTGCGAAGTTCTACAGTGCAATTTACCCTCACAGGTCTCCGCTGCTCATTCAAAAGGTGAAGCTCATATCATCTCAGCCAATGATACAGGTAGAGAATTATTATTCAGAGTATGTGGCAGAGCTGAGGGCAGATTTCCTCAACCCGATGACCACTTATTTTCTGCCTTCACCGTGCCTGCCAATCCAGTATCCTCCAGTCTGCCTGCACCTCACCAGATTGTTCACCAGTGCCACAGATTTCCCCCAATCCTATTCTACATACCCTGGGCTGCTTCTCCCATCCCTGCTGCTGCCAAGGTATTCATCCAGAGCATCCAGCTCCAGTGCCTTTTGAGTTACAGCAGTCAACTTCAGGCTCAGAGCTGTGGCTGCCCTCTGTCCGATTTGACCCCGATTGCCAGACTCACATCATGCCAAAAGAGGGGTCCCGCCTTCACCTAACGTCAACCATCTGTCCACCAGAGGTGTTCTGCCTTCATCTGAAGACCCCCTGCCGTTCAGCAGAGGGGTCCTCTGTCTGCCCTCTGGCTGGGTTTGATCAGATCACCGATCCATCCGTGTTGGTGGCAGAGCCTAATCTAGAGCCCCTGACTTCAGTGTTTCTACATTAGCTACAGCTGCCTCTGTCCAGCTTCATCCAGCAAGCCTCAGGAGGGGATTCACCTTTGACAACAATCCCAGCCATCTGTCAGAGGGGTCTGGTCTCCTCCTAAATCCCCCTCTCTGACTATCACTAGGGTCCTGTCTCCACCTTGGCATTTGGTTTTGCTCTTTTTCTGTTATCAGTTTATGCATACAGCTGCAAGTGATGTAACTGTGATGTACACTCTGAAATGGTCTATATATACCACTCAACTTCCCTTTGTTCCCTGTCAGTTTGTAACATAACAGTGGTCATCCTTACTGGATAGAGGCATAATTTCATACAGTGTTTCCCCTGCCATTATATAAGCTGTTAACCAAGGGGGAACACTATCATATGTGTTCTTTCATGGTTCTTGATGTCCTCAGTGCTTAACCCCAGTATGGGGTGGCTGTAGCTCAGGAGATAGAGGGAGTTGTCCATTGACCAAAAGGTTAGAGATTCAAATCCTGCTCCGTCCCATTCTCTGCCATTATGCAAAACACTTCACCCACCTTACCTCCAGTGTCGCTCACACTGGTAAATGAATATTTAGTGGTGGTCATAGAGGCCACTGGCACAGATTGGCAGCTACATTTTCACCACATCATCAGTCTGTCCTAGGGCAACTGTGGCTCCAGATGTAGTTTACCACCAATAGTGTGTTACTGGCACGAATGAACAATGGCTTTAATGTAAAGTTCCTAGAAAACTAGAAAAGTTGTGCCTAGGAAACTGGATTCTAAAAATTCCAATCCATTATTATTGTGAAAATATTAAAAATAAAGAAAAAGCACTGCATGAGAAAGAATTTCCAAAGTTTTGACTGGTGTTGCACATGTATAACCAGGGCCGGCCCAACCCAATGTGGCGCCCTAGATGAGATTTTATATGGTGCCCCCCTCCATCAGTGATTATTATACGCTTACAAAAGAAACTAAATAGCATTGTTTTTACCATTGTCTTTAATTTGTAAGATAAAATGTCACCCAATTTACATGCTTAACAAATTGCAAATAAATACCAAAAAGTCTAAAATACAATATAAATGTGCTAACCACAATATCACCACAAAAATATTCACGTTGACACCTTCATCCGTCCTTTTGTTTTGGAAATGCAAAGCTTTTTTGAATTGGAAATGGACCTCTTTGAATTAACTCTCTTCGTATTTGATCAGTTAGAGAAGTTGGTCAGTCAGCAGGGTCCAATGGTGCAGCATTTGTTCCTGATGATGCATCACTGGGCTCCTCTGAGGTGGAGGGGACAGAAGGAGTGCTTGAGGCTGCTGAAGTTCTGATATCCATTGATGGCCCAATATTTGCAGACGCTGGACTTAAATATCTCAAAAGTACCTCTGAAGAGAGAAGAGTAGTGTTACAGCTATTATATAAAAATGATTACTAGAAAAAAATTGAAAAACCTAATAGATACATGTTGTCTACTGTGCATGCATAATATACAATGTATTTTTTTTTCCTGATATGCATATTAGATTAAATACAATTTTATTGTCATTACAGTAAAATGCTGATTAGCAGATGCAAAGAAGAAGTAAACTGCAGTTTAATGTATCATCTGGGAATGCTAAGTTATGGGGTATTAATAATAATAATAATAATAATAATAATAATAATAATAATAAGGTGTACTTTAACACTGATATCAAGTTTAAAACCATAAACATGTTTTAGACAATTTGAACTGTAACACAATCATCAATTAGGGTTCAGAATCTGATATATAAAGGGGTGAAAATGGAATAGCATTTTGATTGACAATTGCAAGCAGGAGAAATATTAGCTAGCCAGAAGTAAATGGGACTTATTTGGTATTATCATTTGTAGTAATATTAAATGTGCATTGCTTTTCATTTAGTTAACAGTAATAACTAGTTTTAATGTAATTATATTGAAGGTGATTTTTTTTCCTAATTTTGTGGTGCCTCCTGGAGGCCACAGTGCATTTACCTATATTGCCTAATGGGGCAGCTGGCTCTGTGTGTAACAGTTAACAAAATATCTGTGTATATCTGATATCTATCCAGTTATTTGCTACTAACAACAGCTTAAGGTAAATTCATCTCATTATCAATAATAAAAATAGGACCAATGTCCCTGTATCTCAGCTTCATGTTCTATCAAGAATCAATACCAAGTTGAATTTTCAGTGCTCAATAGTAACTATATTGATGTCTCTAACCATTTCCATTTTATAAACCATCAAAATATGAACCATTATAAGTAAAGGCACATTTTTTAAATTTCAAAATTACGTCAAAATTTTAAAAATGTAAATTTCCCAAAACTGAACAGGTTTTGTAGACATTGTGTGAAGGAAGATACATATAAAAATTTAAATGATTCTGACCAGTAGTTTCATCAGAGAAGATGTTTGAAGAAATTGCTACTGAAAATGACATGACAATGGCAGAAGGGATACCATGCTCTACAATATTTTGAATGTGATTGCAGTACCAGTTTTGGCCACAAACCTAAAGAAAAGGGACATGGCATAATTCTGTCTTTTGCAGTCTGAACAGCTTTACAAAGACAGGTCTTAAACATCAAGTCTCTCGAGTCTGTACAATATCAGTAGCGCATACAACTAAAGACCAGTCAGTTTGATGGATTGCTGGATTCTGAGCAGTTTGAAAAATTTAATCAGACTTCTCCAGAGCAGACTCAAAGCTGAGTTAAAAGTCATGTATAACATGACAAACTTTCACAGTAAAAGTAAAAGTGATTTCCAGATTTTTCTGAGGACAGGCCTTGCAGACTATATGACAGAACTTTACGTACTCACATGCCTGATCATAAGAATCCCAGAGTCTACAGTCTCTGTGGAGGCTTGTTTTCAACTCTCAGATGCATAAAAACCTATGCAAGGATCACAACTGGACAAACAAGTCCATCTTCTTTGGCCTCTCTCTATTGAAGAGAAATTGCTGAATGAACTGAAGGGATATGGACATCTACTTGAGAATATTATTGAACGCTTTGTCAGAAAACACAGACAAATGGATATTTACAAGCATGCAGATCATGGTTTGCATCTAAAAATGCATATAATGTTTATATGGGTGCATTGTCTGCACCAGGGACATATAAAGTTTCCATATGTTGTTTAGTATTGCATAGTGAAGACTGAAACCCCACAGTACGCCAATTATACTACAACACGCAGTGTTGGGAATAATGGCATTAAAAGTAACTAATAAAAGTAATAAATAGCATTACTAACGCCATTATTATTTTTCAGTAACAGGTAATCTAATTAATTACTTTTTGAGACATTACAACGCTGTTATCGTTACCGACAGTGAAATATGGTGTGTTACTATGCACTCATAGCTAACAGCTGTTATCTGTCCTGGCTTGCTCAGTCAGGCACTAGAGATGTGATGTTCGCGGACGAGTTGAGTCTTTTGAATGGCTGTTTTAAGTCAATGATAAGAACTGATCTGTTGCGTGCCGTTCTCATATTCAAATGGCCCAAACTGCCTTCATGCTTCACCTGTGTGCCCATGAGTCTGAGTTGTCAACGCTGCCTTCATGTGAACAACTAATGTCATCTCTGAGTTTGAGTTGTCCGCAACACACCCCATTCACTTGAACGCAGCTCTATGCACAGCTAACTTAGGGGAGGAGTTATCAGTGAGTCCGGCTGACTGGACTGAAGACATTTTGTGACCACTATGGCAGAAGACCCAAGAGCAGACGCAGACAAAGTTCACAGTTCAAATAATTCTTTATTCTCTGGTAGAACAGGGAAAAAGAGCAACTGAGAGCGCCGTCTCAACAGTGGGCGAACAGCCGATGAGGGGCAGGCAGGTGCAGAGTCGGGGACAGGCGTATGGTCCGGAACCGGAGGAGCCAGGAATAACCAAGGGACTGAGGCAGAAGACGAGGTCGAGATGGATTACCAGGGAGTAGACTTGGAGACGTGGTCGGATGTGGACAGATCAGGCAGAGAGTCAGGCAACAGGCAGGCAGAGCAGGTCAGGGTCAATCAGGTTCAGCAACGAAGAATCAGGCAGTAACAACGCTGGAAAGTCTTTTGCAAACAGCTGAGAACAATCTGGCAATGGACAAAGAGCAGAGAGATGAATATATACACCCATTCTGATGAACCACAGCTGTGGACAACAGGTGAGTGTGATAAACTGATGGCGAGGAGTGGCAAAGTTAAAGGGCCCAGGAGAGGAAAATAGCAACAGAACAGATAGAGATGTGACACATTTACTGCTCTCGCAGGGGGGAACAGCTGAAAAAAGTGGAGGTGCAGGATTAACTGGAGGAGCATCTTCCTATAAATGCAGATCCCCTTATGTGGTGGAAAAGCCAGGCCCTAGAGGACCCCAGCTTCACCAAAGTCATGGTATAGAAGCTCTGTTTAGTAAGAACATCAGTTCCATCTGAAGGAGTATTTTCGCTAAGACAGAATTAATATCAGAGAGAAGTCGCCTCCAGACGGCAAAAATTAGATCACTTGTCTTCCTTAACTCAAATTTGCCAAAGGATAAGAAGGAGAGGCAGTAGAACCCACAAAGGATGACACTTGTTTATTATTTCAGGGATGTCTTTAATTTTCTTCACACTCCA
>JAPTMW010000003.1:11887451-11897791 GCA_029822955.1 Ostorhinchus angustatus
TTTTTTTTTTTTAAACCTTTATGAGTATATTTTTCAGTGGACTGAAATGCATTAATCACACAGGTCATTATCCCCCAGTCCCACCCCCTGTATTGCACTGTTTTAACCACTACTTGTGATTTTCAGCCATGTCTACTAGAAATAAAGTCAAAAGCATTGTTATGGTCAGATTAAGCACTAAGGGATAACAGAAGGGTACCAAGTCTGCAAAATTGTGTAATGAGAGGAAAACAACAAACACAATCGTATCAAATTTTTTCTAAATCTTTCTAAGCCTTTATTGCCAAACCCTAAAAACCTACAGGATTTGAGGTGCAACTCTGCTCTATTGTGTTTGAGGAAAGGAAAAAAATATGCAGATCTCTGAGAAATTGCAATAAAATGTAACATATTCACGGTTTGCAGATCAGACATTATTGTGTTTATCATTTGTTCAGAGAAAACTAAGGCAGTTCTGAGCTTGTTTAGATGGAAGTGTTTTAATTGTTTACTCTGACAGGCATCAGTCAGCTGTCTCCTTTTGACCAATTTGCAGTTTTTGAAGAGAACTTGCTGATGTCATGACTCAGATGTACTATAAACAACAATAAGCCTCACCTATTTTTCCCTGAGTAATGGCTGAAATGTTAATGTGTTGGTAGTGTAATTGGAATTCATTTTTCAGAAAAGTCCTTTAATCCATTATGATTTATAGGGACATGAAACTGAGCTCGAGATCAAGATAGAGATATGCTTTTTACCATTACCTTTATGTCTGCGGTTCTTGTGATGCCACAGGCATCTACTTATGACATTCCTAAGAAGGAGAAGCGACCAAGAAGATGGAGATCCAAGAATAATGGGAAAGAATCTAAAGCCACACTACAGGTGGATGTTTGTCCAGTCTTTTTTTTTTTCAGCCGTTGAGTATTAAATACTAGTTTACACATGTCATTTTTACCCTCCTTCACCTTTCGTTTGATGTCTGTGCTTCAGGTCCCAAGCTGTATCTCCTCCAAATCCCCTCGTCTCCATGCCTCCAACCCTAACCTGTCGACCACTGAGCCCAACACACAGGAAGTCTGTCCAGAATCTCCAGACTCGCCTACAGAGGTGTCCCGTCTCCAGGAGGACTTCTGCCGGTTGGCCAACAACAGTAAGTGTCTGCCTATATCTGCACAAGTGTGTTTAACCCTGTAGCTCCTGAACCGTTTGCACTATCCATAAAATTCAAATGGCATCAGAAAGCTGGGATCTTGGGCTTTCCGACACTGTATAACACTTTATGGCAACAATATGGGACTCTATTAGAATTAGAAAGGAACTTTTGTCAGAGACTTCCACACAGGCTAAAAAACACCTGGAAGTAACAAAAAATATGAAACCATAATATGGATACTGAATGTTCAAGACGAAAAAGCATGTTCGAGCAGATGTAAAATAATTGGAATTTTATTGCTGCAATCTCAAAAAGTTTCGTTATGGACATTTACAGTTGTGACAGATAATAAATATGCTAAAAACTTCAAGTCCGTTTTTTTCTTTTTTACTAAAACACTGTTTTAAGCATTTATTATTTATAATAATCATAATTAATGGAAAGATATTAAAGGTTAAGCTCTTCCTGAAAACAAAGGTGCAAAGGAATTGGCAAATTTGACATTTTTATTGCAAAGAAAACATGAAGACACCTGGGCAGCCTGTTATAATGGGAGTCTTAAAAGGGTTAAAAGACCTATTTAGATAGAATATGTTTCTTTTTTGCATCTATATGGTAAGATGGTTTCCATGACAACTCTGTGCTTGTTGTCTTCCTGCTTTTTTTTTTTTCTGTCTCTGCATTTGCTTCTCTCTAGTCCACACCACCCTGAAATCAGCCTTTAGTTCTCTGGTAGCAGAAAGAGACAGACTGAGGCACACCATCGACCTGCAGGCCCCTCAGCCGGCGCAGGTCATGGGGCTCAAAGCTCCCTACGCCCCAGTGAGTGACTCCAACTCAGACCTCATGTTTCGTCATGATTACACCGACTGTTCAACTCTTTCTCTATTTTTCCTGACTGGCTTTATCATCCAACAGGAATGTCCTGCTGGCTCCCACTCCTTAGTCCATCAAGTGTCTAATGAGAGCAAGGCATCTATCCCAGAGTCTATATCTGAGTTCTTTGACGCTCAGGAATACCTGCTTTCTTCCTCATCCTCTGAAAATGAGGTACGTCGGCCTCTTTTCAGTGACACACTTACATGAACTAAATGTACTGTTTTCTATTTTTCTGATACAAAATTCCAACTAGGCTGTTTATATAGTTAATGAAAATGAAGATTCTGCTCCTCTTCCTGTTAACACAAAGCAGAACAGAGATAAAGACAGGCTGTGAGAAGTGGTCATAACCTCTTTCATTATATTAAAAACAGCCGTGTTTCTACTCTCAAGCAGAACTGTGGATTTTTCTTTGGACTAGGAACATGTATCTCTACCAGACAGGATCTGTGTCTCTGTCTGATCTGACCTTAAATGTGTCTCACTGTTAAAACCCACAAATGAGATGGGTATTCTAAATGTGCTGTACTCATTTCCAGAGAAACCTCATAAAATATCAGCATATCAACTTCATTTTCAAGCAATCTTAATTCACAGTATCTATACAAAATACCGTTGCTGTCGGAGAAGAAACCTCGTAAGGCCATTTTTGGTCTTTTTTTTTGTTGTTATCATAAAACGATTCTATTGGTCAGTCTTCACGTTGACCGGACTGTTTTAGAAATATTTAACAATGAGAAGTATTGAAAACAGCTTGTGACTACATCTCTTACCCCATTCATTTATTTAGAATATACATAGTTTATTCCATTTTCTTGAAAAAATAACTGTTTTGGACATAATAGACTTCTGCCCGACAGCAACAATGTGGTGGTTACAAACTGCCTGTCAAACTCATAATAGAATAATACTAGAATATTAATGAATATGTAAACTTGTTCACTTCCCATTATCAACAGCTATATGGTTTAGTTTTTATATACTCATGATGCAGAGATGATAGAATTATGGCGTTTGTCCTTTGACACTTTTGTTGTGATCTGTTGCTAATCTTTGACCTTTGATTTTCCCATTCCAGGTGTCTGACGACGACTCGTACATCAGTGATGTCAGTGATAGCGTCTCCATGGATACCTACAGCAACGAGGGAGGCAGTGAGAGACACAACTCTGGTATGTGACACACTAACAAGTTGTTGTCTTTGTATGTGTGAATTCAGACAAATCAACTCCCTCAACAGAGTCAGAAAGACAGAACAGTAAACAGACCTTAGAGTGAGTTAGGATGTTCATTGTCAGCATCAAATAAATGATGAATGTCTTGGATTGCAGAAAGTACACATTTCTGTTAGAGAATATTTAAAACAAGACGACTGGCAGCTTGTAGACATGTTTACAAACTTAGCACGATGTTTCATCCCACAGTATGTGACAAAGCATCTGTGAACAAGCATCATTAATTCACTACTGCAGATGGTGTTCATTAGATCTTCACTGTATAGCCTTAAGGTAGACCAGAACAGCAAAACTGGGCTGTTAATATATCAGACTGGCAGATTTTGTTTATGGATAACCTGGCAAGAAAATGACAAAAATAAGTTGTTAAATTACATTAAGATGTTAAAAGACAAAAGACGACCAGGGATTCAACTTAAAACATAGACAGTCTTGAAAGCCACAAACATATCCCCACAATTTAAGTAATAAAACAAGACCCACATTAGAACAAATGAAATTAATTCAAACAAGCACAGCTCAAGTAACAAGATCATTGCAAATGTAATTTATAAATATGTTGCCATGTTTCATTAAAAAGTGCAAAACCTGGTTTAGACGAAAGGTCTTCCGTCTTTCCACTGTTTGAGTAGATGGGTCAGGCAGCCTCCACTGTCGTTCTGGAACAGAGCTAAAAGTTATCTGGGTTGTTGGGTAAGTTTTGGGGCAGCACTAAGTGCAGGATGCTGTGGCAGTGCATTTGCAAAACCCAGAGCATATCAAAAGAGAAGCTGTTCTGGTGGTAGATGTGCACAAGGAAGCATGCCGTGATATTAAAATGACATTATCCCTACAAAACAAAATGGTGCTTAAATGATGTGTGTTTTTATAGCAAAACCTGCTATTTTCAGGAAATAGCAGTTCAGAGGTTGTTCTTTCATGTAGCGACGGGGACTTTCAAAGTGCTAAAAGTGTTGGGGAGAATGACAATCCTGCACAACGGAAATATTTACCCAGAGTCCAGCTCAGTTCTTCCACTGGACCACAAAGAATGATTAGTCCCTGTGCAGAGTAACTTCCAAGGTCGTCAGGGTGTCTCATTTTAGTTTTATAGTTTATTTCAGACACAAACATAATACAAAACAAGACAAAAAAAATAGAGTAATAGACTTGACACAACTAAAATATCTTTGTTCTCCTTTTACCTCCGCTCTCTACACTTCTTCCCTCCAGTTAGCAGCATGGTACGCCTTGTCCGTCGCCGTTCGACGCTCCCCTCTCCTTCTCCCACCAGCAGTGTGAGTCTGTGGAACATCCTGAGAAACAATATTGGTAAAGACCTGTCCAAAGTGGCCATGCCGGTGCAGCTCAATGAGCCGCTCAACACCCTGCAGAGGCTGACTGAGGAGCTGGAGTACAGTGAGCTGCTGGACACCGCCAACCAGACGCAGGACCCTTATCAACGCATGGTGAGTCAAAAAGAGCTCATGATGTTTCAGCGTTATCACGACATGGAGGCCACCAACCATGAATCACAGTCTGACAAGAAATGGGCTCGTGTTTGCATTCCATTATGCATTGCTGCCTGTGTTTAAAGGTCCCCTATGTAGTATTGATATTCTAAACTCTTAACAGCAGGGGTTAGTCATGTACCAGAACACACTTAAGCGGGGTACACACACAAAGATAAATGGGCTGTTTTCTCCCTTCCCAAGGACGGCAAACGCCAGATTATCTTATGTCTAATAAGATTATCCTGTGGTCTGAGGTGTGTTAAGAGTGAATTTGTTCCGATAGTTGGCTCCGAAACGGGTCAGGGCCAATAATCATAAATATCGAATTTGTTTAATATTTACAAACAAAAATCTTCATGTGTTTGGGGAAAGCCGACCACTCCCAAGTCATGACTCCGGGAATTTTGACGTGGAACGGAATGTAGCCAATCAAGAAGCGAGCTAACCGAGGAACACGGAAGCAGGTTAAATACAAACAAACATGGCCGACCTCAAACATGAAGTTCTGTGGACCTCAGAAATGAGGACCAGCCTGTGGAGCTGTGGAAGCCCGAGAATGTCTATTCAATGTCTCCGCCAAGTCGTACCACAACCGAAACGACACGGTGTGTGTTGTGTTTTCCGGTTGTTGCTATGTTTCTTCGTCTTCGTTTTTGTTAGATCACATTTGATCACGTGAGATTTCTGGTTTGGAGGACCAGATTCTAGATCGGTGGTGGGACAGAATTGGTATGTGTGTGGTGTGCTGTGTTGACATTATTAGAGCACACCACACAGTATGATCGAAACTGTTCAATGCCTGATTTTCTACCTTCATGTGTGTGGTCTGTAACACATAAAAAATCTCTTCAGATTTAGAAAATCCTTATGTGTGTACCCCGCTTTAGGGCCAAAACCAATGAATGAACACATCTCCACAGACTGTATCACTCACTGACTAGACAGTGAAGCTTGTTTAATGCTACAGTTATCTGTACTGTGGTATTAAGGTTTATATAAAAAAAAAACAACTAGTCAAAATAACAGCGTATTACAACCTCCATGTAGGTTACTGCGGTAGCCAATATTTGTCATAAGCCTATAGCTCTGTTAGCTTATCTCTATTTTTAGACAGAAAACAGTCACAGTAAAACCACAAACCACCTGTTTTCTGTACAGTTTGTGTTGTCAATATCTGAACTAAAGATCTGTTTGAAATCGTCCAAACAAGGTCAGAACTGTCACAGTTTAGTCTGAACTGTGTATCAACAAACAGCACTTAGCAAAAATAATAACATCAAATAATAACTTTATACCTTCATAAGCTTCATAATCAAACTCGCACATGAAGAAGAAAAGTGATTTCAGCATCAAACTCCAATCTTTTCATTTAAAACTGTGTTCAGTGGAGAAAACAACAACAGTCATTCTAGTTTTTATAATTTTGTCACTTTCTGTATCTCTAAAGGTTGTTTCTTAATGGTTCTCATCCCATCTGGTCACTTTCTGAGGCTAGTTCAAAAGCCCTGGGGTTAGTTTTCCTCACCATGGGGCCTGGCAGAATGACTCATTACTCCCTCTAGTGGTCACATAAATCTCTAAGACCCCTAGAGCCTATATTCAGACCATATCTCTACACTCCAGTACAATGATGCCTTTGACAGAACTTCAGAGGTCTTTAAACACTGTAATGATAAATCTAGGTCATATTTGAATATTTTAAAATATAGAAAGGATAAAAATAGAATAAAATATAGAAAGAAATACAGAAAGGCCACAAACATTCACAACCTCACTTTTTACTATTTTGTCACTTTAATTTTGCTTTCGTAAATTATAAAAAAAACTGCTGTGTTACGTGGGATTTGGATTTGCCTCACCTCCACATTGAACTTTAAACAAATGACAGGCTTTAATGTCTCTTGTGTATTTGTTTTGTTTTTTTGTAGGTGTACGTTGCCACCTTTGCAATCTCTGCATATGCATCCACCTACCATCGGGCAGGAAGTAAACCTTTTAACCCCGTCCTGGGAGAGACGTTTGAGTGCGACAGACCTGATAAAGGCTTCAGGTTTATAGCTGAACAGGTAAGGTCATGCAGGTTGCATCACACACAGGGTTCAGTGGTTGGGGAGACATTGACTTCACAAGAAATGTTGTTGGTCAGTGTTGACATGAATTACAGGGATGTGACAAATTGACTGTGCAACATATTTAATTTGTAAACGGTGTTAAAATGTCCAAGTCATGACACATTGGTAAAAGCTGTATTATCCTTGAGTTAATACTGATGACTGTGCAAAATGGCGGAAAAACCACATCCTCTGTCTGCTCTGTGCTGCAAAACAGTTCTTCAGAAACCTCACAAAATCTCCAAGTAGGAAAGAGTGAAAGGCTAGTGAAAACCTGCAGGTGTTCACATTGTCTCTGTTTTTTTTTTAAATTTTGTGAATCAATTATTTAGTTTCAGAGGTGATAAAACCTCTAATGTATTCTTTTTATAATCTAATCTTGTAACCCCTCTCTTCTCATCCCAGGTGAGTCATCACCCACCTGTGTCAGCATGTCACTGTGATTCAAGGAACTTCAGCTTTTGGCAAGGTTAGCAGGACAGACCTTGTTTATTATAAATAAGACATTTACCCTCTTTCTAACTGGGCCAGCTCATACATTACACTGCCACACCTTATTCCTGACTACTCAGTACATGCTGGAGGTTACACTTCATCTTCAAAGTTTTACTGACCTTGTTTTAACTTCTGGTGAATAAAAACGCCTGTGTATACACAGATAACACTGTTATTAAATAAAACAGATGAAAATTCCAGGAGCAAAGATTGAAACTAAGATTATCCAACATTTTTTTCCACAAGTGCTCATTTGTGTTTTGGATTTATTTCTTTTAGATGTCCGATGGAAAAATAAATTCTGGGGAAAATCAATGGAAATAGTTCCCATGGGAACCACCCATGTTACATTACCTGCGTAAGTCGTCTCTGTATTTACATAATGAGTAGGTGTTTGTGTATCCAAGTGTTTACACTTCTCAGTGCACTATAATTTCTCTTGATATAACATTGCATTATGCTCTACTAAGAGTCTTTGAAAGTCAACTGACTGAAGCAGGGTGCTTGTTATTCTCCAGATTTGGGGACCACTATGAATGGAACAAAGTGACGTCATGTATCCATAACATCCTGAGCGGCCAGCGCTGGATTGAACACTACGGAGAAATGGCCATCAAAAATCTCAGCAGTGATGGCTGCCAGTGCAAAGTCACATTTGTCAAGGTTAGGAAAAAGTGACCATTTCCACAGCACAGACCAGTGTCTGTGTTTGGTTCTGTCTTCCTGCCTGATATGAAAACTTTAAAATACAACAATACAATGTTACAGTCTTTTTGGTTGTAATTTTCTCCCCTAGTGGAACTGTTTATCTCCTGTAAGTCTTCAATTTATTGATTTGTCACATTCAAATGCAACTTTTTCAGCTTCTTCTAATAGATTTAGCAGTTTTTACCCCTCGGCCAACTTCTGGCCAAAGGGAAATTGTAATCGTTTTGTCGTCTGTCTATTTGTCCATTCAATGACCTAATCACATCTGAAAAATGCATTGACATATCTGCACCAAATTTATACTGTGGATGCATCTTGGCATGGAGCAGAAGCCTATTGAAAATAGGTCACCTTGAACTACTTTTTCAATGTCAAATGGCCTTGTGCAGTTATAATATCTGAGTACTTTCAAATATAAATATGTATGAAATAAGTTTTACACAAAGACTATCTAATCTAAAGTATGGGGCAGGAACTTTCAACAGAATCTTACATTATATTTGGTTGAGGGGTATCAAAAGTGCGTAGCACATTATGTTTTTTCTTTACCAGAGATGTGTTCACTTTGCACTGTTGCATTCTCCTAACCTCAGAACACTAGGGAAGGCTTTGTCATAGACAGTATAAAGGCAAATGGCACCATCTTCTGGTCAAGACAGGAACTGAATTTTAATAAGTCTAGAAAACAATCATAAATCTAATCATTCACAATGTTCATTGCAAAATGGTGTAAATACAATATTATGATTGAATTTTCAAGCAACGTCACAGTTTACCCACCCCCCCATTATGTTTTAGGCAAAATCATGGAGTTCCACAGTGAATGAGATTGAAGGTGTGATTACGGATTCAAGAGGAAAAGTGGTACATTCCATATTTGGGAAATGGAATGAGGCAGTGTTTCAAGGAGACCCACCCTCAGCCACTTGTATCTGGAGAGCAAGTGAGTAATTTATGGTCAAGACTGTCAGTCTAAAGCTTTACAGTAAATGACAGAACTAAGCTTTAACCAGCCCGCCTGCTGTTGTTTTATGAGTTTGTTTGTGTCTTTGTGCAGACCCCATGCCGTTGGACCAAGAGCAGTACTACGGCTTCACACAGTTTGCAGTAGAATTAAATGAGATGGATGCCACTTTAAGGTCCTTACTGCCCCCTACAGACACCCGGTTCAGACCAGATCAGAGGTTTGGACACGACTTCTTCTTATCTGACTTAGTTTGTATTTTTGCCATGTGGCCTGCACAGATTGTTCTGCAGTGTATGTGGATTTAGGTCTGCAACACTGCTGCAACATGGCTAAGTCTGATGGGGGTGTGAAGCAAAACAAGCTGGAAATATGTGGGTTACCATAGCAACTGTTGATGGAACTCAGAGGCATGTGGTCAGAAGAATTTATCTCTCCACTTCCTATAAATAGAAACTATTCATGTAGTACTGCTTAGGTTGGATGAATGATATTTTATTAATAGCATGGACACACTAAAAAAAACATGATTTTAAAACCAGTATCGTCTGATTTAAAATATGTTTCAGAGTAATTGCAAATGTATTTTCATTCCAATTCAGTTATATTTATATTTAAAGTCCTAGAATTTAAATGTTTTTTTTTTTACACTGGGGGTAAATTGATGTGTTAAAATGTTTAGCAGCAACTAAATGTATTAAAGCCACATAAAAAAAACAAGCCCACCCAAAAAACATCAACATACTTATACTACATTTACAATATTTTCAGCACTTCCCAACAGGCACTCCTGTCCGAGAGCCATCAGAGGCTGTTATATCACTGACTCCTTTGACACAATCGGGAATTTTACCGTAGAAAACACTAGTGTTGCTGCTCTGCCACTGCCTCCATCATTTTGTTTAGATCTGAGCTCAACAAAGACAGAAGACAACACGGACTATCCAGTCAAGGCAGCAGTAGACCACAAAACTAGTTTTTGTTCATTTCTGGTGGATTTGAGGCAGCAGTAAAAAGAAAAGGTGAAGTGACCAAAATACTGTTGTGGTGTTTGTGCAGACTCCTGGAAGAGGGGAACATAGAGGGAGCTGAGGAGCAGAAACAGAGAATCGAGCAGCTCCAGAGGGAGAGGAGGAAAGTGCTGCAAGACAACAACATGACACACCAGCCACGCTTTTTCAAGTATGTAGTCGGTTACTTTTCCTTATAGATGAGTTAAATGTGTGTGATCAGACAGTGTTTGCATTATCTATCTATCTATCTATCTATCTATCTATCTATCTATCTATCTATCTATCTATCTATCTATCTATCTAT
>JAPTMW010000003.1:12392246-12404105 GCA_029822955.1 Ostorhinchus angustatus
GAGAAGTGTGTCCCCAAGGTGTGATGGTCTTCAAATAATGAATTAATTGACCAAGCCTTAGTTTGAGCTCGGAAAAAATTTTCGGCGCGCGCACAGCGCGCGCGCAGTATCTCAACTCCCTCTGGGGCTAAGCCACCCCTGACTCTCGAACCTAGTAACGTCCATGGCTGACAGACACTTAGTTTGAGTCTAATATCGCAACACTGCTTACTAATGATACGCTAAAGGGATATTGCGGTGTTTTTATACTTTCACAAAGCTGCTGAAGGGGTTTTAATTCACTGAACGCCAGTTTTTATATATATTTTTTTGCTAGCAAGGTAGCCTTCCAGCGGTCGCTCGTGGGCTTAATATTGCGCTTGCACGTGCGTTCCAACCGTCGTATGCAAACTCCGGCGAACTGTCACGCACGCGGAGCCGCTCAGCAGACCGTGCCTGCGCGTGCCGGTCGGTGTTAGGGCTCGGGGTGTGTTTGGTGTTGTGGTGTTGTGGTGTGTCCTCCTGAGTCTACAGTACAGTAGGTGTGCGCGCCGTGGCGGTGTTGCAGTGTGGTCCATTTATCTGTGTGTCATCAGGACACGCAGCTGAAGGCTCTGCAGCTCGACCCACGGATGCCAACAGTTTGTGTGGATGAAGTGAAGCAGTGACTGCGAAGGTATCCTCAGGTCACTGTGACAGATTACAACTTGGCAGCGATAAACAGCAAGTCAGCTAAAGTGTGCCTACAGGGTAACCTAAGGATCCTGAATTAATCAGTGTTAGCCACAGAAAAGCCCTGAGTGGATATCGTTTTACTCATATTAATCAGCTGCTTTTGGATGAATCACTACCACAGGCTGTGTGTGATCCTATACCCACTGATAGTCAAATCCATCATATCCAGTTAACAGCACATTGGCTCTGCATCAAATGAAACTGTTTATATGAAATTATTACAAAGGCTGTTCATTCTTCCAAGAATGATCACATTTTCACCAAAGCATGTCACAGTATGTACAGTTAATTCACAAAATAATAGTTATAATGATAATAATGTTGGTGATGATGCCATTATTCCTCCTCCTCCTCCTCTTCCTCCTCTTCTTCCTACTACTACTACTACTACTACTACTACTACTAGTAATAATGATAATAGACAGCACTGTCCACATATAGTTGGTGCAAAAATATGAAAGCTAAAGTTAACTAGAATTATTTGGATTTTAGCTGCAAATACAATTTGACACAGACATAACTTAAATAATAACATATCAACTGCTGGATGTAAACATAGAATGGTCTCAGATTCAGTGTAAATAGAAATAAGGCTGGACAATTATAGTAGAAAATGTTAACGTGAGTAAGAAAAAAAAAAGTCATATTGATTGATCTAGATATTTATAATGAGGAATGTAAAAATCTGTATTTATTCAAGTTTAAAGGTTGAGTAAAAGTTGCAGAAACTAAATTGTTTGTAATTCATAAAGACCCAAAAATCCACCTGCGACCAAAATCATCTACTGACATAAAATGTTTATAAACTGCTGATCCAGTAATTCTATCAATACATGTAAATAACTAATGTAAAATACAGTTTGTCATCTTTTTATGGTCATCAGATATGACCCATTTGGACGTTCAGAGGCTCCGTAGTGAACGTGGAAACACCATCATCTTCTACAACATTAATTCACCAGTAAAACCCATGGAGTTGGATCAATGACAGTGGATGGAAACATTGGGTTTATGTTCAGTTAATGATGTATTTGCTGAGAGTCACTTTTTCTTCAGTTTTGTCTTTTTTTGGTAGAACAACCTTCCACTTTAATCAGAGCTTTAATGAACATCTCCATGATCAGTAAATTAAATATAGGAAAATACGTGATAAATCACTGAAAACAGGTGAACTATAGGGAGGAATTTATGTGTGAATTGACACAAAAGTAGCACTGGGTCTTTATGGGTTAATCTCTTGGTAGTGAATATGACAAACATTTACACGCAGCAAAACAACAGACTCAATTTGTTTATTTTTTTTGCAGGAAATGCAAATAAAATGGTCCTAAAATACAAAACAAATATTGTATTGTAATGTTATTATTTTATCCCCCAGGCTTAATCATGTTTGTATATCAACTAAACATAAATAACTGTCTGAATCTGCATCAGGCCGTGGGATTGAACTGTAATGTGATGCATGTCCTGTTGGAGACCTTTGTCAGATGTCATTCTCAATTCCTCATTTTTTTGTCAGCTGTCCACTGTCATTCTAAAAAAGACATGGAAATTGCCAGAAAACAACCAGAAAAACAAACAATGCAGACTTTATTCTCAGAATAAGGGGAATGTAGCATCGATCGAGATGATATCTTACTAGTCATATTTTAGGAAGTGGATGGTGACATTAGAGTCACAGTTGAACCACTTTAAATACTGGAAGGTCCGGCTGCCCCCTGTATTGTTAGTCAGGTTTCCATCCAAGTGAGCGGCAGGTGCATTTCAGTTCACTGCTGTTATGTGATAGTAAAAGTCGATTGGTCATCATAATGTTTACTAGTATTTCACACTACCGAGCTGTTGATTGAGGAGCTGATAAATCTTAGAGGTATTTTGTCCACTTCACCTTTAGACCTCAAATCCAGCTGCTTGTCTGGATCATAAAAGACTGTGTTCAACATTTACCTCTACAGCTCTTCTTAGTTGATGTTTCTTTGCTGTTTCGCCCCCTAATACGGCATATCTGTTTGTTTCTTGTTTTAATTAAGTGAGCCTTGTAGTCTCCTTATTGATCCACACATGCGGATACACATAATTATTTCTGAAATCTGTTTCCACTCCCTTTATTTGCATTTACCTTTTTATCTATTCACCACCCGTTCATGTGTTTTGTTCTGCATCGGCTGTAGCTTTACTGAGATTAATTGTTATTAAATAAATACCGGTAATGTTTTGGGCCACATCATCACATTTGGATAAGTGTGGGGCAGTGTGTGCAAAGATACTACATTGTTTTGGTGTGTAATTATTTTGTGTGGTTAAACTCTTTCAGTAAAAGGCATGGTGATATGTTGTTGCCACAGCTGTGTTGACTGATGCTTGAAAAGTAACCTTTTTGCATGCTTAAGTAATCACTGTTGTAATTGCTATTAAAGTGGCGCCTGTGATGTTTCTGGTGACAAATAATTCTACAAAGACGTACTTGCAACTGCTATTTTTATTTGCAATCATGCTGCATGTTTTTTTTTTTTTTTTAATAAACAACATCGTTTGGTCTATAAAACGAAGATGGTAATTTCCCACAGCCCAAGGTGATGACTTAAAATTGTATGTTTTATCAATCCTTGTCATTTTAAACCCAGATATATTTTTGGTCAGCTATAGAGCAGAACCTAATAACGGTTTTCACAATGAGTCCATTTGTTCATTCTGTCATAATTGGCAGTTTTACTCAGCAAAACATATGTTCACCCACAACCACCACAATGTAAAGATTGTTTACTATTCTCTGTAAGAAAAGGATCGCATCAAGTCAACAATAAACTGATTTAAGTTTGTTTCTGATGAACTAATCGGACAACCATTCACTGATGACTAATCACATGCATGTGCAGCATCACTCAACCATCGTGACTTGCATCCTGCTACAAATGTCACTTGTCTCCTCTTTATGACAACTGATGACAGCACATTCACAACCAGTAAAATGTTTTATTGAAATGTAAGCAGTTTACGGTCAGTTAGTGACCTGAAATAGAACCAAGGTAAGTGGGAAAAGAAAATTAATAATCAATGCTAGTTTCAGAATAAGTATTGATGAAATCACTTCAAGCTTCTCCGCCGCAGTGGTACAAAAGATGAGCCTTGAAAGCTGACGCAAGGAATTCTTACAGGTGTAGTGACTTTTGGTGATTACTTACAAACCCTCAGTGCTAATAAACACAGCGTAAGAGCTGACTGTGTTACTTACTTCACCCTCTAGCATTGTTTGGATAATATTGCACTGCAAAAACTTGAATAATGTTAACACATCAGAGATAAAAAGGCAATTAAACAGACTATCAGAGATGGCAGATCTTCACCTTCTTACATTGTCTGCCTGCTGAATAATTCCACTATGTTGTAAATACATTCAAAGAAACATTTGCATTTTCTGATATAGTCTTCTTGGTGTATTCTTGTAAATTTCTGCAAATGGATGTTTTTTTACAAGTGTTTTTTTCTTTAGAAGCAAGACACACACCTGCAGTGACTCCACTCAGACAATAACACTTCAAATGAGCGATCGAGAACAATAGTGTTGAAAACAGCTGGTTTATTTATATTGTTGTATTGTTTATACTTGTAGAGGTGAATATTGTGCTTAACTGGCAGCACTTTACATGACAGGTACCAGACATTTATCCTTCTTGGTTTTTTTTGGCCTCTAATTGAGGTCCAGCCTTTATTTGTTCATGTTGCTGCTGGCTATTATTAGAGACCATGCTTGTAATTGACTCTGGGTTTATATTTGAGGAAAAATGGAATGAATCAATTCCTTGACCTTTAGAACATACTCCCTGGACATAGAATCATGTTTCTGTCATCCACTGTTGGAAGTAACTTGGGGTGGAGCTGGTGTGATTTCACTGTTAGTATGGTTATCAGGTTGAGTATTTTGAAAGCTGATTTCAGGAGTGGCTATCAGATGTAGCAGATTCAGAAATATGCTGTCCATCATCTATTTGACTAGCATGTGGGTATTTTTTGTCATTTCCCTGACAAACACAGAAATGTCACAATTTAAAAAAAAAAAAGATCTGGACCATCTTCTAAGAGGACAAAGATGTGGAACACCTATCTTGTGTAAAAAAAAATTTGTCACAAGGTACTGTAGTTTTTTGGTTCAGGTGGACACAGGAGGACAGACAGACAGACCTGACTGACCTTTGTGGGCCTGAGGGTTAGGCAAAGATGGATAACTCTTGGATGGAAAATCTTTTCTTTAGAAATAGAGATGTTCTACAACTTTGGACTAGTAGTGTTTCAAACACTGACAAATGCACTGCCTGGCCCAAAAAAAAGTCACACATGCAATATTTGACTGCACCACCTTTGGTTTTGATTACAGGAGACAGTCACTGTGACATCTTTTTTTGCCACATAATGCTTGTGTAGTGTCACAGTTAAGGTCATAATATTTTTTTTCCATCCATAGTTGCATTTATTTTTGGTTTTTGGTAATGGAGAATCAGACATCTGCATCAAGTCTTCATCACATCCCATATTAGAGTCTGGACTTTATGGAGGTTAATGCATGTGTGAAAATTATGTCTCATTCTCCCTGAACCATTCTGTCACAAGCCTGATGATCCTGATCAATTCTGGCATGGTCCAATCTTTTTCACGTTAAAGACATGAGAGGCTACTCACTGCATCAGTTAGAGTTAAATAACCTGTTACAGCTGAAACATTATTAATCACTGCAGTACTTACCCATGGAAGGATCTGAACTGTTCGCTTGGTTAAATCCAGGGAGTTACTTTTTTTTGGCCTACACAATGACATATTCCAAAAATGCCATGAAATTTATGTCTATGTATTATTTTTCACAACCCCATGCCCCGTATTATAAGATGACAGTTGACTTAGTGATTCCTTCCATTTCTTCTAACCCGGTAGCAGACGCGGTTTCATTACTGACTGTCTACATGTTTGTTGCTGCTGCGGCTGTGTGGGATTCCAATTCCCACAATGCACTTCGCGACAAATTTCCGAAAAGGCCCAAGTGATGTGTTGGTTTGGTATGTAAACAAACAGACTGCTTGTGATGGAGTCATCTTCAAAGTTGATCACCGCGAGGGAAGTGTTTTAGGTGCATAAGCATGGAAAGACTAATGGATTAGTGATAATTAGGCCATCACTGGGGTTTTACAAATTTGAAGAAAAATTAGTGATGAAAGTCATATGCTGCTTTAAAGCTTCTACGTGCTTTAAGTGGTTAGATGAGAAACCTTAAATGTGAGCCTAACTTTAGTTCATTTATGATTTGATTAAAGTATCAGAGATCAGCTGATTGTAGCCCTTCAGTGGCAGGTTCCACCCTGTGTCGCTGTCCATGGTGCTGAACCACATCGCTAATGACAGCTGTTATGGAGTCAGAACAGCCCAGTACAGCTTGTTGCCTACTAATAAGCTCTGTGTGTGTGTATGTGTGTGCGTGTGTGAATGAGAGAGAGATATACAATATGTATGGAAGTGGTGGAACATTTTTAGTTTGCATATATTTGCTGTTCATTTCCATTTCCTGTGGAGACATTTGGCCGATGCCGTCACAGACGTACTTAAGACGGAGCAGGTGGGAGGTTCCAGTGTCTTGGCCAAATACACATGGCTCTTGGGGATCAAACCAGACACTGTGCACTGATGGGAGGGCCTGTGTGAAGGTCTGTGCGCCAATCACCTTATAGAATATTTATCTGCCGCACCACCTACCCACTTTCACTAAAGAACAGATTACATGTGTACATACTGTAGGGATAGAGGGAGTCTGTGTAGGGATTTGTTCCTCATACATCAGGCTTGGCTTCCTCTATCTACTGTACATTACGTTTGCATGCTGTGGAATAGTTTTCAGTACTGTGACCCCACGGAATGTGAAGCCTTACATTCCCATACATTCCCTGTGGACTGTGGACAGCTTTGTTTAATAAAACTGAAGAAAAAAATTGGCAGAAGATTAAAGTAACACCTGGGTCTTATTTTCGTTCATTGATGGAGGCAGCACACTGGGAGCATACAAACGGCAATAAAAAGGCTTAATAAAGAGATGCATCAACTAAGCAATTGAGTGATTGGTCAGTCTAGGGCTTGGCAATGTGGCCAAACGACCTATGACCTCTTCTGGGGTGGAATCATGATCTATGAACTGAATCAAAGCTGTGTGTGATAACTTCTTTTGTTGGTGATATCTGACTAATATTTGTGTATCATTTTGGACTGACATCATTACAATATTTTCAAAGTAATGATCTTATGCTTCAGCCCCGAGCTTAATGCAACACATGTAAAACACTGTGTGTCAATACAGTAATTACAGTGTAAACCAACTATTTACTATCAACTATTTTAGATCCTCCTGAGACCCAGCAATGCATTTTTGTCCTCTGTAGGGGACAAACGTTTGACAGTTTTACTTAAAAAATGCAGTCTATTGCAAAGGACATTCCATTAAAAAATGTATGAATAAATACAAATAATTTTAAAAATGTATCTGATAAAACTGTTGCATTATGCAGTTTCTAATCAAGACAATTGTTTAATGTAAAATTTCCACTTTCCTGGGTCTCAGGAGAATATAGTCTTTGACAACTTTTTTTCTTTCAAGTAGAATTGATTAACATTTGCTTCTTAAATGAGACTGAGTAGTGTTTTACCTTTTTTCCATCTCATACCAAGGTCGATGAAGCTTCTTTAAAATATCCGAAATAAAAGTATATATGTGCTGTGTTGTAATAGAATTCACATTGTTTAATTTTGCAGAATTGAATTGGGAGAGTTGTTCTTAAGTAGTTTCTCGGGCATATAAACTATGATTTTTCATAATACTATGGTGTATGTTAAATATAAGAATTCTCTGCATGAAACAAAACTGTGCAAAATACACTATATCACATAATACCAAAAATCTGGGTAAAATAAAATCAGCCTAATCAGTAGCTCTGTAATAAAGACAAAAAGTTTGCTAAGGTGTATTTTGTCACGTATTTCATGTTACAAGTGTACTGAAACTTAAAGGATACTGTTATGTTTTACACCTGAAGCAAAATGAGGTACAGAGCATGTTTGAATCTGGAGTAGTAAAGAATGTAGATCTGCAGTAGCTCCCCAGGTGACCTCATCCTGGTTATTTACAGTGTACTTGAATACATACAAGTTTGTTTGTATGTATGAGGCTGATTTTCTCAACTCCCGCAGTGATAATTGTTCATTTATTTCTGCACATTTGAAGTTGTGTTTACTGTATATGAAGGGAATGTGAGTGCTATTCTGTCTTGATTTGTTCATGGTGGATTTTGAGGATGTAGAAACCATTTTTAGTTTCTTTTTTTTTTTTTTTTGATGGATGATGTTTCCTAGTATATATATTGATATCCATTCATTCCTCCAGCCTTGCAGTGTTTCCTGTGACACTGACTGCAACACAACCCCAGAGCATGATAGATCCACCCCCATATTTTACAGCTGATGCTGTAAGGTGCTGAAATACTGTTCTTTTTTTGTCCAAACATGGCTTTGCTGGTTGAGGCCAAAGAGTTCTATTTTAACTTCAACAGTCCATAGCACTTGTCTCCAAAACACTTAGTCTTGTGTAGCTTTGCTGTTGCACACTTCTGATGTTGGATTTTAGGGTGATGTCATACGCCTGTCTGACCAGCTAGATCTTTTATGCCCTTCCGAGTCTAATCTTGACCTCCAAACTTCTCCACAGCTCTTAATTACATTTCGCACTATGAAACTGCAACTTGAAAAGATGAAAATGTTTTGCTGTCTTCCTGTAGCCTCCCCCTGCATTGTGAGCGTCAATTGCGCAGCTGCTTAGAGGAGCCCATGGTTGCTGAGTGTTCACACAGGGTTTGAAGTGTCAGTGTATTTATAAAGCTTTGAAATTAGCACAGCTGACATTTCCTACAGACAACTGTTGACATGCCTCGGGCCTAAGGAGCTAATGAAAGTTTGAGAAAACTCCTAGCAAGCCTGAATATTTGCACAAATATATATCTATGCATTAGTGTTTGCTGAAATATTGTTACATTTCCTAGAGTGGCTTCCTTTGCAATTTTTTTCACCGAATTATGTTATTTGTCAAGAGTGGTTAACTTTCATACAACTGTAACTGTTTGTATATTCAGCTTTTAGAAATTGTTCACTGATATTTCATGATTTTAATTATTAAATATTCCCATAGAAATACAAAATAAGAGGATGAAAGCAAATCAATGTGTATTCACACTGGGGTATCTTCAGCCTTTTCCCAGATCTTTCAGTGCTACTGTATATTGTCGCCACACATTTATGTTTCCCTGCAGTGTAAAAGACTCGGCAGTGAAACAGCCTAGGAATCAAAGAAAAACCCATTTCAAGAGCCCATAGGCATAACGTAGCCATCCTCTTTCTTTGTAGCTGCTTCTTGTGCTTTCCTCTATGCTCAGTGGTGTTTGATCAAGTTGATACATCCTGTCCATACAGCGGAAAATATATCTGATGCTATACAGTATACTTAAAGTTGGGGTGCAAGATGTTTTCCTGGAGCATTTTTTTACTACATTGCTTAAAATCCCCTTCACACCCTGATTACAACCAATTAATTAAATGCTCCAGCACAAAAATAAAAAAATGTAGTCACCTGTGGAACGGACAGGACTGAAAAAACACTAATCATTTTGAGCGCCCACTCGAAATGATTGAACGGTGATATGTCTATCAAACTCACCTGACATTTGTCCCTCCCCCTCTGTTCGTACCCCTCTTCGTGCATGTATCACGCGTTGTCAGAGGCTTGGAGCACTGGTACAGGAAACGAAGCCAGAGCTTGGCTAGCTATAGTAACAATATTAATATGTAAAGTTCACCGGAAAACTGTTTTGTCACTAACATAAATCACTAGGGAATGTAACGTCAGCCAGATAGGTATGAACTGGGGCTGTTCTGTAAGAGCGGGGGTGTTGGAGGAGACTGAATGAGGTATGCACAGATTGGAGCCCGAGCCGGACGAATTGTTGATGTGCAGCGCTCATGAATCCTTGGGAACAAGCATTGCGCTTGCCACTGTTCTGGAGGCGTGGCTTCGGGGGGATGTCTGAAGAAAGGGGTTTGGACTTTTGAATTGTGTATTTTCAAAATGTAGCTTGATTGAACCATTTTTCCAAGATCTCGTACCCCACCTTTAAACGATATTTCTATATGCGGGTTTGTCTGTCTGTCTGCTCCATTTACATGTAAAATTATTTTCTAATTCTCTGTTTCAAGTAAGATTGATGTGAAATATGGTCGGTACAGTAGGTTATAATTAAGATGCTGCTGATGTAAGGATAATGGATGCATCGTTGGACCTTACTGTCCTTGTTTTACTTTATAGCATACTTTACAATGCGTCGGTCATAAAGTCTTTCTGGCTACTGGCCCATGCTTGTTTCCTTCCCTTTCCTCTTGAGACTTCATTAAGCGCAGGTCGGTACTTTATGTATGAATATATGCGTATGTGTGCATTTGTGGGTGCGGTAGGGGTTTGAGAACCTTGGGAAATGAGTCGTACGGTGTTGTTTAAGATGTGGTGGGCTTGGTGGGTCGTCTCATATCGGCACCTGCCACCAGCTGTGTTCTAGCGATGGCTTGGGCTGCCCTGATGCATCAGACACACCATTTTGCACAGACACACCATTAGGCTCTGGTAAAAGTTCACTGGAAGGCTCTGCTGCAGTCAGACTCTTAGCTTTCACATGGAGTAAAGGTGTTGTTGTGGCTTCCTGATGAGTCGAGGCTTGTATGGCTTCACTCCTCAGTGAAATGTGAATTAAAACTGGAGTCATCCTTGTTAATCATCAGCAGCCATTCACTTCCACACTGCAGTTCAGGCTCCAATATTGATTTATTTAACTTCAGTACCAATTTTATGTAGCTATGACAGATATCCTTAGAGACAATACTGTAAATTATGCCCTCTGAACTGGAGCGTATTAAAACTACTTACACTGAGGAGCCGTTAAATTAATATAGTTTTTTTATTTATTGAAGTAATATTTATGCCCAACGACTGCTTTCTTGCAGTACAGAGGTGAATAACAATGCTGAAACTTCACTAATGTGTAGGAACCAACAAAATTTCTATAATAAACACTTTCAGACTCATACTATGAGCCTTTGGGATGTTACATTCACACAGAATAGCTCCATCATTCAGAGGGTGTGACATGTAGACTGTAATTAACCCAAATATTATTGCTCTGACTGTCAGTTCCAGTCTGACAATACACATAAATCAGCCACTAGATTAATCCAGGCAGCAGAAAATGAAGTATGTGTGTGTGAGGTCGTTCTGGGAGAGGTAGGTGAGTAAGCACATATAATAAATGGCTAAGTGCCTGTTTTTCAGTCACAGACAAAAAAAAAATTAATTTCTTAGCAGAAACAGATGTGATGGTCAGTTTGGTTGCAGATAGGTAGTTGTGATGTTGCAATTTTGATGTAGAAAGGTGAAGAGGAAAAGAGGTGATTAAAATGGGATAAAATGTACCAAAGTAAAATAAAATGTGTGCTTTTTTTAAGGCTGTATTTTGAATTTTGTTGAACAAGAAAGGTCTCAAGAGGAATAATCTCAGTTTTGCAATTAAGAAAATGTTCATACTTTCCAGGAAGCATGACTTTGATTAATTGAAATAATTCCATATATTACCAAGCTCTAGCGGTTGATTATTAACTTTAATCCAAACCTGAAAAAGTGGTAATGGTGTCTATTACCATGGACTGATGACATTCTGTAGCCTACTGCTGAATCCACAATTTTATACTAAAAATAAAACATTTATCAACTACAGTGTTGACACGACTATCATAATCCAGTCATCAGATGAATTAGATGAGAATCAGATGAACACGATTGTTTTATTTTAATCTTGAGCCCAGGGATGTCATTTGCAGAAAGGAAAAAAAAAATGCTTCATCACACTGAATCCATAATTTGGGCCGAAAATCATCAGCTTTGGGCCTCTAATGGGAATGTCTGAACTCAGTGTCCAGTTTTGCTGCAGGCGGGTTAAAGCTGCAAGTCAATACACTGTTTGCTCTCAGCATCCAATATTGCTGTAGGTGTGTTAACATTTGTAAACCCGGTGTGATTCCAAAGGA
>JAPTMW010000003.1:12857583-12872805 GCA_029822955.1 Ostorhinchus angustatus
ATGTAGGAGATGGTCCAACTCCTTTACACGTTAGCACTTCCTCTTCCGGTCCAGAGGGGGCGATAATTCACCTGCTGTGTTATTGCTGTGATCCAGTAGAAGAAGAGTGAAACTTTGTTGGCTAACCGGCATCTACATCCTACGGCTGGCCGGGCCGCATGACATGTGTGCGGCTAGAACACATCTGGACTGAAAACAAGTTTTAGAAACGTTATTTTTAGAAAGACAAAACTAAAGTATCACCATGCCGAAGAAAGTAAAAGAAGAGCCTGAATGGTTGGACGACGAAGCCCCCCCGGCAGCAGGTGAGATAACGTTTGTGTTTAGTCATAAGCTAGCTAACACAGCTAGCATTGATCTAGCAACACTGCGCATAAGGGATCTGTAATCCCAAAAGGCACCGACAGATTCTATCATATACACATTCTACTGCTTTTTTACTCCTGGCTTATATAGCTTGTCATGACCAACTGTCGGTACTTCCTGAATAGTTACTGTTTTATGGTAAATTCGGGTTAAAAATCGACAACTTGAGTGCGTTAATTTTAGTTAATAAGCATTTATAAAGAATTAACGCGAAAGCAAACAATATGTTTGGGGCCTATCACGTTTTATTAATACTGTAAGGTTAAAAAAACCGAACAAACACCTTGTAACCATTTTATTGAAACAAACGATTCATGATTTTTGACGTGCGATGTAGGTGTGGAAGTAAGTAATGCTAGCTAAAGCTCCGTCAGCAGTCTAGTTGGTTTGACGAAGTGTTTAAGACTGACACATATCTGCTTTGATAACACAATCCACTTAATTTAAGATGAAAGCTAATAGTGGAGTGTGATAATGAATGGCGTCATGTCTCTCATCATCTAAGCACATCTGAGTTAGCCTGAACTAGCTTGACCCGGCAGGCTGTTATGGAAGTGATGCAATTCTGCTGTAAGCACTGACATATGTGACAAAGTGACAGATTAGCCTCTGTTAAACAGTTATAGTACAAATAATGTGGATTCGGTCTGGTATTTTATAGATTTCAACACAATAATGCGACACAAACAGTGAATGGTCTTTTCTTTTTCTTTTCTTTTTTTTTTAGACATTTATTTATAATTTTTTGGTGCAGATTTAAGTTACATTGGACATTTGAATATTCAACTTCAGAGGTATTGAGTATGTCCCATTCTTCCCACCCCTGGTCCAACATGACATAATTGATGATACTAATAAAAAAAATAGGCAAAATACTCATAGAACAGTAAATAAATAAATAAATAAATAAATAAAAAGCATAAAATAATCCTAAACAATCATTTAAAAAAAATAAAGAAAAGGAGAAAATAAGATAATAAAAGCAAACAGGAAAAAATAGCCTAATAGTTGACAAATCTGCTTATTCACAATTACACCCCACACGCAAGTTATGGACATGTAGTGTTATTAATATTATTAGAGAGTACACAAAAATATATAGCACACCAAACAGGAAAAAGAAAAAATAGCCTTGAATAGCCTTTTCAACTGTAAAGACAATACAATACCATGGGGTTAAATTGCTGACTCTCAGGTTTAAAGGTGTTTGAGTTCAGAACAGTGTGGGGCCATAAATTCTATTAAACATACAGATGGGTAACAGCACTGATTTCCACTGAAATTAATTTATACATATTTTTATTCCAGCAGAGAAAACTGTGAAGAAGGGGAAGAAAGATAAGAAGGGGAAAAAGAGTGTGAGTAGCCTGCTGGCAGTGGCTTTTACTTCACCTACATTTTTTGCTGATGTTTCTTCTTGTGCCTCATTCCTGTAATGTATGTTATTGTTGTTTGTGAGTTTTATGCATCAAGATATTGTTTGCCACATTCTTCTTAAAAGACAGGGCATCACTATAGGTAACAATCTGACAAACCTTTAATCTTTTGTAGCCATATAAAAGAATAATTTGTTCTATAATCTAAGTTTAACATGACAAATGGTACAGATGTCAAACTTTTACACGTTTTCTTTAAATGGTCCATTCCTGATGTATGAAGCAGCTTTCACATGTCTAGTATTTTGGCTAAAGTGAGACATATTTAAAAAACAAAAATTCATGTGGATTATTACTTCTCAACACCTTCTGTGTGAGTGGATCATTGTCAGTTTTTGAACACATTTTTCACTCCGTAGTTGCTGTATTTCTCCAATATTTCAGAAACTTTGTAACATAAATGAACAATCCTGAATATAACCAATGCTTTTGTAGTTGCACATGTAGGATTTTTTTCTTGTTACTTTGCCAGAAACATTTCAGGCTTTGGCTAATTGCCTAATGTATCATTAACTCTGCTATGTAATTATAGCAAAAACCAGTTGACATGTGCACTTAAAGGCTTAGAAATGCATAAAGTATGGGAATTTTCATGGAGTTCCTCTACTAGGTGACACGCTGCTGTTCGGTCTGTTACAATTATTACATAGTGGCAAGGTTACAGTCATTTGAAATAATCCTGATTATTTCACATAATCACAATAGCTGTCTCTCTCTTTTATCATTATTTCTACATCATGAACCAACTAATCATTTTATTCATGAGTGTTTTTTTTTTTTTAATGTTTTTTGTGGGACCTTGTCCAAATAGTTCATAATGTGTTTTTTGTATATTTACTTCTTGTCTTATCTGCAATGATCTGCTGTTGTTAGCAAAACGATTTGTTATACTGATGTGCCTCTTGGTCAGGTCTCTGTTGAAAAAGAGATTTTATCTGAATGGACTTCCTGGTTAAATAAAAGTTTAAAAAAAAAAAAAAAAGCCAAACAGAAAGGTAATTCATTCTATACTTATAAAAAATGTTTGCTCAAACAGTTCATTGTCATAAATTGTACTTGCATAGTTAAGCTATTATTAGACTTATACTACTGTGGTGGCATGAAGTGAACAGATATCTATAATCGCAGATATTTTTATTACAATTGATCATCAATGTCAAATGTCAATGTCCAGCAGCTGGAACAGAAAGCTGCCAATGGGCTCATGTCTCAGTAACTAAACATTTTGGACTTAGTTCATAGGATAAGACCTTTGTTTCATAAAAAAAAAACAAAAAAAAACAAAACAGCATAGTTCCACTCTCTGGGCACTTCAGATTATTATGTTGATTTATAAATTTCACCCCTAGGTCAGTGGCTACGGTAAGAGTACAGTTTTCCTTCACATCACAGATGCACATAGTCCATGTTCAGAAAATCGTACCCTTTATATGTGAGTTAACTATGGGACAATTTTTTCCCCAGTTCTTTGAGGGGCTTGCCACAGAAAGCAAAACTGAAAAGGAAGATGAGGTGGCTGTGAAAGATACACAAGGCAAACAGGTAAGACATGTGACAGGTTACAGCTTCAGCTTTATGGAATTCATGAGTATTTTTAAACACATTTGGAACATTGAGGTTATTTATTCTTTACACCACATTACTTCCTTCAGGTGTGCACCTCATATAACCATGTAGTCTTATATAACATCAGAGTCACAATAGATTAGATGGAGCCTTTTAACATTTCTGTCATTTGAAACAAGGCTCAGGTCTGAACTGAAAACAGCACAACTAGAATATAAACAGACAAATAATCAGAGCCGACACTGTAGAGGATCACAGCTGCAGTGGTGTTAGTGTGAATGTGTTCTGACAACCTGATAGCTGATTACATACAAGGAATGAAATGTACTGCACTAGAGCAGAACTCAGAGCCTCATCATGGCCTTTTCTGTTAATCAGATACATTCAGTGAAAAGGTATTTTTGTTTATATACATTTAAATTTTCTACATCTTCTGCAGTGGTCAGTAGCAGAGAAATATTACCTACTCAACAGTGTTTGGTTCACACTTAGAGGCAATAAGTGTCTACTTTATTGTGACAAAACGCCACCAAATAGCAGACACAAAAAACATCACAGAAAGATTTCTTATTTCTACAATGTCATGTCAACATATTTTGCTGAAGGATAATTTCAATGTTGGAGTCATGCTGAGGACTGAGTGCTTCCTTCTCACAATTTGGATGATATTTTGCACTTTCTAAGCACCCACAATCCTGTGCACAAGTGTCTGAAAAATACTGTAAGCAGGTTATCCTATCAGGCATGGCAACTTTATTCATGGTATATATAGGGCTGCATGATTTTGGCCAAAACTAAAATCTCGATTTTTTTTTTTTTTTTTTTTTTTACTCTGAAAACTCGATTTTTGATTTCGATTTTTGGGTAAAACTACAAAAGACAACGGAAGCTAGCATGTTGTTTTTGTGAGCAGTCCGTAATGCAAGGCACTGCTGCCTACCTCAAATCTGTGAAGGTATCACGGAATCTCAGAAAATTCCATGATGGGCCCACAGTCAGGTCAGTGACAGGCATCAGTCATGTGTGCATGCACGGACCACGTAATATGAGTGATCCCCATGTGGTTATATTTAAATTGGGGGATCCGTGCATGGAAGAGACCGACCCAGGACACACTGGAGGGATTATATTTGTGGGCTGGCCTGGGAACACCTCAGGATTCCCCCGGAGCTGGTGGATGTGGCTGGGTCAAGGGTTGTCTGGGCTCCTCTGCTGAGGCTGCTGCCCCCCTGACCCGGGCCCAGATCAGAAGAAGACAGTACGGTACGGATCCGTGCGGGACAACGTAAGATGAGTGATCCCCATGCAGTTATATTTGAATTGGGGGATCTGTGCATGAAACCGCAGCTTGCATTGGTATCACTATTGCGGACCCATCACAGATTTAAGGTCTGTGGTCTTTACACACACTTCTGTGAAAGACCGCTTTCACAGATAGGAGGAGGAGTCTACGGTAGCCTGCAGGCGCATGGCCCAGAGGCACGAGTGCGATGAAATGGATTTGGCAATTTCCCTTTTTTAAAAATCGTCCTAATTAAAAAATCCAGTTTCAATTTAAAATGGACTAGGTATATAGCACATTTCCTATGTAAAGGCATTTGTGCCTGTATACAAATATATAAATGCATTTTAACTCATCTCAGAGTTAATGTAAGTAAATGTTATCAACAAATTAACATAAGTGTCTTCACCAGTAACACATTTTCGCCTTTAAATCAATCAGTCACTGTTGTTTGGGTTGTGACTTTACAACACGAATGTAAAAAGCTACTGTTATAAAAATGTTTGATAAATGGGTATGTGGACCGGTATGTGAACCAATGCTCAGTTATGTCTTTTACTTCTGATAAGTCACTGCTGCCTAGTGTTTAGAGCCAAATCATCACATTGTAAATGTTTTAAATTCTCATGTGTCAGTTTAAAAATCTGAATCCAGTAAGGGAAAATTCAGGTTAATCATTTGAGACAATGTCAGTATAATATTCCCTTTACTGCAATACACCTTGAGTTTTTATTTTCTTTCCAGCCACAGAAAAAAAAGAAGGACCGGCGGAAAGGCAAAGGAGGGGACATAGATGACGACGACGATGACGAAGATGTGATGCTGAAGCTGAAAAAGCTCTCGGTCCAAGCAAGTGATGAGGAAGATGAGCCAGGTAAGACTGCTCTCGCTGTTGTGCTGAAATAACAGATTTAGTGTGAAGTGTGTTCAGTACAACTCTAACCACGCTCATTTCTTCTCCACAGTCATTGCCCCCCCAAAAGGAAACAAGAAGAACAAGGTTTGTCATCAGTCATCATTGATGGTTCGCCTCCACTCCTCTGATTAGTGACCTGTTGGCAGTGTAAAGTAACTCTGGTGTCTTTCAGGGTGGAAACATCTTTGCTGCACTCAGTCAGGGTCAGAGCGATGAAGAGGAGGAGGAGGAAGAAGGTGCTGACTCTGAAGAAGAAAAGCCAGTAAAAAAGGTGCCATAGTCCTTTACCCTGTTACTGCCTCATGTGTTAGTGGTTGCTTGTTGGCTATAACTTCATAGTCTCCTTAATTTGAAGTGTTTTCTGTGGATGTGGTGGTTTGGGTAGCAACTTCTCTTAAAGTTCTGGCTCTATCTGTGCATGTGTGTGCGTCTTTGATACAGGAAATTGAAAAGGGCAAGAAAAAAGATCAGTCTAAGTCTAAGAAGGTGAAGGTGGGTGCTGCATAAATGTCTTTCTTTCTTTTGCCATCTCTCTTTTTCCTGCATTTGAACTTCTCCATATTCTTCCATGGATCAAATCTGAATCTGGCATGCAGCTTTGAGTCACACACAGCGTTTTCTGACGTTCAGCTCTCATGTCCCACTGTCCACCATGATACACAGGATGTTTCTAAAGATGAATGCATCCTCCGGTGGATGCCAGATGCAGTAAATGTTGCTAACGTTGGTTCTTTGTGTGGATGAAATTGTCAGGCTGCGTCGGAGGAAGAGGAGCTGGAGAAGGATGAGGGTGCAGAGAAAACATCAAAGACCAAGAAAGCAGAAACCAAACAGGCCAAGGTACAGGAGGATATTTGACCACAAATCCATATCATACTGTTCATCAAAGTCACTCTGTACAACTGCATTCCGCCTCTGTGATGCTTTTGTCTGTTTAATAATTCTGCTTATAGAAGGATTAGACTGATGAGTCCATACAGCGTGTTAACTGATGACCCAAAGCAACAAAAACTAACAAATCACTCATTGTTGTCTGTGTTTACATACATAAGAACTACATTTTTCAGTGTATTCTCCATAATTTTACATCACAAACCAAAATGTCACTGGGGCTTCTTTGAAAATTTTGTCTCGAAGTGCAATTGTGGGAATTGTGACCAAGTGAAAGCGGTTTCTCACAGATTCAGCAAGAAAATGAGCCAGATCACTGCAATGTAAAATTATACATTTCACCAGGGTTGTTTTAAAGAATGAGTATAGTCGGTGGATGGAGGTAAAGGCGACATTTGGGTTCAGCACTCACGAAGAGACAGCGAAATTGCTGTTGTGTGGAATTTCATTCTCACAATGTACTTTGCGGCAAAATCTCCATTTTGGTTTGTTATGTAAACAGGCGTATCGTGTTTATGATAGTCATCTTCAAAGTTGTTCACCGTGAGGGAAGTGATCCAGATGTGTAAGCACGGAAATACTAATGGATTAGTGATAATTACGCTATCACTCGGTTTTACAAATTTGAAAAAAAATTTGTGATGAAAGTCATATCCTGCTTTAAGATTTTTACAGGTGATAGTTGTTTGTTAGAAGTCTATTAGAGTTAATGTAGTGGCTTGGATATTTATTCTGATGTTTTTCTTTACAGAAAAGCAAACCTGCTGAGCCCCGTGAGGAAGAGGAGGCAGAGGAAGAGAGTGATGGAGGCGACATGATGATGGTATGTTGGACCTTCCATAGCCCTTTTCTTGGTCTCTGTATTAAACCAAGTGTTAATGTTCACCTGTTTGTGTCTGTATCATCAGAGTGCTGAGGATGTCATCGCAGAGCAGGCAAAGCAGGATGAAGATGACCCGTTTGCCAACATGAGCAAAAAGGAGAAGAAGAAGAAGAAGAAACAGGTAAATACTATAAAGGCTGTTTATAAACCATTCATTGGGATTAACATGTGTCGGATAAACTTTAGAAAGTCCGTGTTATTAAAGGTGAACTGCAGTTTTCCATGTGAAACAGTTGTGTGTGTATGTGTGTGTTTTGGATTCTCACTGGTGAATGTGTGTCTGTTACAGATGGAGTATGAGCGTCAGGTGGCCAGTGTTCGTGCTCAGAATGCCTTGGAGGGAGATTTCTCCGTCTCTCAGGCAGAGATGTCCTCCAGGCAGGCCATGTTGGAGAACGCCTCTGATATCAAGGTGACTTGGAGAACAGTTCTGTCACTGAATAGAGCACAAGTCAAATGAAATGAGATTAACTGATCCCCTCTTGGAAGTTGAAATGGTCTGTAGCTCAAAACAAAGTGAACACAAGTAATTAGTTCATTATTTACAAAAGAGTTCTAGCAGTAAGTAGAAATATACATTGTAAGTCAGTGTAATAAGATTTTGACCTTAAGATTGACCTGTAAGATTTTGTATGTTTAATATGCTTTACACACACTAGATTCATATGTTTCATAGAAGTTTCAAACGTCTCTTTTTTTTTGTCCTTTAGCTGGAGAGGTTCAGCATATCTGCTCATGGCAAGGAGCTTTTTGTCAATGCTGACCTTCTGATTGTGGCAGGAAGAAGATATGGTTTGGTTGGACCAAATGGGTGAGTAGCATTTTGCTTGTTGAATGACTATTTATAGTTTAGTCACCTGATCACATGACTGACATTATTAGTAAATCATGCACTAGCATGGTGCTTAACACAAGGGGTTCCCTGTGGCTGTTGTCATGTCTTCTCCACTAAACCGGGGTCTGGGGAAGTTTAGTTTGAGTTCAGATCTAAAAATCAAAGTTCTGTCAATCTCAGTTCAGTTTCTTTATTAAACAGTGGGGTCTGTTCTGTAACACAACGTCAGAATACTAAAGATCTTTTCAGAAAACGTCAAATGAGGTTTGGTCCAACTCAAATGACAGTGATTAAAATTGATGACATTTTTAGTATTGGAAATTCAGAATTCAGAAAGAACTGGCTGAATCAGTCATGTATTGCACTTTTGGACCAGAGGAACTTTTTCCATTGTTCTAGATATTAGTACTGACTAGGTAGAAAAAGTAAAAAAAATTTCCATACTGCAGGATTTAAGGATGGTGGTAGTTCTTCAAATGTTGTTTTATGGGTCTTTATAACACATTTTTTAAGGTAAATCAACATAAACAGAACCTTGATTGATAAAAGTGCTCAATGATTGAGAAGTGTGTGCTGATTCTAGCCAAAGTAACAGCCAGTCTCCTTTCTAACTCTGTTATCAAACTTTCACTGATGTTCCCACTCAAACAGCTGACTGGATATTAAGTCACTACTTCAAGTGTTCCTCTTGGTGTTGCAAATGTAAACATAAAATGCCCTGGAACATATGTAGTTTTCCTAATGAATAATTGCCCTCAGGGACTCTGCAGAATGAAGGTGCCAGATCAGGTTGTGATGTGGGTGTGAAGTTAGCGTCCTCCATCCTGCTGAGATTTACATTCATGTATTTACAATATAACCTGTAATGAGGTTCCTGTGAGTTATGTTTTACTTTGATTCCACCTTAAAGAAACAATTCTTTTTTTTTTTTTATCTTTTAGTAAAGGAAAGACCACACTACTGAAACACATTGCCAACAGAGCCCTCAGTATTCCTCCCAACATTGATGTGCTGCTGTGTGAGCAAGGTAAGCGACCTGTCAGAATATGTTTGCTATGATTTCAGTGTCTCCTTCCCTCGTGTCATTTTGTGGTGATCCCATGGTATGCGTTTTTTTTTTTTTTTTCATCAGAGGTGGTGGCTGATGACACACCGGCAGTTCAGGCGGTGCTGAAGGCAGATACCCGGCGTCTGAAGCTCCTGGAGGAAGAGAAGCAGCTGCAGACTCGTCTGGAGAAGGGAGAAGACAACGTGGCGGAGAGACTGGACAAGGTGAACTCTAGAGCCTCTAATCTATCCCCTACAAGACAACAGTCAACTATATACTATTTACCCTATCAATTAACTTACAGGTACTTTTGAATTCAATTTAGATGGCCAAACTTAAAAAAATCATAACTAAAAAAAAAGTATGTCTTCCTGAAGCTATAGAAGCTTGCACTGGATTTTTTTCCCTCCAAGTCTTAGATCAGTTCATAAAGAAAGATCGTTTTCCAGTAAAGATGCCTAGCAAGCTCCCACAAAGCCTGGACCACTGTGCTTGGTCAAGATTAGTACTTTAATAGAGTGCTTGCACACGTCTTGAAAGTCATAAGAATTTTGAAGCACTTTTTCCAGACCTTGAAAAGTTTTGAATTTTGTGAAAGTCTTAATAACCTATGGAGAAAAGTTTCTTTCATAGTTGAATTTTAAAGTATGCGCAAAGGCACATAATCTTATACAATAAGAAATACATGAGGAAAGCATATAAAAACTAGATATGATTTCACTAACTTGTCAGTACTGGAATGATTCTAATCAAACCTGTTTGTGTGATATTCATGCACTTTTGTGATTTTTCATGTTTTGAAAATGTTTCTGTCAGTAAAACATAATTTACTGCAAACTATGCATTCATTCATTCATTCATACATTTATTAAAATTAACTTTTCTGCGACACAACAGGTACATTCTCAACCAAAAAAGTAGGCGCTCAAATACAAAAGTACATAACTCAAAGTCTTGGGAAAAAATAGCAGTTTTGAAAAAGTCACAAATTTTTATGTGGAGAAAGCGTAAGCACCCTGTTTAATGCTGAGTAATTGTTTGAGCACCACTGACAGCAGAGTTTGTGCAGGTCTATGAGGAGCTGAGGGCAATTGGAGCTGCAGCAGCTGAAGCCAAGGCCCGCAGGATCCTGGCTGGTTTGTCTTTCACCCCTGAGATGCAGAACAGACCCACCAAGAAGTTCTCCGGAGGCTGGAGGATGAGAGTCTCTTTGGCCAGGTACACACCACTCCGACGGACACACTGCTCTGACACTGGCCTGTCACAGTCAAATGTGTGATTTGCTGTTCTCTTATGAACCCACAGAGCTTTGTTCATGGAACCCACTCTACTGATGCTGGATGAACCCACCAACCACCTGGACTTGAACGCTGTCATCTGGCTCAACAAGTAAATAAAACACATCTGAATTAGAGCACTGGAAAAGAACAAAGCCTGTTGATCTATCAACAGGGAGGCCAGTGGTTCCCACTGCATTCTAACTAAATATCCTGTGTTGTTATATTTCAGTTAAAGGTTTAATACAGTTGCAGAAAAAATTATTAGACCATCAAACGTCATCAAAAACAATGGTTATGCGATCAAGTACTAACTCCTGTGTGTATCATGTGACTAAAACGGACAGAAAGAAAACATGGAATGACTAAAAGCACTGTTTTTGTCAGTACAATGACATAGATATTGATGTAAGAACTGAAGTGATTTTGATTATTAAGAAGGCCATGGAAAATGGATAGATATCAGTTCTGAAATTAAACTCTTTTGAGCTATTTTGTTGTTACCATTATATATATAACAAATATACCTTTAGTTGTACCAGGCATTAAAATGAACAAAAAATTGAAGAAAACCAGGATGGTCTAATAATTTTTTCCGCGACTGTATATACATTAACACTGGCATGATCGCTGGCATTAAATCATTATTAATCTAGTTTGTGTAAATAACGCTGATGTCTAAGAATGACTCAGAGTAGGGTTGTGATAGTACGTGTGAAATTTTATTTAATTATAATGATTAAATAATCTTTTTCTACTGATCTGTTGCCACTATTATAGTTTAATAATGCATATGTACCTCATGAAGAAGAGACAGAGTGATTGGTTTAATATGAGACGTGCCTTATTGAACAGTGGTTGGCACCAGTTCCCTTCTCCATTAAACAGTTACAGAAGGGCACACTATGAAATGGTATTATTGAAAGAGTGATGGAAGTACGACATTCTTGACATTTTATCACTTCTGATGATTCTATTATGCAAAATTATGGCATTCAACTTGAATAATTACATCGGGCAAATATGTAACGATTGTCGCAGGCCTCCTACAGAATCACAAGGTGATTATTGAAATGGATTTAGAAAACAGGCCATTAAATTAATTATTGTTATTTTTTGGACTGTAGACTTTACTCTTAATTAGTCCAGAACATTGTGTATGGCTTGTAAAACAATGACTTTGGGCCTTTTCTTTCAAACCCTAGAATATACACGACGAGTAATAAAATATTAGTGTATATGCATGTATTAAAACCCACTCTGTGCAAACATGGAAAGCATGAGATAATTGGTAAAACGATAATATACACCTTACATACCCTGGGTTCTCGCGCTTTGTGGAAAACCTGGAAAATAATTGACCAATTTTCCATTCATGTAAAACATATGGAAAATGAAAAAAAAAGGTCAAATGTCCTGGAAACGGTTAAGTTATCCTGGAAAGTTATTTATCCTCCCCCTGTTTTGTGACCTTGTGTGCCTAAACTGAGGTGAAACAAAGGAAATTGTATTTCAGTGATTTATTGAAAATATACAAATATTTTTACAGGAAGTGCAGGAGAGAAAGTAAGAGAGAAGAGAAAGTTGAGTTTGGAGTTACCCACATTGAACATTGTAACTCCAGTTTGTCACTAATGAAGTGTAATCTGTGGGTGCGTTTGTGTTATTCTTATACATTTGTCATAATTATTTTTCATAGATAAACTATAGCCATAGACTGAACTTCAAATGTCTGAGTAATAAACATAGAAACAATCTGGGTAAATGCAAGTTACAACTGTAGAAAAGAACACTCCCAAAGAATGAGGGGACAGGGGAATGGATTTGTGTATGATGTGATAAGTTGTCTCTGCAGTTGCTTGAAAAGTCCTGGAAAATAATTTCAGGGAAAGAGTGGGAAACCTGATACCTTTACATAATACTTATTCTTCTCTGTAGTAACTTGATGCATTTTCCTCCTTGTTCCAAGGAGAGATGAAAATCTAAAATGAGCAAAAATGCATCCCTAAAGCTATATGAGAATGAGGAATCACACTGACACTAATGGCATCATTGTAAAGATGTCAAGTTAGTGTTATTCATTCATTTATTTTACAGAAATAAGATGATAGAACAGAGTAAATGTTCAGGTATAGCCTGATGATAACACCTAGAAAACGCTGCTGTACTGAGATGGCTCTTTTTTTTTCCTTCAGCTACCTTCAAGGCTGGAAGAAGACTCTGCTTATAGTTTCCCACGACCAGAGTTTCCTTGATGATGTGTGTACAGATATTATCCACTTAGACAACCAGAAACTCTACTATTACAGAGGAAACTACCGTGAGTATTCACTCAGACTCTGCTCTTCTTCTTCCTACTTCAAGAAACTGTCAAGTGATATTTCTTTTGGAAAATTTTAATTACTGACACAGATGATACTGAATTACTCAGTTAATGTTGTTGTTTTTCCTTAAGTGACATTCAAGAAGATGTACGTTCAGAAGCAGAAAGAGCTGCAGAAGCAGTACGACAAACAGGAGAAGAAACTCAAAGATCTGAAGGCTGGTGGCAAGTCGACCAAACAGGCTGTGAGTATGACCCTCCAGCCACTGAAGTCTAGACCAGTGATTCTCAGCTGGTGGGTCATGACCCCAAAGTGGGTCGCAAACCCATTTTCAATGGGTCATGGGCCTTTGCCTGTAAAAAAAAAAAAAATGTAAATAATGATAAGAAAGACTAGTTGCACTTTATTAATCACATTCATTTTGCATGAAAACATAGTGTGTTAAAAATAGCTGTTACTGAAATGTTCTGATTATTATGGCAGCTTTATGGTTAATGCTTGAATAAGTGACTGAATGCACTTTTAATTTTTAACACCTTTACACTTTTAACAATACATTTTTTGGTGTTGGTTAAAATTGGTATGTGGCCAAGCGTGCACGTGGCCCAGGGAGAAGGACACCCCTGCCATGCAGAGTCCATCAAGGGTTATGGAGGGGGGTGTGCCTGGGATGCTGGGTACACTGTTGAGCCCTCTGGAGACATTGTGGGCTTCAATCAACGAAATATCGATGAAGGAGGGAGCCCAACTGATGACCCCAATGATATACATACCCTCCCTTTCACTACTTCACACCAACTGCTACATTCAAGGGTACCTACTTGCCAAAGGGATTGAAACATCTAGTCCTATTAGCTTTACTACCTAATTAAGTATTAATGGGAATATTTCCATATGTAGCATCACCACCTGCTGGTCAGTTTGGTTTATTATTCAACTTGTGTCATCTGTGTTTTCATACTGTGATATTCTGTACTATCTCAGATTCAAAACAGACCATCTTTTCATTAAATACATTTGAGAAGTTTAACTTTTATCAGTTTGGGTTGTGGCTTGTCATTTAGCAGTGATAGTGGATCCCAAAGCCAGACCAGTTGAGAACCGCTGGTCTAGATCCTCCAAAACGACCATAAAGGCAGATTCGAGACACAAACACAGAAGCTGTCCATATGAATGTTTGCTTTATGTCTTTAGCAAAGGTACAGTCATAATTCCTCATGTTAGTTTTGTGAAGTGTAACTTTCTGTTCTCCCCTCAGGAGAAGCAGACGAAGGAGGCCCTGACCAGAAAGCAGCAGAAGGGCAAGAAGAAGGGAGCCCAGGAGGAGGAGAGCCAGGAAGCCACAGAGCTGCTGAAGAGGCCTAAGGAGTACACCGTCAAGTTCACCTTCCCCGACCCGCCTCCTCTGTCTCCACCCATTCTGGGGCTGCACAGTAAGACCACCTGCAGACCACAACACGAAAATAAACACAGACACCAGTAGAAACCTACTCTCCTCTTTTTTCCTGCAACTTTGTACAAAGACATGTTTTAAATGACTTGCTTTGTCCCTGATGCAGGTGTTGACTTTGGCTACGAGGGTCAGAAACCTCTGTTTAAGAACGTGGACTTTGGCATCGACATGGACTCTAGGAGTAAGTATGCACAGTTTCTGATGAGTATATTTGTTCAGAAAATTTTTTTAATGCTTTACAAGGAAAACAAGATTGCATCCTCAATACTCTATTTAGTGTAGAGATGGAAGATGCACGGATGTTCGTATTCTTTAAATGTAATACATTTTAATAGCACGAGATGTATTTTGACCAAATACATAAATGTACAGATGTTTGTACAGAAAGCCTAATTTTCATTTAACTGTCACCAAGCAGTAGCAGTAGTTTTAGATAAATGCATGTAGCTATGTCCTGTTCCATAACAGGTTTAGTGAACATGTTAAAGTCATATACACGTCGGTTAAATGCCCTTTAGAACACTTTTGAGTGCACTGATAATGAAAAACAATTTGATGCTTTAATATTAATACAGGTTAGTATATACAGCAATTACTCATCTTATGTTGCATTTATTTCCATAATGGCTAGGTGCTTCTCAGCTAAGACTGCAGATTTGAAGCAAAGAGGAAAAAAGCAAATAAGCCTGAGTCCACTGATGGTATAAATGCATTTTAATGGTACAAACAGACAAAACCAAAACTCCTTTGAAAAATGTTACAATGGTTGTCTTGAGAAATTAAGGCTTTTCTTTTTGAATAACCCAGTTTTTCAACCTTGACGTTGGGCCCCCAATGGGGTCGCCTGAAATTTCTAGTAATTGATAAAAATAAAAACTTACAAATAAAGAATATATGGTGAATTGAGAGAGACAATCACAATCCATAAATGACATGACAAACTGA
>JAPTMW010000003.1:13207126-13217496 GCA_029822955.1 Ostorhinchus angustatus
ACCAAACCACTAGCCACGAGTGAAAGAAAAGTTTTTGTATTATCGTTCATATTCTCTGAAAAATGGACAAAGAATCATAAATTCTGCTAGGGTATGTAAACTTATGAGCACAACTGTACATATACATTCACATTTATGGTCATGCCCAACCTGTCCTTAACTCCCAGCTTCTGCAGATATTTATAAGCCATTTTGTGGTGTGAACACATCCTGTGGATGTTTCTGCAAAGGTTAAAGGTCACCTTTACTCACCTGTGACTCAGCTGATGGACACATAGAGCCAGTAGAAACAAACATTTTCCTCTATTTTTCCTTCATATTTAGTGCATTATCACATAATTCCAGACTGAGCTGCTTTCAAACAGCTTTTATTTCTGATTGCTTTAGTTAATATTTATTTATTAAGCTACTCTAAAACCATGATGAAATGCCACTTTTTCAGGTCTGACCATAGTCTCATGTGAATATACCTTAACCCTTTCCTTTATGCCACAGGTATCAAACATGTGGCCTGTGGGCTCAAAACCGGCCCAAAGGGTCCAATTCAGTCCATTGGATGAATTTATGAAATGCAAAAATTCCACTTAAGATATTAACAATCATTTTAGTTCAGGGGCCAGATTCAACCCAGTGTGATCACCAGTAAAATACTCAAATTACATTATGACAATGTTTGCATTTAGAAACTATCATTTCACTAAACAGTGAATAGCATGAACAAATATAAACAGCCTGAAGTACAATTTTAACAATATTATGCTTGTTATTAAAATGTTCAGTGTATTTGTATTTCCAGTGTGATCTGTGAGTCGTAATGAGCATGTGCAAATGAGAAGCTAAGGCATAACGCTAAAATTGCTTTTATTTTTCTAAATAAATTTCAGTTTTTTCATGGTTGCTCATATTATTCGCATTTTTTAAAGGACAGTTTGTAGATAGAAACATTTTCATAATGTAATTAGACTTTTTTCACTTTAAAACAGATAAAAGTTTGGAGTTGACATAATTTATACATTATTCCATTATTATTTTACTGGTCTGATCCACTTCAGATCATATTGGGAGGATGTGGCCCCTGAACTAAAATAAGTTTGACACCCATGCTGAAGGCTATTTTACTCATACATCTACTGGAATAATGTACTTTTTCTTTCCCAACATCAATCCAACAGCTTTTATGATTGTATATTTCTTTGGGATTTTCAACTTTGACGTGAGTAAATGCCATTTTTCAACTGAAAATGTTAAACTGCTCATGTTCAGCTGATTCTCAGTGGCATATAGCAGTACACTGTGGACTATTACCTGCAGGAATAAAACAACCATAAAGTATATTAAACACAATATCAGGTTAATGGATATTCATTTAGTAGATCAAACATTTTATATCCAATAGTGAAAATAATTCTCAGAGTTGTTTGTTCTATTTCTCTCATATTGCACATACAAAAGTCACCTGTGTAATACTTTTCTTTCAGATTAATAGAGTAAACCTGCACCAAAATAACACATTTTAACATCTTCAAAAAATCTGTTTTAGCCACTGATAACACAGATATTATTAAAGTATCACGACTTTAAAGAACCTCTTCCAACTCTCAAAAAAGTGAATATGAAAATATTTTTCCTATGCATAAAATGAATTCATGTGAAAATATAAACAGTAAAACACAGAATTTAAATCTTATCTATCAGTCGAACATGAGCTTTTTATAGAACACTGCCCCTACTTGCCCTCATTGTAGCATACAATTAAATAAAACATATTATTATTATTATTATTATAACAAGAAAAAGACTGTTCTGATGACATTCACATTTTAAAACTTTATTTACTCTCCCAACAGTAAGTATGAATGATGATGAACAAAATGTTAAAAATGACAGAGGTAGGAGTCTAAAATAGCTTTTTCAAAATGTTAAATGCAAATTAGGATTATCAGAAACAGAATCTCATGTTAATATTAGAAAAAAACCCAAAAACAAACTTAAAACATTGTGCCTTGGATGATGAAACAGTCAGTACAAATGTTAAAGCTGTGGTCTATTTCAACAGGTCAGACTTCATATGAAACATTGCACAAACCATTTCAACATATTTACATCATGTAAAATAGAAACTGACTCTGTGCTGACAGAATTCATACAAAACTAAATACACAGGATGTTCTGAAAATAGATTTGATTCATCACTAATGATTTGAGTTTAAAAAATTATGTTCTTTTATTTATTTATCAAGAAAAAGAAATTATGTGAAATGGTGGATCTTTTATTGCTGCATTTCGGAGCAAAATGGGAGCTCAACTCATACTAGGAGCAGGAATGTGGGAGTGATTAATACTTCATGTGGAAGTCAGCTTGTCAAGTCTGTTTCTGTGACATAGAACAGAAACATGGATCAGCAGGACCGAACGCTTCATTCCAATAATATCAGAAATATGGAAATTTATGGCAGATGAAAATGCAAAAACAGCCCTTCATGAGTTCAATCTATCAATAGTTTAATGTCTCTACTTTCTATTGCTATGTGAATTAATAATAAAAGAATGAAAAATGAAAAAAACCTCAAATGTATGTATGTAAAACTGAAATGAATATTAAGTCTTTAATACGTAGTACTGAACACGCAGGACTTTACAGTATGAAGAGCTGATCAAGGGAGAAAATTCATCATCTGCGACTCCAATGATAGATTCATTAAATTCCTTCATTATTTCAAAATTTGAGTCTGTTGAATCTAAAGATATGGCACTAAACCACAACAAACAAACAAACAAACAAACAAAAAAACCAAAACCGCTGCTGTTGATACTTGATATATTTTATAGATCCAATGTGAAAAGAAATAAATAAATAAGATTTAGCTGCAGGGGGTTTATGGAAATGTGTGCCTTTGCTTTTTGCCTTTTTACCCAGATACAGATGAGAAGCTTTACATGTATATATATTAATAATTCACATACAGGATTCATCTGAGTGTCCAATCAGGAACATCCAGGATGTGTTGAGGTTAGTTTAGTAAAGGCTGCAGGCTGGGATCAGCTGTAGCGGAGTATCCAGAAGAAACTAGTGGCTTTTCCATTCAACATCGGTGCAAAACTTTATAGATATTTACTAAATGTTGAAAACACAGAAGTGTGTAAAGTCGGTTTTTCCATTAAATCACAAATGCGATGATTTGTTTATTCATTATCACGAGATGACATGAGAAATCATTCCATAAATATGGCAATGAACGCAAATATGACAATTAACAGATATATTCATTATTATTATATATTACCCCTCTAGGGTCAATGCAAAAGCGACTAATGTGTAACAGAATCGGAAACGCAGAAGTATTATTGTGTATATTTAGAATATTTTTCAGATTACAATGGTGTCATGTTACGTAGGTATTCCTAGAAGATGCAGATGTATGCGTTTCACAGATAATTGGTGATGTTTCTGGTTTGTGATGTTGCTCTGAATCCACATGCATTTCTTTAACTACAGAGATTTAAATTTTTCCACACTCGATCATATCTTTGAATCTAAATGGGATCGGAAAGCTGAAAAAAAAAAAACAAAAAAAAACATAAGACAGCATGATGTAGATGTGCGTTAGCGTGTCGTTTTCACTTTTTCCTAAATCTGACAGCTTTTGCCTTTTATTAGCGAATGGAACCTATGTGTCCTAGAGTAGTAACAGGAAAAAACAGGTAGTGTTAGACGGAACTGAGCTGTAGAAACGCTGTAACGGAGTGTGAGAGGTCAGGACTTTGGCTCTTGGTAACATATTCCTATTTTTGACTGTCTGCTTTGTTTCCTCAACGATTTGATGTATACAGTGGTGGAAATAAGTTTTTGGACACCCCATGCATTTGTGATATATTGCATTAAGAATCATTCTTAAATCACTGAAATCTGCCCAGTATTGTTCCCTTCTCCAAACCCACATGCTCCTTTCTGCACATGCTCTGTTCTGTTGAGGTCAAAACTGGATGTTTCAGCAGAAAAACATCCAGGACATGACATGTTGAAACTGTCAAAAATTTAGTTTTGTTATTTTTTTTTCCTTCTTATTAACAAAAACAAAAAAATTATTTGCATCTATTTGTCTGATGCAGCCACATCTTTTGAAACAAAAAATATTTTTCCGCAGATATTTCATGATTATATTTCAGATTGTGTAAAATTTTAAGGGTGTCCGAGAACTTTTTTCCAGGACTGTAGATTCCCTAGAAGTTTGTATGAGGTTTACTCAAAATAACTGTTTTATGCTTTTTTTTGTTACTAGACCTTTTTTATATAGTAAACATTACCATCTGATTCTGGATAAGAAAGAAAAAGAATAAAGAAAACCAATGAAACACATTAGAACAGAAACCTCCTGCAGTCTGATTTTCCACTTTGAGCATTAAAATGGAATGAAACCTGGTGTTTGTAACAAATCAACACTAACAAATACTCAAATATATACACCGTGGTAGTCAACAACAACTAAACACTCCAACAGGTAAATCAGCAGATTGTACAAATTCAGCACAAGAACAAAGGCTTGAGAACAATCTTAAGGTTTTTAAACCAAAAGGAACAGAAATAACGGAACCTAGATTTTAAAGCAGAGAAAATCCGCATATATTGGCATGTTTATGGTTCAGTTACGCCAAATGAACAAAAAAACCCCAACCATAACATGAGTACATTTGGTTTCCATCTGATTCTGACAGAGGTGAGTCACTCTCTCCTATCAGAATGGAACTCTTCAGATATCGGACTCTATCTGCTCTCCATAAACTCCATAGTATGTGCTCTTTCTTTATCGTACAAATCAGAGAACTTGAACCATGAATATACTGCGCATCTTAAATAGACATATAAAGTGCATTATGGTTTGATGAGTGGTGAAATATGTCAGTCAAGTTTTCAACAATTATTCTTCATCTTCTACCGAAGCCCCTTTTTGATTCTTCCCCTTATTTAAGCACGAAACTGCTGTATCACACAAAGAAACACGAGAAATGTATTAATAGCAGTGTTGTCACAATAACACGCCGCTAGGAAAATACTAACAAATGCTCAATTATGCCCCTTAATATGGCGAGCTTATCAATTAGAATTGCATCCAGAGATATCAAAGAAAGTTTTCACTCTCCAAATGTCAGCATAAGACCCAGACTGAGTCACTCTGATGTTATATTTAAGAGTTTCTGTCTTCATTAAAGATGTATCTAGCATTTCACTAGATGCATAAAGTGTGTTTAAGGTAAGTGAAGGTGTCTTGCTGAACAGAGGCATGGAGAGGTGACGCTTGTTTTAATTTCTATGTTACTTGCTGATCCAGTGTATCCGGTGACATCATTCAAATATACACTTTGACTTAATTTGCTGCAAAGTTAAGAAAAAGCTACGTGCAAACAGCAGAAAAGTATGAAGGAGACTTTTTATCAAATGGGCCTTTACCTAGTGTGATGATATTGTGACAACACTAGTGTGTTAGATGCTGCAGAAGGAAGAAACAGTATACTATAAGGCTAGCCTTCAGTGGGGGGGTGGTTACTCAGCAGTGTGTGGGACGCTGAATGTCTGGGTCGTCCCCCTGACAGACGTGGTGTTCCCTCCACAGTCCACGTACTGGTACATCTCCTGAGACACCTGCTCGGCATGACCGAAGTATGTTGTAGTAACAGTGACTCTGCAGAAGAAGAGGAAAGATGAGGCTGAAGCTGGAGACACGACACAAACAGCAGGCTGTGATGCTGACATGTTGGTATTAAATAAAAAAAAAAAAAAAAAGATAGAACTTACTGCATCATGACACCAATGTTGTGAACCTTGATGGTTGGCAGAGTGCAGTAGTCACTGGAAAACCAAACACCTTTTATTAAAATGTCTAATGTGGACATATTAACACATGATGAATGAACTTCATTTAAGAGCAACATACTATCAACTAGGGCTGCATGATATTGGAAAAACTGACATTGCGATTTTTTTAACCCTGCGATATATATAATATGAATATATATGAAAAAATGCAACAGCTATGTGGTGCCGGCGTAAATGGTCAAACAAATAAGTTGTATTTCCTCTCATTCTGTCGACACAGAACATGTGTTTCAGTTTCATCCTTCTTGTAGCTGAAATAATTCCAGATACTGACATTGCTTTTCTTTTGGCACCAAATCTTCATTTACGGTGATTTTCTCTTGTTCTTGCTCATTTTTCAATATTGTTATCAGCGACTCCCTCCAAACTGATTAAGAACGATTGTGATTGGTGGATCATTGCGTGCAGTGTGTGTCAGGTACCCAGGTTGAAATCAGATGACAACACGTTGAGTTCATTTGCCTCCTACAATATGACTGTTGCGACCACGTACATCGCGATGTCGATGCTCAAACGATGTATTGTGCAGCTCTAATATCAACCCACAGTAACACACAGGACCAGCCCACAGACACAACTTATATGGTGATGTATTTTTATCAACAACAGCACCCTCTGCTGGCACGGTGGTTTAAAACTGTAAAACTTCTATCTTCATTTCTGTAAAGTACAACAAACAAGCCCAAACAAAACCGAATACATGCTTCTCTCTAGAAAAACAATCAACAGTTCCACTTCAGTGAATATGTGTACTCTAAATGGGACACCAGCTAAACGCATATTCTCTTTTTGCAAATCCTTAAAGGTAAAACTTGTTAAGGACTATGGGGGGGTAGAGCATATGTATCCCTCTTTCTATTGTATGCAGTCTATCATTCTGCTTTTCATGACTGGGCACAGAAAACATCACTGTTTACTTTATAAATATCTCTGCAGAAGTAGAACAATTAGTAAAGACTACTGAGGATGAATGAACTGATCCATCTGAATATACATGTTTCCAATGACTTCCTGTGCTGATCTTGTTTATTCTATATGCACACCGTTTGCATTGTATGTGAATGAAAGTATCTGTTTTTTATTGTGCTGTTTTCACAGGACATCATCAAAACAATAACCCTATCCTGATGTAAAAAAGTCATGTGTATGTATATTTATATATGTATGCATATATAAAAACTGTATTATCTGATTTCTGTATATAAATAAATCAATCAGCCATAACACTCTGACCACTGACAGGAGAAATGAGAATAATAGTGAACATTTCATTACAATGGTACATTTCACTGGGTTGGGTATATTAGGCAAACATTTAGTCCTTGAATCTGATGTGTTGGAAGCAGCAAAATGAGCAACATAAGGAACTGAGTAACTTTGACCAGGTAGGTCCATATTGTAACGGTGATGACTGGGTCAGAACATCTGCTCAACTACACAATATTAGACAGGTAGTAAAAATGTTCTGCTCCCATAGATGTTCGATTGGTTCAGATCTGGTTCTTTTGATACTTCTGGTAGATTCTAACCACTTTACACTGGGAATGAACAAGATCTGCAGATGATGTGACCCAGTCATTTGTCCATCACAATTTCACCCTTATCAAAGTTACTCAGATCCTACTCTTGACCATTTTGCTGTTTCTAACACATCAACTTCTGGGACTAAATGTTCACTTGCTGCTTATTATATCCCACCCACTGACAGGTCCCACTGGAAAATCAAAATTAATACCACTTTACCTGTTAGTATTCATAATGTTATGGCTGATTGGGGTACGCATCAACAGAAACCAGGACCTGGTGTCTAAACCACCACCATCATGTGAATATGAAAGCAGTATGTGCAACACACTTACTATACATGTGTTGTGACTTAATAAAAGCTAAATAATCAAATCAAAAACTGTACCAGTCAGTACTTACTACATGTAGCTCATCTCATCTGCGATGATGGTGGGAACCGTATAATCAATCTGGAACATGAAACATAGCAGTGGGTTAGTGTTGTAAACAGATGGATGGATGGTTGGCTGATGCAGACACTGACAGTACCTGTTTCATGTCCAGAGGACTGATGGCAGTGATGTTACTGATGCGAGATTTACCGATCACCGTCTTGGCGAACTGCACCTGAGCTGTGATGTTGGCCACCGTCACAGAGTAGTAGTTGTTGTTGGTGATGTTTAGAGTGTTCTGAAGGAGAAAATACAGCACGCTAAGAACATGGATCCTCAATGATGCATCATGAACACATAAAGAAAATATAACATGATCACAAATGATGATTCAACAAAAATCTATATCTAATCTACTTTTACTTGCTAATCAATACAATAGTGGATTTAACAATTATCATTATATGAAATTAAACTAAACTAGAAAAGCACTCAGAGAGTGCAGACCTCTACCAAGGCAGATCAGTCCCCCCCTCGCAAATCACTACAAAAATGTAATTATTTGTTCCTTGTGCCACTATCAACATTTCCTGAAAATTTCATGAAAATCCATCCATAACTTTTTGACTTATCTTACTAAAAGAAACACAAACAAACAGACAAAGGTAAAATTTGGTAGGTAAAAAACACAGATGTTAAATATGGCCAAAAGCATGAGTAGGATGTGGTACAGCACTCAGAAATGCAATCACAATAACACTGTGTTCTATTAGTGCTGGTCAGGTTTCATAGGTTGACATTTTGTAAAACGGTGACAATCTTTAGGACTAATTATTGATACATATTCAGAGATACATTAATGCTAATGTGGTGGAAGAAAAAGACCAAACTGCAGAATTATTCTACAAAACCAAAGCCTCAACTAAGTAAGTCTCTCAGAGCACTAGAACAAAACAGTTTTTATATTTGATCAATTCTCACTCAGTAGCATATATTGTCAAAGGAGTTAATTGTATAAAAAAAATGCTAAGCAAAACCTTGGAGAAGAAGCATTAAAATTATGTATATATATGATGATAAAAGAGTAAGAGTTGGAAACTGTGTTTGGAATTTCATATCAGATCTTAACTAATTTCATGCCCTTCAGCAAACTATTTACAAAAGACAGACATATCAGCTGTTACAGTGTACAAGTCACTCACTGGAAGGCACTGAGGCCGTTTTCCTGTGCAGTCTACTAAAACTTATATAAATGTATCCACAAGGGGGCAGCAAAGCCTGTGTTCTGCATGATGTTACTGAGTAGGAAGCACTGTTTCTTGATACTTTCAGTTTCGAAAAAATGTGATGTATCTTACACTTTATTGCATGAATAATACAAAAATGCAAATATAGAGGAACATTTTAGTTATTGTCCTCGCAGTATTTAAATGTATATGAAAGTGTAATCAAAATTGTTAGACAGTATACTTATCATTGTGACCACTGACAGGTGAAGCATTAATAATGTGGGAAAATTTTGTTATAATGGCACATTTGAAGGGACAGGATATAGTGGGAGACATGGGAATATTTACTCCTCAAAGTTGATGTGTTGGAAACAGCAAAACAGGCAAGTGTAAGGATTTGAATGACTTTTAACAAGCGCCAAATCACTGGGTCAGAACATTTACAAAACTGCAGGTCTCTGAGTGTTTGTAGTCTGCTGTGGCTAGACTCTACCCAAAGTGGTCGATGAAAAGATAACCAGAGCTCAACCCAGTCGAGCGTCTGTGGGAATGTAACTGTATTATCACTTGGACACGGACACCACCAGTCCTGGACATTGGAATTCTAAAGACTCTATGGATTTGCTCATTCAGCACATCCTGCAGATACTTGACTGGCTCTGACTGTCATTCCTTAGACCACTTTTGGTGGAGTCTAACCACTGCAGACCCCACAGGATCTTCCATTTTGGAGACGTTCTGACTCAGTCCTTTGTCCATTACAATGGTGTTTCATGATTAACTCTATCTTCACCTACAGGACATGTTACTGTTTGGCTGGTGCAGCTGCAGATAGGACACTCACCGTTATGTTCAGGTAGACACTGCGCCTCTCCTGGTCATAGCTGACGTAAACAGACTTCACTCCAACATAGGACACGTCGATGGAGCGGGGGAAGAGGAAGAAGACAGCCAGAGTGGAGAGTAACAGACACACCGCCACTGATGCCGTAACATACAACTTCCTGTTGATGACATTAGACAAGCACATGATCCACTTATTCGGCACGCTCTAGAAACTAATGCTTCACATTTTCCATACATTTAATATTTAGTTGAAACTTATATGTCCGTACTAACCAGCACAACTGATAGAAGCTGTTTGCTTTGAGAGGATTTTAAATCAGATGAGTTAATCATATTAAGAGTTATTTTATCTTCTTTCTCAATGACCTGTTTACATGAATGTAAAAGTCTGACAACTGGAAGTAATCAGATAATTGTAATAATCAGATCTGACAGGTTTTCATGCACTTAAGAAATGTGATAATCAAAAAACCCTGGTTTAGACGCTCCAGTCCATTATCGGATTTGTGATGATACACTCAAACT
>JAPTMW010000003.1:13405989-13425304 GCA_029822955.1 Ostorhinchus angustatus
TTCTTTCTTTCTTTCTTTCTTTCTTTCTTTCTTTCTTTCTTTCTTTCTTTCTTTCTTTCTTTCTTTCTTTCTTCTTTGCCTTTATTTAACCAGGAAAATCTCATTGAAATTAAAGATCTCTTTTTCGAGAGTGTCCTGGCCAAGATGGACAGCAGTCCATTAAATAGTTTCAAACAGACTCAAGCTTTAATACATAAAAACAAAGGCAACTTTTCAATTCATCAAAAAACACAAAATAAAGTCAAACCTTCCAAAGTCAACTTTGCTAAAAGTGCCCATGAGATGAAGATAAAGTGCATCAGACAAAACATCTGTAGCCAGATGTCTCTGTCTCTAAGTCATACAACATCCTCTTGAAAGTGTCCAGTGAAACCAGATCCTTAGTTTCAGTTTTTTTTGTAGTTTGTTTCAAGTGAATGGAGCTGCAAATCTGAAGGCCTTTTTCCTCTGTTCAGTTCTAACTTTAGGAACAGACAAAAAGAAAAGATCCTGAGAACGAAGATTATAAGTATCTGTGGTCCTCCGACTGATGTAGGTCAGAAGGTAGAGTGGGAGCAGACCTAGAATAGACGTATAAATTAAAATACGCCAGTGACTAAGTCTGCGAGCTGACAAAGAAGACCATCCAACACAAGCATATAGCAAACAATGATGAGTGAGAGTTTTAAAACTGGTGATGAACCTCAGAGCTCCATGATACACAGTGTTAATTCCACCATTAGAAGAGTGAAATGATGTGTTGCTATTCAGTATTACTTCACTTCCATATTCACCTCCATCCTGCTTCAGGTGCATGAGATAATCAGCGTTGAACCACTAATAGAAATTTCAGCTCCATAACTCACAACTCAATCGAGAGTTGTCCTTGGGCATTTCTTCAAAATGCAGATGATTTACATTGTCAGTTGGTCGTAAATGACAATATATTTATGTTTTTTTTTTTTTTTTTACCTTTTACGATAAGATTCAGGCAGCATTTGGTTTAGTTTAGGCAAAGATACCAGGGCTTGGTTTAATACAGAAAAAGCCTGCAAAATTAGATAAAAATGACTCACACTGCTATTATTAATAAATAAACCAAACCAAGATCCTCCTCTAACTGACAAAAATGTTAATTTCCGAAATCTAAAATCTGGGATGCTTACTTCAGGTTCTGGTGCCAAAATCTTGCATTTTATGTATCTGCCATGCATTCCAACCACCCTGTCAAATTGACCCACCTACGATCACATATAACATGGAGATTTGACTGTATGTATTTGTGGTTTTTGGAAATGCACAGTAATAAGATTTTATTCTGCTAACAAGGCTGAAAACTCAACAACAGACCTTTGATGATGGCACTGACCAAACCATATCATTTTGAAGGCTTTTTAGTATAAAAAAACCCCCACATTCTCAAAGGTAGTATTCATTGCATGCAATATGTGCAGTATATCTAAGGTAGCCTACAAGATGGCCCTATGAGAGAACTGACAAATTTGATTCTAACAAGGTCCTGCTGAGCTGACAAGGTCACCATATATACGCGTTTTCCAACTATCTGATAGCTGTCACTAGCAACTTAACAAGAGGTTGTCACAGCATGTGACTTGCTGGTTCCACCTCATCCTGTATGATTTAATTTTATGTGTCAGGTGATGCTTGAAAAGGGAAAAAGATCTTGGAGCTTTGAGAGGCGCAACTTCTTAAAAATATTTTAATACAGCATAATGGAAAAGCAGAAGTACAGCATGGTCTAAATTTAAGAACAATCATTAGTTGCTACACCTCAGCTAGGGTATAATGAGTAGCTCTTGTTGTCTCTTGGCACTTGAATTTAGTTCACTGTTTTATGTATTATTCATCGAAAAATATATCACCAGTAATAAACATGTTAAAAAAATCTTATCAAAGCATATACATAGACACATTCGAATCCCTTCATCTGTAAATATGGATGTTGGATATGTTTTCTATCTGAGGATGTTCAGCGTGTGACTGTGCTAATGATGCACAACCTGATTTAAACACCATTACCATTAAAGATCCGGCTTTAATCATCAAGCTTTTCACCCTGCTCTTCTGACTTTACCATAGCAGGGTTCAGAGGAAATCTACAGCTCTAAAAATGCTGCAGATTAAAAAGAGCAGAGAAAAGATTGAGGTAAAGCCTAGAAGAGTTGGAGTTTGTTGTACACGAAGTTTCACACAAAACTTGCAAAAGTTTTAGGGTGTTAAGGAGAAAGTGAACTGTTGAGACTCAAAGAAGAGGGAAGCAGTGTGTCATTCTCACAAATGGCCTATCAGTCTTGACAAAACACACAGAGGGAGACAACACAAGTGTCTTTCAACCACACAGCAATCCCATCATCAAACAAAGCTGTGACGCTGTGAAGCAGCCGCTGAAATACGGATAACAAATTGTTTGGGTTTGTAATGAACAACTTTTAAACCCAGTTTATCACATTGGCTGGCTCAGACAAAGGAAAGCTGTAGGACATGCAGCTCGATTCCCCACTCTTTGAAATCTGTGTAATCCCCACACTGCACTTGTCTTATTTGGTGTTTCCAAATCCTCTTTGTGATTGGAGGGGCAGTCTTCTGGTCTTTTTTGGCTTTATATACCGACTCAGTGCCTTTCTGTGGACAGGAAAGTACTGAAAACCAACTGGTAAACACATTTATTTTTCCTCAGAAATCAATTTGTTGGCTCGCTGTTTTCCTGTCTATATTTAGTGTATACATCTTACACATTTAATTACATTTTTTGCATATTGTTTTGGAATATTTTTGATTTATTTAATGCTCTGCATGAAAATCAACAAGCTATTTTCCTTTTGGGTCTTTTCAGATGTCTGTGTTAACTTGTATTTCTTTTAGTATATTTCGTGGCAAGGCATGCAAAGAAAAACCTAATTTAAAATAATCAATTCTTTGTTATTCTGTGACTGGTTGTTGTAGCTAGTTTGAGCTGTTTGCAGCCTCAGAGGAAGTCCTGAAGGCTCAGACACTAAGCTTTGCTCAAAAACCAGACATCAAACACTGGTGCTCTTTTTAGAAATTGTGCAAATACGTTTTCTCATTAACCTAAATCAACACTTCTAGAATCAAACCCTCGGCCTTGAAGCTACTGTATTTTCTATGTTTCTCCCTGAAATGTGATGATTATATGGTGAAAGGGGTGTAGCAGTGTTTTTGCAATAAGTTTGGCTTATTCCTTTAGAGATCTGACATTAGAAAAGAAGTGTTAGTCTACTTACAGTAGTGATCAATTATGTAGCATTATTGTTTGGTAAATAGTGGAAATGGCCATATTGTAGTCAATGAGCCAGTAAATGCCAGTGTTTTAATAGGGCTGCAGCTATCAATTATTTTTGTAATTGATTAGTCTATTGATGATTTTCTTCCATTCGATAAAACAATTATTTGAATATGTGAAAAACTTGTAAAAATGTGAAAGACATGTTTGAAAATGACCAACAGCTTGTCCTTTATGCCAGAACCAACTGAAACCACATGTACACAAAGTCTAAAAGTAAAAGCATATGTAAAAAAGATGTAATATATAGACATAACATCAGCAATAACAACAGTATAAAAGTATATATAAAAATATCTAAACAAACGCATCAAATGACATCTACAAACAACACTGTAGTTGTCTGTACATACAACTTAATAACAACTTAAGATATGACCAGTATATAATATTGTGTTGATCCTGGCATCATACGTATCACAATATGTATCTGTGTGAAACACAACAGTGGAACCGATGTTTAGCAGCAGAAATTAACCCATAAAGACCCAAACAGCCACCGGTGACCACAAGCATCCACTGATCTAAACTGCTTAATACCTGTTGATCCACTAATCATATCACTACATGCAAATAATTGATGTAAAATGCATTTTATCATCTTTTCATGGTCATCAGATGTGACCCATTTTTTTTAGACCATTTAGAGGCTCTGTAGTGAACATGGAAACACCGTCATCTTCTACAACATTAATTCACCAGTTAAACCCATGGAGTTGGATCAATGACAGTGAATGGAGACACTTGTTTTATGTTCAGTTAATAATAGATTTTGTTGAAAAAGTCTCTTTTTCCTCAGTTTTCTCTGTTTCTGATATACGGTAATAACTTTTACCTGTAACCTGAGCTTTTATGAACATCTACACAATCAGTGAATTAAATATGGGAAAATGCATGATTTTCACAGAAAAAATACATGGATAATATTAAATTAATGCTGATAAATCACTTAAGAAAGGTTAAATATGGAGAATAATTCATTTGGGAACAACCACAAAAGTAGCACTGGGTCTTTATGGGCTAAGGAAACAAAAGTTCTATTCATGAAAACTGCAATTGAACAATTTTTTAAAGGATTCGAGTCACTGAATAGATTAATATCTCTAGTTGTAAATCTTTTATTGCAGCTTAGAGGCTTGCGTTTGTGATAAAGCCACCTCCAGTCTCGTTCCTCTCCTGATAACCCATTTTCTCGTCTTCAGCCTGTGCTCGCAGGAGTCTTTGCCGGTGACCTACCAGGCCTGTGTCATGTCCAAGGACTGCGACGTGACAGAGTGGTCTGAATGGTCAGCTTGTTCCAAGGAGTGCTACGACCCCAATGGGCCCAAGGGCGAACGCATCCGCACCCGAAAAGTGAGCCAGTTCCCGATTGGTCAAGGAGCAGAGTGTCCAGAGCTGGAGGAGAAAGAGCCCTGCAGCCCCCAAGGAGACGCAGTGCCACCTTGCATTGTGTAAGTGTCACCGTGCCTGTTAACATCAATTCATTTCATTTAAGGAACATGCTGTAGGGTGTCTAAAGTCAATTGAAGGAGTTGAACCAGGGAGGAAAAAGCCTTAAGATAAATTAAGATCATGTCTAATGGTGAAAAAGCCTTAATGCAGTGGTTCCCAACTCAAATTTCTGGCAACCTCAGACATTCAAAACAGAGACATTTTTCTCTTGGAGATGTCTCAGCAGGGCCAGGTGGACGAAGAAATCTTTTCATTCTCTGTTAGTGCCGGTTTTCCGACTGCGACTGTGTCCGGGCAGGTTGAAGCGTAGTGATCGGGTCTATCAAGATATGCCCTCTCAGATATTATAGCCTGCATTTTATTTGAACTTGATTTTTATAGGAAAAGTGTGTGGTGTTTTAATTATAGTGAAATATATTTTGAATCATTAAAAAATTTTTTTTATTAGTAATTTTATTTTTATCAGTTACTAGAAATTTCAGGCGACCCCATTAGAATTCCCCAAGGTTGAAAAACACTGCCTTAATGTAACAAGTTCATGTTTAGTGGTAAAGTTCGTTAATTGATCTGTTAGTCTTGAGATTTTTGAAAATATAACGTCCTCTTTTTTTGGATGCCTGTAAAGTATACAATTTATTCCCTACATTTGGACTGTTCTGGATAGGCGGTATTGATGCATGCCTCACTAAATCACTTCAGTAAAGATTCTGGCATGATACTGTAATCATCAGAATGGAATTCTGGTCAAGCAATATCATAAATTTTTCCCACACAGAAGAAAAACTAACTTGCTTAAAACAAAACGAAAGAATAATAATAAGGAATAGTGGCTTGATTTTCATTTCAAACTCCACAAAAAAGGGTATTGTGTGTTTTCCTGGTTAGAAACTGCAGAGACATTTGTAAATATCCTGGTTTTCCATCTCACCTTTGTGAAATAGAAAATTGAATATTTTTTTTGTTGAATTTCATATCAGCAATGAAGTGTACTAGTCTACTGTTATGAAAGAAAAATACAGCTTCTTTGTGCGTACACCTTTATGGTTGACACCACTTTTTCTTCTTATTTTTTTCCCTTGTTCTTATAATTCACATTCTTACGTTAAAACACTTAATAAAAGTGAACTCAGGGTATAGTTTCCACGCTGCTAATAAATCCACTCATTATTTTCCATAGTTTCTGGTGATGTAGCTTTCTGCTCGGCATGTCTTTGTTATTCATACGAGCTAAGAGGACCTTGTGATACACCAATGTGAACACAGCAGGACATTCATTTGCTCAGATTGTTGGCATTTTCTTCCCACATCTGAAAAATGGTTTGAATCGTACATAAAACCACACAGCTCTAGTCTTGACTGAGACCTTTAAGAAATAAATTCTCACCACCCACCTCCCAGTTGCTCTTCAAGACTGCCTGTGATGTGTATTGAATCAATATAGTAAACAATGGATGTACCAAGCGAATAGTGTAGTCAAGAAGACAATGGACTTGGGGAATAATGTTTATACTGCAAAAACATTGATTACTATGTAGTTTTCAAATATACAACCTTGTCTACACGAATGGGGCAATTCATAAGAAACACAGTTAACTTCACAGAGCTGGAGATTCTAATATTTTTTCCATTTATGGATACGAATCTTTAAATATAAACCCACACACTTTATAGGAAGTCATCTCCGAATTTTATGGTAACGGTAGAGTATCGGCCATAATGTGAAACAGTAAATCAATAATCATCGACTGCTGCTGCCTTCTGTCAAAGTGTCAGAGGAAGAGAAGCAGCAGCTCTGTCCGTGGTGCTGAAAAACTGCTCTGTTTGAGTGTCCCCATCTGGGCGACTGAAAGCCCCAAGATGCAACGCTGTCCCAGGGGCCTCATTGTCCCGCAGCAACTGAGAAAGAGAGAGAACTCACTCATGAATATGGAGCCTTTCATTGGCGACGTCAAATGAATTCCATTATGGGCAGAGATGGAGGCAGGGTTCCCATTTTCTGACCTCAGGCTAGGAACCACAATGCATTATTGCTGAAGCAGACTACTGTCAATTCAGTAACCAGACACAAACCCACCTATGAATAGCTGCTGCAATTAACAACCTCCTTTCAGCTTAAAAAATCTCATCATAGAGAGCTCTCAGTGGACACGGTGGTTAAATAGCAAATCCTGCAGCCTACTGTAAACAGAGATCTAAGGTCAATAACATAAAAAGTCTTTGTAACAATGCTCCACTCTGATGCTACACAGGGCCTGGAAAAAGCCATCCATACAGTGTGAGCTATGATAAAATCAAACAATGCAAAGATGAAAAGATGAATTGTACTTTTTTCTATTGTGATAGAAAGCATTGAAATGACATACTGGAAGCAAAATGAATGTTTGTTCAATATAGAAACACATTAGGCGCCATCATTATACAGTTAGTATTTTGAGTGCTCTAATTAATTGATTTCCTGCAGGGTATAGATGCCAAAATTGGACATAAAAAGGCCCAACATGAAACTGTTTGTGAGAAACATAATTCATTATGATCTGTCATAATACCTACAGTTCTGTATCTGAGTTGTCATATGTCTGCTTATGTTATGTAAAGTATTTGTAGTAATTGCCAAAGCATCCATTAACACTAGTAGGTTGTTACTGAACAGCTCACAACAACACATAAATACACTACTCACATTTTTATATGGTTATATTGAATTTTTACACAATAGACACTGCATCAACCATGAAAGTAAAGAAGAATAGAGTGGTAATGTTACAGCTCATCACTTCATATTGTAATTGCTTACAGCAGCTGGACTAGTGTTCTCAGGGCGTAGAAGATGGTGGCGAATTGTGGGATACGCTTGTACATGTGATGTGGATCAAGTGCTTTAAATGAGTTGCTTATTATCTGGCAGCACATATGTGGACATTTAAGAGCTGGAGACTGTCAGAGGACATTCACAATGGACAAATCAGCTGCTTGCACATCATCCGTATTAAAGATATAGCTGACAGTGGATATTTAAGTAGCAATACTCTGGTTTAATGAATCACATTACAGGAAACATAGTCAAATAATAACCAGCATAAGGCTTAGATTTTTTTTCATCAGTTGGTATTGCCCTCTTGAAATGTCATGATGTAACTTACAGAATGTATATATATAAAAAAAAAAAGAATATATGATTTTTTTTCATGTTACATGTGCATTTTATTTAGTATGTTGGAATGTGGATCATGCAAATCACATTGTCAGGGCATGATTGTATAATAATCACCATGTTACAGATTGGAGAATAGAGGAAGAGCTTAAAGTATGGCATTGAATAAAGAACTGCATTAAGATCATAATCTGCTTAAGACAAAGTAGTAAGATTCACTGTTTCTGCTGTGGTAAAGCTAAATACACATATTTTACTGATGTTAAAATATATACAGATGTATGCCATCTGGAAAGTACTAAATCTGCCAAATGTACTTATTGATTTGATAAACTAAATCTATGCAAGGTCTGTTACAGGCAGTGAAAGTTAATATTCGTTGACCTTTCATCTGACCTGTGTAGTGCATGATTTAGGTTCACGTATGCCTGATCAATATGAATTGTGTTTAGACCAGACCCGACCAGCCAATAGTCAATAGTCTGTATAGCAGCAATTAAACAAAATAGAGTGACTGATCTGATAGTCTGTTTCATGAAAGCTTATAGTCTCATTTGTATTGTATTGAACATTGGTCATCATATGTTCATTAATCCTGTTTTTCATTCAGACAGAAAAGAAAAAAACCTGTCTGATAAGCTGTATCAAACATGTTCCTCTTGTGTCCCTCTTCATCCTCAGTTACAGCTGGAAGACCACCGAGTGGACAGAGTGTAGGGTGGATGTGCTGCTGAGCCAACAGGACCGTCGGCGTGGAAACCAGACAGGCCTATGTGGAGGCGGGATTCAGACCCGTGAGGTCTATTGTGTCCAGACCAGCACTGATCCACCGCCCAACCTCAGCTCTCTGCGGAGCAAAGAAGGTGACTTTGGCATTCTTTTTTTCACTTTTCTCTCATTTTAATTCATTCATTTTGGTGTCCAGGCTTTTGCTACTTTTTAAAAAACAATGCACTTTACTCTATCACGCTATCATATCACCTACCTACTTGAGAGTGTAATTTGGTCACTTTATAGATCATTAATTGACTAAATGGGTATTACAGGAGACCCACTATGATCTGTTATAATTGATACTAATAAGAACATTTAATTCTTTTAATATTTTGTGCTATAGCTGATTTGTAAAGCACAACTTAATCATTTATCAACTAATAAAACCAAACACATGAACAACATGAAAAGAAGGGGTTTAGTTACAGCATGTCTTTTGGCATCAGACATGTTTGATGAGGGTGTGATAGCATTTTAAATAGCTCATATTTTGACACTGGCTGGTTCAAACGGCTCCAAATCACATCTGTTAGAGCCGAGCGGCAAACAAAAAAGTTGTTTATGAGCTTTAGAATCATCTGGTTGGGCTTGCATTTCACAAACAAACCAAAGTCGTGTCATCTGTTCCAGCTCTGCACACAGTCACCGATAACCCCCTGCTTTGCCAGCCATGTGTGAACCAGAGACGAGAATTAAAGTGGTTTTTTCCCCCTCATATTAAATCTAGGACTGAGCTCTATGAGCATGCTAATGTAAAAGCAAAAGCCAGACACAGATGAAATATGAGCTTTCACCTAAATTTGTGGCATTACTGGGCATACGGAGCTGGAAGTGGCCTGGTCGCACGCCCGTGCTTATCCGGCAATGATACATTATGTCTCAGTCCATCTGGCCGGGGACACTGAACTGGCGTCTGCTGCTAAAAATTATTCAGATCAGCTGCTCGCAACCAGCCATGTGCTTTCATCAGTGTCAGAATTCCACATTGCCAATTTAGTTAACAGCAGTGAGTCTCGCACTTTCCACCAGTTCCCTTTACATATATTGTCAGAGCGAGACGCGAAACTGGCTGCACCTCAAGCCAAGCTGCCCTGCCCGCATGTTAACACGGTAATTGTTATAGAAAGTGTTTTCAGGTGGAAGCAGGGAGATAGTTAATGAAGGTTTTATGACAGGTGAAAAGTGACTAAATTTGCCTTCAAGGTGTCACCAACAAAGGATTGAGGCAGAAAGAGAAAAAGCGAGACGAAAGAAGAGCTGAATTAGTATGATAAATGAGGAGAAACTCTGCCAGCTCAGCTGCAGCGCCGCATCCTCCTACTTCTTTCACCCTGCACCTGTCCTTGCTTTCAGACAGGTTTTCTTCTGTCTTGTCAAGTATAATTTTAGCAATCCCTCTCTCTTGGCCACATCATGCTGTAAATGGGAGCCTTTATCTTTCCCTCATTTTCATTTGCAGACTTCCTCACCACAGCCTTTCAGCTGCCTCATATTCCTTCGCAGCAGTGTTACAGATCGTTTCTTGGCCAGTACTGTTGACATTCATTGATGTTAAATAAACATCAGCTTCCGGATGCCTTATTAAGTAGCAGTCATACTTGAAGTGAGCATCAAATAGGCTCTAAAAGGGAGACATTTTGTAACTACTCATTACTGCTAACCATTAATTTTAGTCTATTTTCTATCTTTTGTTTTATTATGAAGTCTCTTTTAGGTTCAAGGACAATGGTTAGCCATTTTGTTATGACATCAACGACTTTTTACATAATGTAATAATGAAAGTCTTTAGTTGATTTCCAATTTCTTTTCTCTTAAAAACTATATTTGTTTACAATAGTTTACTGCTTATATTACACTCAGAACCATCATTTTTTTCCTGGATCAATACTTTGCTGCTTTGCACCAGCACACGAGGTGATTTGGGTGAGTGGTTCAGAGTAAAATGTATAACTTGCTAATGAAAGTGTGTTTATGAAGTGTTGGTATCTCTCCCTAACACTAACCAGCTGTCATCACAACCAGCTGATATTGGTGGAAATTTCTGGATATTATAGTGGGAAGCAAATACCCTGAATGCTTTACTTCAGCAACATCCTTTAATTTGAAAGAAAATTATCTGACTTGTTAAAACAATGCATTTCTTGTTGCCAATAATTTTATTAATAATAATAATAATAATGATAATGATGGATTGGGGGCACGGTGGTGCAGTGGATAGCATTGTCGCCTCAGAGCAAGAAGGTCCTGGGTTTGAATCCAACACCAAGACCTTTCTGTGTGGAGTTTGCATGTTCTCTTTGTGTTTGCGTGGGTTCTCTCTGGGTACTCTGGCTTCCTCCCACCATCCAAAGACAGGCACTAATAGGTTTATTGGTTAATCTAAAATTTCCCATAGATGTGAATGTGGGAGTGATTGGTTGTTCGTCTCTATATGTCGGTCCTGCGATGAACTGACGACTCGTCCAGGGTGAACCTCTCCTTCGCCCATAGGTAGCTGGGATAGACTCCAGCACCCCCATGATCCTCCTGAGGATAAAGCAGTTCTGAGGATGGATGGATGGATGGATGGATGGATGGATGGATGGATGGATTGGATTTCTGTGGTGCATTTGAAGACACCCAAATGGCTTACATTATTGATCCATTATTCAGCCACTCACACATTCACACACTGGTGGTGTTAAGCTACATGTGTAGCCACAGCTGCCCTTTATTGATTTATAGAAATTATAGGAGACTTGTTGATTTTTTTTTCTTTTTTTTGTTATACATCCTGGTTGAAAGCAAATAGAGTTGATTTAAATCGTAATCAATTAAATGAAAGTAATTACCTGATGTCAGAACACACTAGTATTCATAGTATTCGAGTAAGATCTGTGATCCGATCCACACCGGCCTGTCCTCCTTCTCTACATACACATGTGCTGGCACTAACTTTTGCTGTGGAACTTAACATCGTCCAGTATTTTTGATTTATTAGAGGTAGTTTTCACCGGAAAAAAAGTTTTTACTGCAGTAAAGCAACTCCCGCTATGTCAACCTCCTAAAGGAGAGGAATTAGCCATCACTTGAGGGTAAAATAAGCATACTCACTTTTTGTTTAAGAAAGAAAAGTTGAAAGATCTCTCTATTCCCTTCAGCAGAATCACAGTTTCTTTGGACTCAGCAGATAAAAGTGAATTGGCTCCAGCATTGAGCTTCAGACTCCATTCCTCATGTGTGACTTCGCTTATCAAGACCAAAGTAACTGTGTCATCTCTCAGCACTTGTGTCAGTGGTTGATTCCATTGTGACATTGTGCCAAATGGCTGTGTGGAGGAGATCTGTGTCCTAATTAAGCCGATGTAATCTTCTTGTTTGCTTTCAAGGATGATCAGCAGATCCCAAAGTGACTGAGATATGATAGTCTGGCATTAATATCACTGAGCTCATACTGTTCCCAATCCAGTTACTGAGAGCCACTACTATTCCATCTTCCTCAACATTCTTATTTGATTTATTTAAAAGTGAAGGATTTATTCAGGCTTGAAATTCTGTCACAGTGATATTTTTGTTTATTACAGCAATGTTCTAGCATAGTGATTTTGGATTATTGTAATCTGTGTTTTGTGTCACTGATGACTGATATTGTTGTTATTTTGAGAAAAATCTTTTAATGGTAGTGTGGGAAAGGCACGCAATAGTTCTATCAGCTGTTTTCATGCGACAGCTCTGATCAGTCTGAAGCCCTATTGGGGTGCAAACAGTGACATGCTCCATAACAGCTGTGCTACTGCGATGCCATGAATCCTCGGCTGGAAAGGGATTGGGAGTCAGGTTATTGATGGCAGTTGGCACATGGCAGCGTAGCGCAGGGCGGTGGCCTATGAGGTTCCTAATTTGGCGGCTGAAAGGACTGCACAGGGAAGCCTAGACCATCTGGCACAGAGTTTACCTGAGCAAGGTCAGTCTGTGTGGAGATTTCCATTAATCAGCCTTTGTTATGGTGGGGAGAGCTGCTCAGACCGGACAAGGAGGGAGGAGAACAAAGACGCTATTATCCTCCAAAAGTTGTTAATGAGCCATGCAAATGAAAGCTTTCTATAAGAAATTACAACCTCTGAGTGTTCAGGTAGCGTGACAACATGTGCACATGTTAGAATTAAAGTCATCAACAGGTCATTTGGACACTTTATTTCAGCACCTGTTAGCACAGTGGCATATTTGCTAATCATCCATTTAATACCTCCCAGATGGGTGTTATTGAACATTAGCATTTATGCAGTCAATTGGCAATTTGGTTTAAATAGCTGATAATTTCTGCCAACCTCCCAGCATTTGCCCATTTTTTTTTTCTACTGGCAGGAAGGTTCTAGAAATGTCTGTGCCCACAGTGACTTCTACACAGAGGTAATTCAGCAATAGTCAGTCAGTCATTGGTCAAAATTTCTAAGTGGCCAGAAAAGAAACTAAACTCTCAGTCCTCCTCTTGCTTTGGCTTTTGTGTCTTGAGTGACTCACAGCCATAATGACCAGTCACTGGCAAGATATGTCTCCATTGCACAGACTTGGTGGCTCTTCACAGGACCAACATGGCAGCTTCTGTAAATGTGATGTTTCAGCTTCACTTTTTTCATAGTGGCATGAAATGGCACTGCACTGCCTGACTTCATATACACTTTCTGTTTTAGACTGAGAGAATGGAGCTCCAGGAGGAAGGTGTATATTCTGAATATTACTTCTACCTCCTGAAGTTTCAAAAATGTTTCGGGACCTCAGACTTTTCATCGAGTGCAGTCATGACATTCCCGTTAGCATCAGTTGGTCTCATATTTCTGACCAATAAGCAAATGGAATCTTACATAACATTTGGCCCTTAAACAAATAGGTCAGCTTGTTAAATGTTTGTCTTTTCCCACTGTGGCAGAAGTCTAGTAGTGGAAGTTGAATGAGTGGTATGATGAATCACTGTCTTCACATTCACACACAGTACAGGTCTCATACATTTACACAATAGCACCAGTCACAGTGGTGTATGGAAGGAATAATTCATTAAATGGAAGGTAGGATGCAAAAAATCCCCAATGTTTTTCTGAAGGTTCAGACTCGCAGTATGCATGTGCATGTGACATGACAACTTTGCTGTAAGAAGCAGGTGGTGTGGAAAAGTAAAATGGTAATTTTCAGTTCCCTACAACTGCGAGGTATCATTAAATGGATGGATAAATGTGCCTGTACGTTTCGGTTCACTAAAGGTTCCAATGTGCTCCATCAGAGCTGCCTGTCGCCTGGTCACATAGCTACAAAAGAACTCCTCCTTCTGCACCTTTCCATCTTCCTCTGGTGTCTAGTGTGTGTGTCTGGTAATTAATGTAATGCTTCGAAAACCCCTTTTGATGTGATTGGTCAGCCGTGTTACTATGTTGGTACACCTATGCCAAGGGAGTCTCACAGGTCCCCAGGAACCAGTGAAGATGGTCTGATCCAAAGAGCCAGTTTGACAATATTAGTTCCATTTATCATCTAATTTCAGTCTATACTGCTCTCTGAAGGACTGCACATATACTGATTGAAAAGACACATTAAAATATGTGAAAGACTTTTATTTAATATGCATGTAGATGAAATAACTCCCAGTCATTCAGCACCATTTGACATATCACCCACTCTCATGCTACATAGATACCCAAGGGCATGCCACATGTATGCACACTTAAGCAACACTATTAAAGAATGCACCTTTGGCCAACTGGAGGCAATTTGCATGTGAATGAGGCTGAGTCCTAGTGTGGCGCAGCAAGAATGATTCATCAGGCAGATGACCTTGTAGAGAGTCACCTACAGCTGTTTTGAGCTGAAGTCCACTAAGAAATGGAAGACTGGCCTGCTGTGCTGGGAAAACTAAAGCTTTGTTGTTCTCAACTTATGTGATTTTGGATTATTTGTAGCTTTGGGGGGTGCAGCAATGAAAGAGTAGCATTCACAGTGTTTTGTCTTTGATTTTTGGTTGAAAAGATGTGTTTTTGTGGGGATATTCTAAAGGCTGGTATTTTTGAGATCTAAAAGACCAACTTTGGGCTTTTTTTTTTGTCTCCTGTGTATTTTGTCTGTGTTGCTTACTCTTTAAACTACGCAGATTTGTCTTTCAAAACACTTGTAAAGCTTTGTATATAATAATTTAGCCGCTGTGAAATAGCTTTAAGAATACATGTTGGAAATAAATGTCTAGTCATGGTTCAAAGTTAAATTGACATTTACAAACATTTATTCTTACTTTTCTTCTGTGATGTTTTCTATATGATGTCTTACAGGTTGTCATTGATCTTTTCTTTGTCTCTCTAGCCTTGCGACCAGTGGATAGTGATCTGTGCCTGGGTATCCCACCAAACACTACGCAGTTTTGCCATATTAGCTGTCCAGTTGAGTGTGAGGTGTCACAGTGGAGTGCCTGGGGGCCTTGCACCTATGAAAACTGCCAGGACCAGGTAGCAAAGAAAGGTAAGACCAATAAACAATACATTGAGAGTGCAAAATCACAGTGTTACTCCCTCCCCTGCTAAAGCTTGGTGCAAAGACTGCTAACAAAGATGGCTCAATGCAACTGCTGTGACAATTGACTACTAGTATTGAAATAGCCCAAAGACTGTAACATGAAAGGTTACACAGATAGCAAAAAGTGTAGTAAAATAAATAAAGTATCATAGACACTGCTACCCAAACAACTGCAAAGCCTACAAAGTACCTTAGTGCAATTACAGCTAACATATATAGCTTAGCCAAAGGACTGTAAAACTCAGTGGCAACATATATGGTTAGGAAGCAAGAGTGTAACACAAAGAACACTAACAATATTCAACAAATAAGTTTTCAACACACAGACTTCTAATGTCACAAGCTGAACAGAAGGCCTGCCAACACTAACAGATTATCACAAGCACTGCTAGCCCAGGTTGGTGACTAGTTAGAAAGCGTGCTACATTCTTTTAAATGATTTGCTTATTGTTAAATCCTGGTTATGTGACACTATCGGGGGGATATCAGACTGGAGTGGAGGCCAGAATGAAGTCATTTGTTGCCTGAATGTTGTGGTGAGTTATGTTAGTCTATCAGCACGGTTGACGTGGTTTCTGCTTCAGCCCTTAATTATCCCTGGAACAGCGGCGACCGCTATGACTAATGCATGTTGACTCTGCCTTAATGAAGCGCCTCAAATGAAAGGGACGGCTGGAAATTCTCCTCCATGCATCTTAATGATGAATCTGCTCTCCTTCGCTCCTTCCTCCTTTGCTCATTCCACCACTTCTGCTCTTGCTGTCGTCTACTGTACATGATGTAAAGCCGACACACTAACATGCACACATCCTAAAATACATGTGCCCCGGCTCTCATTATCCAGACAGATATGACTCAGTGTGCAATCCTGCCTTTAAGTCTTTTCATCCCTCTGACACTGAACATAGAAATCAGGTGGATGTGATTCTAGCGCAATAGTTTTTTTTTAATGCTAGTTTGCTCTGGTCAGGCTGTACTGTTGCTCTGTCTGTTAAAGAAATGCATTTTCAGTCATCATTTTATCATGTGGAAACATCTATGTATTATGGATAATAAAGAAAGCAAGGTCACTAAAAAATAGGGATAAAGTCAACAAATTCTTGGCTGTTTACTTGAATGGAATTTTGCTAAAAGAAACCATCTTTTTATTGACAGTTTGTACAAAAAGAAATTTCCAAGACAACAAGAATTACCTATAACTAAGTATAGCTGGTTAAACCGCCTGGTGACATGGTGTGAAATAAGCAGTGATTTACATTTTAGCTCTTGCACTTTGAAATCAATACTCAATCCAGTTGTGAAGAAATTTTCATACATCAAGTTGTAAGAAAAAGAAATACTAAACAGAAAAGCAGTTGTTTGTTTTAAACCAGTTCATTTTCCTAGAGAACCTTTGCACAACATTGTTTTCTCTAGCTGATATCTTGTACATCAGCCATCACACACAGCATGATTGTTTCCATGAATGTGTGTCTTCAGTCAAAATGAAGCCTCCAGGTCTGACAGCAGCTGCCTTTGCTGCTCCGCTATCTTGCAGCTATGCCATTCATAATACGCCCTGCAGATAGCAAGTGAGTGATGCCTGATAGAATTGAATTCCCTGCACCCCAAGTCTCATCTTCCCTCATACAAACCCTGCCCTGTTCTCAGATAAAACCTCCATCAATGGGTTTAGACACATGGCAGTTCATGTTTAGCTGACCTGACTGATTAAATAAAGCTTTTGGATGGGAGAGGAGAGACAAAAATGAAATAAAAAAAGGTGGATTCCACTGTTTCCACCTGACCCCTGCAGGCACTCCAGTGGCTCTGCTGCCTTATCGGGCCGGAACAGGAGTGTGGATTAGAGGGTGGGTGACCTTGGCTGCGTTGGAGTTAACACCCCCTCACCCACTCTCCGTTCCCAGGACATGGGTCATGGAATCCTGTGCCCTTGAGCAAAGGAAATGACACAAATGAGAACAATCCCCACTTGAATTAATGGAATCCTGTATGCATTAGTCACTTTGGATAAAAGCTAATGTAATAAAAGGCAATCATTACACAAAGTTCTTCTTGTGTCAACTTCAGGGTTAATGGACTGTCACATGAATGCAATATAATAGTTATCATCAAAAGCACACTGTGACCACAGAGTGAAGTTAATGTGCTTATAGTTGAACATTAGATCATTTCAAATTGCAACAACTTTTCACAGCAGATCACAGAGGGAGGGATGTTGGGGTTGATTAGTGTGGAAGTGCGCCATTTTCTTTGACTTCATTAGGTTCCTGTTGTTCTCCGACAGGGTTCAAACTGAGGAAGAGGAAGATCGTCAATGAGCCAACAGGCGGGATGGGGAACTGCCCCCACCTGGTGGAGGCAATACCATGTGAGGACCCCAGCTGCTACGACTGGCTGGTGGTTAAACTGGAGGAGTGCATCCCCGATAATGAGAGGGAGTGCGGACCCGGAACCCAGATCCCTCAAGTGCAGTGCGTCAACAGTGATGGTGAGTTGAGAGATGAAGCCTTTTACCACAAAGTAGCTCTTTAACAGGAGTGATAGGACCCAAAGGACTCTTTATTTGGTTCTGTTTACTTTGCTGTTTTTGAACCCTAGATCATCTGTCTTGCCAACACAGTAACCAGTGTTGTTGTGTTCTGTAGGATTTCCTGCTGAGTCAAACTTTCCAAAGCTGATGCTCTTCATTCTGTTTACAGAATATATTTAACTACTCAGGTTTTTATAAAACAGAATGTGAATCATGTATCACTTTCTAAGAAATCAGAAGTGATGACGTCTCTTGGATGAGAGACGAAATGTTTTCAAGACCAAAAAAACAGTCCAGTTGAACTTTTAAAACAACCTAAGTTTGTAAGAATTAGTGACATTCCAGACAACTTGGAAAATTTTAGTGAGCATGTTGAAGGCTTTTTAATCCATAAAGACCCAAACTTCCACTGGCAAGCAAAACTATCTATTGATCTAAAATACTTAGTATCTGTTGATCCACTAATCCTATCGCATCATCTACGTGTTTGATATAGACTGGAATATACAGATATATTGTTGTAAATCCTCAGGTATTCTCACAGTGAGCTAAGGATGTTGCTCCTCTAAATGCATTTCATGTAAATGTTATAGAATTTGTATTTCATATTTGACCCATAAAGACCCAAACAGCCACTGGTGACCAAAAGCATCTACTGATCTAAAATATTTAATACCTGTTGATCCACTAATCCTATCAATACATGTAAATAATTGATGTAAAATGCAGTTTGTCATCTTTTCACGATCATCAGATATGACCCATTTGGACGTTCAGAGGCTCCGTAGTTAACATGCAAACACCGTCATCTTCTACAACATTAATTCACCAGTAAAACCCTTGGAGTTTGATTAATGACAGTGGATGGTGACTATTGTTTAATGTTCAGTTATTAATAGACTTGCTGAAAAAGTCTCTTTCTCTTCAGTTTTCTCTGTTTTGAGAGAGAATGAATTTTCTCTGTGTTTTCATGAACATCTACATGATCAGCCAGTTAAACATAGGGAAAAATACACTGAAAAATGCAAAATACACAGAATAACTTTACAATAAGTGGTGATAAAGCACTCAAAAAAAAGTTTAAATAGGGAGAAAAAGTCATTTGGGAACTGACACAAAAGTAGCCTTGGGCCTTGTATGTACTTTTTGTGGTGGAGTCAGTATGGCATGGATAACTGGAACAGAATTATGAACTGATCTTGCTGTGCAACGTTAAACCTGAGCCTTGCTAACAACTGCAGAAGTTGCCAAACAACACATTATGAGGAACAAAATAACAGTAAGTTATCTGTATGTTTTCCTGATCCTGACCAAAGGTTCCAGCTGCACTTACAGCCTACGCTAACAGCCAAGGAAAGAAGAGGAGCAAGTTTAAATTATTTCCGTACGTGTTTTTTCCTGATTGTGAGATTAAGGTGTGAATCTTCACAGAATCTTCAACTAATAACATTTAAATATCCATTGATTCTCAATTAATCTTAATATTTCACATCTTCACTTTTTACTGCACATGACTACTTCATCAATTAAACCAAGCACTCAGGTAAATCAAATGAGATGTGAATAGATGTGA
>JAPTMW010000003.1:13951071-13965543 GCA_029822955.1 Ostorhinchus angustatus
GTAAGCATGAGGCAGTGTAAATTTAATAATGCCTTGTTGAAGAAAAGATCATTCTCAACCTGGTTGACATGAGTGGAGGAGAACATGTTTGAAGTTCACTGCACTTTGTGCAAGAAATCAATTCTATCTCGGAACAATGGGAATCAAGGCTTTGGAGTAAATAAATACATTTTCCTAAATTTTAGGAGTCACGACTTTTTGCCAGTATGGCCGTGAAATAGGCTGTGAAATGGGTATTAAATTCTAAGTAGTCTTAAAATGGTCTTTAAAAGTCTTAAATTTAATGTGTAGAAACCTGTAGGAACCCAGTCTAATTCAGGTGATCTGAGAGGAAACAAAAGTCATATACACTGACAGTTTTCAATGTGACACACATTTTGACCAGAAGTGGTTTCAATTAGGTATGAAGTAAAAAAAAACAAACTGGCAGCTGTAATTACTGGTTGCTGATCAGATTCAATGGTACCGCCATGTAGGTTGTGTATGTTTATATCTGGTCTTTTGACATGGACCAAGAGGAGACATGATTTTGTTGATTTTGGCTCCTGCACCTTTTCTATGAAGAGACAAAAACATAGTTCAAATCCAGGCACACTGCTGTAAATGAATATGGATGTGAGTGTTATAACACAGTTTCACCCTAACCAGTCAAATCATTAAGTCTGCTCTTTTGCGTCTTGATAGGATCAGATGGTACTGGCAACGGCAGTGATGAGGAAGGGTCCAAAGCGAGTGCTGCAGGTTCAGAGAGCGACTCGGAGAATGCAGGATCTGCAGACGATGGTATAGATGAGGAAGAGGCCAAAGACCTGGCTGCTGAGGACAATTTAACGGAGGACGAAGACAAGAACAAACAGCAGCCTTCCTCAGACAGCTCCACCAAAGACACCCCCGCTGCCACTCCGCCCAAAGGCCGGCGCAAGAGCAAGAAGACCCCCGACCCTGAGCCCGCGGCGCCATCTGCGAGCAGCGAAACTACCTCGGCATCAGGGTCTGGCAGCGTGAACACTGAAGAGTCTCAGGCCGAGCCCAAGAAGTGGAACTTCCGCAGGAACCGTCCCCTGCTGGACTTCACCACCATGGAAGAGTTGAATGAAATGGACGACTATGACAGCGAGGACGATAATGACTGGAGACCCACCGCAGGAAAGAAGAAAGGCAAGGCAACCACACAAAAAGGAGGCACAGAGGAAGAGGAGGGCGGAAGTGCGAGTGACGACGATGATGATGACGACGATGATAATGACGATGACGACGATGATGACGACGATGACGATGATGATGACGATAAGGAAGATGGTGATGACAACAATAACAGCAGCAGTGACAGTGAGAAGGTGATGAAGAAGCCTAAGAAGAAGGCGAAGCCCACCAAGAGCTCCAGTACGTTCGACGAAGAGCTGACAAATGACAGCATGTCCCAGGGAAAAGGCAACGAGGTGAGTGGGACTCCACTCTGTCACGGCCACACAGTAATCCATGAACTGTAGCCCACATTAGCTTTCATCTAGATCAGGGGTTCCCAAACTTTTAAACTCGTGACCCCCAAAATAACGTTGCCAGAGACTGGCGACCCCCAGTATCCCAGAAATGACTGAAACATTAAAAAAAAAGTGCGCACAGGACTCAGACTAAAAGGCGTATCCAAATATGGGCCTAACAACACAAAAGAACAGAAAAGCCTGACAACCATAATACGATTTAAATGATACTGTGGCATATTTGCCGCATTGCATTGTGGGCATTGTGGGGTTCAAGGGGGCGGTTGTGTTAATGTATAATTCGGTTAATGTGTCTATTTTGTGTCCTTTTTATGTTTATTTTTATTAATGTGACACCATCAGTCAAACCTGTAGGCCCAACAATACCTTACCTGTTTTTCAATAACAAGTTGGTGATTCGTGTTATTATTCTAAGCTTTGCATTTGCAAACTAAAAGCACTTCCTGCGCTCCTTAAGATACACCAAGCAAACTTCCTGTTTTCATCCTATGAGTGCTACAGTGCTGTCATTTTTTATTAGTACCTCAGGGATCACATCAAGAGGATTCTGAAAATCACCTTGCGACCCCCACTTTGGGAACTCCTGATCTAGTTGTCTCTTCTTTATTTACATGAATACATTTGGGCCCTGTTTCAGGAAGCAGGTTCAACAAACTGAGCTCAGAGTTCCATTATCAATGGAAACAGATCACAGAGTGAGCTGTCACAATAACAGATTCAGAGTTAGACTGAACTCAACAATAGATCTTATCGACATCCTGGTCTTTCATTATTTAGCCCTAGGTCCATTTAGTACCAGGTTTTGGTACCCATCCCGAGTGAAGGAATTCTGCCGTCATTAGGTGGCATTGTAGAAGTTACAAAGTCACCTTTTAAGAATATAATAACTGAGTCAGTCTGTTCGTGTGGCATCAAAGACATAGAGCAGGGACGTCAGACTCATTCTAGTTCAGGGGCTGCATTCAGCCCAGTATGATTTAAACTGGAACTAAACTAAATTCTGTTTTCATTGTTATGAAAATGTTTACATGTGCAAAGTTTCCTTTAAAATGTGAATGACATGAACAACCTGCAATGTATTAAGAAAAATAAGTGCAATTGAAAAAATATTGTCTCACTTTATCACTTACACATGTGCATTACAACTTACAGATCACAGTGGATCTACAAATACACAAAACATTTAGTAACAGGCAGAATATTGTTCAACTTACATTTACTTCTCTAAAGGCATTTCAGGTTGTTCTTATGTGTTCAGGTTATTCACATTTATTGTGAAAGGATAGTTTGTATATGTAAACATATTCTTGTAATTTTACTTAAAAAAAAGCAAAAAAAACAAACAAAGAGAACGTGTTGTAGTTGTTATTATGATCGTGTTTTAGTGGTCTGACCCACTTTAGAACCTATTGGTCTGAATGTGGAACCTGAACTAAAATGATCAATGATTGTTAATATCTCGGTGTAATATTTTGCATTTCACGACGTCATCCCACGGGCCGCATTGGACCCTTTGGTAGTACGTGCATTGAGTCTTAGCTTGGATTAAGCACAAGAGTAAGGATAACACTTCATAAGGGAAAGTAATTCAATATATTCTTGTATCAATATTATTGTCTGACCCCTACTAATCATAATCCCATTGCTCATCCTTGTGCTTAGTTTTTTATTCGGGCTAGTCTGAAGGCCACATGAGATATCTGCAACCCTAATGGTCTGCTGAGCATTGAAGTAAATACACAGTCCCCAAACTTGTCCTGTTCATTTAAACCACTGCAGATGAATGTGGTATTTTACTACACATTGGCTACTTTGCATGGCGCTCTATAATACCAAACAATATGAGTCACAAAGTCACCATATAATCCACTGAGAGGTTTAGATGGTATCGGAGTGATTCCAGGAGAATGCTTCCGCCTTTGTTGTAATCGACTTAGCACAGTGTCCATCAGCATTGTATATGGGATTTACCAACTGCCAGTTATTGGATCTGTCGTCAGAATAGAGTGAGGAGGCATTGATAAGTGGCTTTACTGTGGCTCTGTTTCCTCGTTTCCCAGGATGCCTTGCTGGACCGGTCCCAGACCTGGAGCACGCAGCGGATGGAGCACATCCTCATCTGTTGTGTTTGTTTGGGAGACAACAGTGAGGACGCAGATGAAATCATCCAGTGTGACAACTGTGGGGTGACGGTGCATGAAGGTACGCTTAAAGTGTCTCTCTATCGATATACCCCGAAACAACAAAAATTAAAGTCGGCGACAACTCGCATCAGCTGCCAACCAATGAATGCTAGATGAAATGCTGTTCTTTGGATCTGACTTTTAAGGTGGATTTTATTCCAGCCAACACTTGAACACATATATACTCTGTGTGTAAGAAGTAAGCAGTGAAGGGGTTTTAACACAGTGCTGATAGCATTGAGGCAGATAGTCCCTCATTCACTCCCACTTGAACTAGAGTATTTTTCAAGTGTGTGTCTTTATATGTACACAGACCAGTGCAACACTTTAAATCACATTGAAACGTGTGTCATTTTATTGGTTGCTTTGAGAACACAGAGACATGAGAAAAGACCGTGTTGTTGAACAGACAGGAGTTTATAAGCAAATCATCAGGACAAACCTTTTTGCAGCGAGTATGAAGACTTTAGCCATTAAATATGATCAGAAAACAGGTCTGAGGGTTCATTTGCACTCACTGAGCCTTTAGGCCTTTTCCCATAATTTAGATGTAGTCACGGGAAAAAAATATCAGACCATCAAAAGTCCTCAAACACAATTGTTATGCAATCGAGTACTTACTCCTGTGGGTATCATGTGACTAAAACAGACAGAAAAGAAAACATGGAATGCCTAAGAGCACTGTTTTTGTCAGTACAATGACATAGATATTGATGTAAGAACTGAAGTGATTTTGGTTATTATCAAGAAAACATGGAAGATGCATAGATATCAACTCTGAAATTAAACTACTTTGAGATGTTTTTGTTTTTATCATTATATTTGTCCAAACAAATGTACATTTAGTTGTACCAGGCATTAAAATGTACAAGAAATTGAAGAAAACAACGCATTTCAGCCATGTTTTAGTTGTATATAGCATTAATCTGTACATTTCAAAGGGCATCATGATATGGACCTGTGTTAAACGCATCACAAAAGACGATAGTTTTAGTAGTTTTAAATACTTTTCATTTAAGCCTTTAACATATTAGCTACCCGTTATGTACTCAAGGGTTAATTAGTATAAATTTACTGATCATTGCAAATTTATTTCAAGTCATATTGGCACTACAGTATTAAACTGTGTTACTGAACACCACAGGTTTTGCTTGTACCTTACTGCGTTGTTACTTTTGTCTGATGAGATGTATCATGCATACTATCTTGCAATAGCTGTACTACCAGGTAAAGGTACGTAAAATAAACACAAAGAAAGATAACAAAGATGAAATAATGCTCACCATAGAAGACGATATAAAGATAATACAATTCTATAAAAATAAAGAATATAATGGTTGCTTATTTTTTACTTGTTTACTTAATGGCTTTTTATTTGAAGAGGTGCCTTGAGTTCCTGTAGTGCCTTATCGAACCCTGCGCTGTTGCATTATTACATCAGACACTACAAGAGACATTGCGGAGGCACTAAACTTCCTGTTTCAGCTTTTTTTCAGCTGAGCTCTGTCAGGCTGGAAACAGAATCAATGGCTTTGTAAGTCATCTCTTTTGGAGCTTTTGGAGCTCTCCCAGGCATCTACAATTAAGGCTGACCGTGCCAGGTGGATCTGTGTGACAACTTTAATTTCCAGTGAAAGGTGTTTACTTATTTAAAAACATCGATCAAACTGTGAAAAAGGCAGAGAGTTACAGGTTTTAATACAAAGGCCTGTCTTTACTTCACCACACTGTTGGCTGAAAGACTTACTGTACATAGAAAACACCAGATTTGTGTATCTATATAGACAATAAGTCATGAATACAATCAAGGCTTTCGGCTGTCACTGCTATTGTTCTTCCTGGTCTAGTAGAACTATTAGATCCTCACCTTGTTGACGGGGTTACGTAAGAACATACCATGTTAACATATCTTTGTAATTCACAGTTGCCTTTTCTACAGACTCAGTCCTGTCGCTGTGTCAGGCTTTAGCCTCGGCGTAGCAAAACACCTCTGAGGTGCAGGCAGGACCTCTATGATTATCTCCGACAGTCTGATCACACATTCTGTCATGACATGCACCCACACTCACACATATACACACAGCAGTGAAGAGTGGAAACGGTCCTAATCGCCAACTCTCCATAGGCAGGCACAAGATATTAGGAGCAGGTCTTAAATTTATCTTGTTCGTTTGGTTGGTTGATATTTTCTTCCTCTGAGACATGTTTAATCTCCCTGAAAAGACACAGAGGGGAGACTAAGTGGTTTGCAAAGGAGGCTTGAGAGAGGAGCAGGCAGTGGCAGCACTTGCGGCCAGTTGTTATCTTCCTTTCCAAGGACAAGAATGGTGTGTGTGTGTTTTCCTCCTTTTCTGGAGCAGTAAAATATGGAGCTTAATTCGAGCAATAAGTTGTGTGTTTCTGTGTGCTTTGCTCCAAGTGGATAGATTTATTGTGCTATTAGAGGTTTAATTCCAAACTTCAGTGTTTTTGGTGCTGATATATTATCTCACTCCTGAGATTAACAGCAGAGCATCACCTAAGATAATAAAAAGTGAACCCTGCGTCCCCGTCTTCCGTTCTTACTTTCGTTAGTTTAACGGTTTCTTCTTATGGACACGCAAAGCAAAAAGAATTTTAACAATTATCATTTGTTTTTGTTGTATTTTGTTTTTTTTTATACTTACGTAGTGACTTGGCAGTGCTACATGTTTTTACTTTGAGTTAAGATTCCATTTAAGTTACATGTTGTGTTTTTAGCATTTTAGTGTGTGTCCTCTTACTGTCATATGGTGATTGTACAGACATTTATTTGCATTCATCATCATCATCACCTTTGCCTTTTCATAGGGTATAGGCCACGCACAAGCAAACACCATCTTTCTCTTGGACAATCCTTGTGAGCTCCTTCCATGATAACTTCACTCTGCGTATGTTGTTTCTACACATCGTTTCCATGTTTGCTGTGGTCTTCCCCTGCCTCATGTTCCCTGTGGGTTCCAGTTTAGTGCTTGACCTGTGATGTTATTGCCTGGCTTTATTGGCCGTCATGGTTAACAACTAACAACTGCAGATCCAGTGTTCAATCTTTGAGTTGCCCAGAGCTATCATGTACATCTCTTTTGCAGCTAAATGAATCACCATCTAGTTGGTAACTTGGGCACCCGTTGCAGACCATGTAGCTTAGTTTTTTTTGTTTTTTTTTAAGTGACATTTGGAGTGTGTTGTTGCCAGAAAGTAAGTGCTCAACCACACTGTTGCAGAACTAATAAATAAATTAACCCCCTCAGGATGCCCACAACAGGCGTTACCCAGTCAGAGTTTATTTGGAAATAATGACCAGCTCATTCTACATCATCCCTTACTTCTTGCTGACCTATACTCCCCCCAGTTCTCCTGAATTTTGCAGTTTAATCCAGTGCATTTGGACTACTGCACTGTACTCTAAGGTGTTGCTACCATTAATGAATGCAGGCCTTCTCTTGTGCATTTATTTTGAGGAAAGCTGAGCTGGAGTCTTGCCACCTTGAGATCTAACTATTTGATTATGAACTTCTATGCTGAGGCAGGCGCCTCTGACCTGGCACTGAAGCCACGTCCTTTCCTCCAGTAAGCACAATTGTTGATGAGGCTGTGTTTTATCAGAAATAAATTTCATTTTATAATTTTTGGAGCATGCAACTTAGGCCATGGAATGATTTTGAAAGTGCTTGGGTAAACAGAAATAAACAGTGAGTGTGCTGGCATGAGGCAGAGGGGATTAGTTAACCAAGAAACAGTAGCTTCTCCCAAAAAGGCACAGTTGCTGTGTAAACTGGCATAGGCCCCCAGACTCATAAAATCATTCATATTTAGATATCTAACAGGGATTGTCCATTTGTTAAACAGAGAAGGTGTTTTTGAAAGAAGAAAATTTAAATATAAAATATACAACAGAATTACAGACACAAAAAAAATGGTGCTGATGAAGTAAAAAGCATTTGTTAGTACCAAGGCTCCCACCAAAATGGTAATAGGGCGTCTGGATGGATGAGGATTTGGATGTGTAAACCATTTTAGTCTAGCATTTAACACAATAAACCACTGAAGTCAGCTACATCTTCTCCAACCTGAACAGTAAAGATCTGTTTTCATAGCCTTGTCTCATTATGTAGTCGCCATTTTCCAGCAAACCAGTCATTGAACCAAACCCTGAAGTAAACTGGGAACTACAAGCTCTTTTTGAGTATTCTTAATGCACTGAAAACAAAGGAAATTCCACAGAAAATGACTGCATTTAGAATAGTTGCATGAGAAAACAACATGACCTTTTGTTGTCATTATGTTGAATGAATGAAAAGGAAACATGCGCAGATGACAAACAGGTAAATGTCCTCTGCAGACTGTTGGGTGGTTCTTCATGTCGCTGTCATGAATCAATCAGCAAATCAAGCTTGAGTGCAGGGTAAGATTCTTTGGACCTCAAATACTTTTAGTAGAAACAGCCTTTTCTTTGGCTAAAACAACACTTTTCACCTCATAGTTCTGTTTTGGGTAATTTTTCCCTATATTTAACCACATAGCCTTTTGATGTGTTACGTACGTCCACTGATTGCTACAGCGCCACAATCACTCCAATGTTTTGCTGATGCCAAAAAAATATTACAGGGCAAATAATAACAGGTTGGAATTGTTGACTTCAACTTGGGCTCTGGAACTGTGCTGTAGGTATTTTATACTATTTGTCTTTTCTGATATTCTCTAGACCAGTGGTTCTCAACTGGGCTGGCTTCAGGACCCACTGTCACCCTTCAATGACAAGCCCAAATTGATAAAAGCTAAACTTCTCAAATGTATTTAGTGAAAAGATGGTGCGGTTTGAACCTGAGATAATACAGAATAACAACACAGAAGACAAGTTTAATGATAAACCAAAATGACCAGCAGGTGGCAATGCTAAAGACGAAAACATTCCCTTTTACACTTAAGTGCATTTTAACCTTTAACTAAAAAGTACCCGTTGGAATGAATGTGAGAGTGATTGGTTATGTCAGCTCTGCGATGAACAGGGAACATGTCCAGGGTGAACCCCGTCTTCGCCCATAAGTCGCTGGGATAGGTTCCAGTGACCCTAGTGAGGATAAAGTGGGTTCAGAAAATGAATGAATAAAAAGTGCACTCAGTTAAAAATGAAAAGTGCATTCAGTCACTTATTCGAGCATTAAACACACTGAGGTTTTTGTCCTCTGTATCTGATGTAGTCGTTGTTTTACCTGCATTTCACCATTTTATGAATGAATAGAATGTGAACGTGTATAGAACGTGTGGTGTTAATTAGCATCAGAACACTTTACCACCACCTTGTGTTGGGGAGTGTGAATGGACGGCGTTCAGCTTCATAAAAAATAAAGCACAGGATTAGTTTCTTAACATTATTTTTTGCCCAAACAAAGGCCCTACGACCCACTGAAGGTGGGGTTGCGACCCACCAGTTGAGAATCATTGCTCTAAACTACACATCTGTTACTTTATTGGAAAAATAAACTAAATCAACTTTGCTGTCATTTATTGTATTAATATTAACCAATATTACTAGTACTAATAATATTACCAATTAATATTAATATTGGTAAAATTCCACTTTTGTCTCCTGAGACATTTCATAGTCATATTTATTTAGGTTATTCACATTTTTTGGTGAAAGGATGGTTTATAAATGGAAACAATTTCATGTGATTTTACTGTTTTACACAAAAGCAAAGAGACACGTATGGATATATGTACAAAACTTTGCTGATATTTACTAAATGTCGAAAAAAACAGAAGTGCGTGATGTCGGTTTTTCCATTAAATCACAAATGAGATGATTTGTTTATTTATTATTGTGAGACGACACAAGAAGTCATTCCATAAACATGGTGACGAACATAAGTATCACGTTGATTTACAGATATCTTCATTATTATTATATATTACCCTTCTATCCTGTACTAAATGAAAAAATGATTGGGTTTCCTGGTGTGTCTACACATACAGTGGCATGTTTCCTTGAAAACTTTTCTTTTTCGCTTGTTTTAGTGTCCGTCAACATCTGTTTTTTTTTTTTTTTTCAGATGACTAGTTGCAGAAAAAGGTCTTTTCATTGCAGTTTTGTGTATTATACCATTTGGCTACACCTGAAAAACCACCACTTGCCAGAGCAAAAACTTTTCATTGAAGAACCAGAGTTTTGGCGAAATTGTCATTTTTCCTTTAGGGAAATTTTTATGCACAAGTTATATTCGCGCAATTTGAGGGTCAATTGAAAAGCGGTTTACCGTAGTATTTTACTAGTGTGGTCCAATTAGGTCAAATTGGTCTGTATGTGACCCCTGAACTAAAATGATATTCACACCCTTGATTAGGGGGGTGTATTGGCAAGAATCTGGCGATCCCATTCAAATCATAATATAGGATCATGATATGATATAATGATATATCACAATACTGTTAACAAATCAATATTTTTTTTTTGTTTGTTTTGTGTCTTTATTAAAAAGATTATATCCTGAAAAAAATGTATTACACCAGAAATATTCACAAATACAAAGCAAATTCTTATTTGATCGGAACAGGATCTAATACTAGATCACAGATCTTCCCTCTGTAAAAACTTAAATTATGTTTGACAGACATCACAGTTTACGATCCTGCTCAGATGTTCATATTCTGTTAGTTGTGAAAAGAATGCATCATCCAACATCACAACATTATTTTTGTGCAACCGCAACAAAGGAACAACCATCCGCCTTGTCCAGACATTCAGAAGTGCTGTGAAAAAGCAGTGCGTGAAATAACCATTATTTAACAAAACAGTGTTAAATAAATAAATTGAATAAACAAAATAGAAACAAAAAAGAAACCCAAAAAAACAAAACTAAACTTCTGCCATGTCTGCATTTGAATAAACACCTAAAAATATTGATCCAGTACTTTTTAATACCAATACAGTATCATGAAATCATGAATATTTTTAATGTCATGAATATTTTTTTACACCCGTACTCCTTGATTGTTAATATCTCAGTGTGATTTTTGCATTTCACAAATTCATCCCTCTGGCCGTATGTTTGACACTTCTGGTCTAAATTGAATCGGGCTTAGTTGGTAGTATTGGTGGTGATATTGGCGGCGTGGTCATTTCTAGATGAGGTATCACTTCCTGGAACTAAACTGAACAAGACAAACGCAATCTGCTCCTGGTCACAGGCTGATTTTATGTTGTTTATGTTATAGAATCCAATAGAAATGGATGATAAAATGTTGCCACTAATAACATTTATCATTTTAATCAGGAAAAATGAAGCTCTGTGCTGCTACAAATGAACAGACGCTGATGTTAACAAAGTTAAGTTTTTGTAGCGTTTATTTTAGCTTTATTTTAAATTGAGAGTCTCTTCCTTTTTGCAAATATTCGAGATATTGCTGGTGCCGGCGATAACATTATACACTTTTACTGGGAAAGTTCTCCTCATAACAACATAACTCATTTCCAGGATCTCAAAGTATCACGTTAAAGGTTAACACAAGGTTAAAACAAAGTAGGACGTTTGAGGTAGAGATGAGAGATTAGCTGTCAGGACGTGTTGCTCATACAGGTCGGCCTTTCCGCTCGACTCCACCGCTCGTCTTTGTTCTTGTGTTTGCACTACTGTCCAGACTTCACCGGTCCTCCTCAGAAGAAAAGAGAGGCTGACATGAAAGGTAGACCTCGAGGAGAGATCAAAAGCAGGTACGAAAAGGAGTCAAAGCCAGCATCTCCACAGAGCGCATGGAGAGGTCCTGTTCCTACAGCCTGCCTTTTGATTCTCCGACTGTCAGATTACCATGCCGTCATTACCATACCTTTATGACTGACACAGGTACACTAAAGAGCCTTTGAGTGGTCAGTATTCACTCTCATTTTGTCATTAAAGAGCAAACGGGGTATGGAAAGATCAATGATTTCACTGATTTCTGTAGAAGAGCTTTATGATTATTACATCCTGTTAAGCTGTCTGTTATCGGTCCGTGACAGTTGACTGAGAATCCAAATGTTTTCAAGTATAATATCCAAATCACAGAGGTTGCAATTTTTGATACACACTGTAATAATGTGTGTTTTATCAATGAAAATGAAATACAAAAATTACCATTCACGCTAAAATCATGGTACACACATATACACAGGCAGAGGCGCCACTACCAACTGTGGGCCCCGTGAAAGCTAAACGTTGTGGACCCTTTCATAAAACACAGTATCTTGTCGATCTGTTTGAGCGGTCGGTGGATGCAGTCCAAACATAACGTCACTTGCATGTGGAAATGAAACTGAAACTTTACATGCTTTAAATAGATATATGCGCAAAACTTTACCGATATTTACTAAATGTCGAAAAAACAGAAGTGCGTTATGTCCGCTTTTTCCATTAAATCACAAATACGATGATTTGTTTATTTATTATTGCAAGATGACACAAGAAGTCATTCCATAAACATGGCAACGAACGTAAATATCATGTTGTTTTATAGATACATTCATTATTATTACATATTACCCCTCTATCTCCTACTAAATTAAAAATGATGTGGTTTCCTGGTGTGTCCACACATACCACGTCCATGTTTCTTTTAAAACTCTCGTTCTTCTCTTGTTGTAACGTCCGTCAACATCCGGCTTTTTAACTCACCTGACTGTAGTTGTGAAAAAAGGTAGTTCTGTTGCAGTTTTGCGTAATATACCATTTGCGCTCTGCCCCAAAAATCACTTCTTGCCAGCACAAAAACTTTTAATCGAAACACAAGGGTTTTTGTTGAAATTGTCGTTTTTCCATTAGGTACATTTTTAAGTGCAAGTTATATTTGTGATATTTGAGGGTCAATGGAAAAGCGACTAATGTCCGATTCCCCGACTTCTATGCCTCTATTATTCAGTGGATCTTCCATGAAATATTCACAACTTCTTGCCTGTGTCCACTGGACCCCCTCCTCTGCTCTATGGGCCCCCCCACAAATGCTGTACCCCATTAATTTGTCATGTTTAACCCCCCAGCATATATACCAAACTTCATATATCATCATGACATTCATTATGACATATGTTTATTTCGATTTAAAAAATTTTTTCCCAGTTTTTTGTTTTTACCCATTTTTAGCTCAACAGCTGATGGACCATGAGTTATTGTGAAGGTGCTGTGTCCGCTGTCGTCCTTGTTAGCAATGTCTACAAAGTCTGTTTACAGTTTAGAGAAATTTAGATTTTCAAATTTTCTACACATTTTTTAAAAATTAAAAAAATGCCTTTACTACTAATGGGCCATATTTTAATGGCTTATAACATGGAAATGTTCAATACAGTATATAGAAGAGGTCAACCGATAGGGTTTTCCTAAGGATGATGCCGATTTTAAAAAATTTGGTCAGCCAATGGTCGATATCTACAGCTGATTTTTGAGGCTGATATTTGAGGCTGATTTTTTTTTTTAAAGCACATTGACTGTAAAATACAATGGAAACACAGATAATTAAGATTTTTATAGAGTAATATAAATGAAATTATTAATACACGTACACATAGTAGCTACTCTTTTAACATTAATTGAACTTAGAGTGCTGCCCACACAGGTGCCTGGTCAAATAGCTTATAACATTTTTACTACTAATCAAATATCGGATTAAAAAAAATAATAATAAGGCCAGTGGCTGATATTAAAAAAAAAATCAATATATCAGCCTGCTATAACGGCTGGCCGATATATCAGTTTACCTCTAGTATATAAGAGAATGTTTACTATTGAGCATTGATAGGAAGTCATAAATAGACTTTTATGTAATTAATTGAGTTCTCCTCCAGTGAAAGTACCACTCGCTTCTATTGGGAGTCTGGATTTCCTGCATCTAGACCACAGGACTCGAACATAGCTGCAGAACTGGACAACCTCACAAATTCAACTATTTCTGCAGCTTTTCCTTGGCCATAATACAGTCTTTTCCCACAGGGAGCCGAAGCCGTCAAGTACATTTAACCCTACCAAATTTCACAGACAAATAGTGCGGTCCTGCAGCCTGTGGTTTTGTAGCACTGTGGGGATTTAATACTTTCAGATTCAAAACAGTAAATGAACTGATCGCGGCAGTGGTTTTCTAAGCCCAAATCGCCACCTTCCTGTGAGTATAGTGTTTCCGAATGGAGTCACAGCTTCAGTTCAATCTGTCAGTAAATGAATGAGGTTTGGCAGAATCTGGCTGAAGGACCCGTAAAGTGAACACCTGATGAGTCATAACTAAACAATTCCAAAAGTACAACTCTGTCATGAAAGGAGTGGGAACGCTGAAAAAGAAAGATTTTCAAACAGGAAGTACTGAGTTGAGCTGTTTTCAAAATGTAGATGTTTTTAGTCAGATTTGTCTATTTTTTTTATTTATTTATGGTCACCATCACCATCATTGATGTGATTTGTTACAGTTGAGTCATATGATTCAGTCTGCAGCCCAAAAAACACGTATTACTGTTAAGTAGACTGACTTTTGGTAAAAGTTGAAGAAACCAAATAGGTTCTTAGAGCACTTTCCAAACAGTGGAACATTTCATAAATATAAAAGTAGATAAAAACACTATAATGATCAAAATATGTAACAAGTCAAACAACAATATAGATTTCTTTTGCATTGTAACTGTGTGTCCTAGCTTTAGCATGTAATTAAAATAAGTAATTTTTTTTTTACGGCAATAGTCGCCATAATTGTTTTATCACCTGGCCTCGCTAATGTTACAGCACTGCAAAAATACAAATCTTACCAAGTGTATTTTT